>VSMD01047406.1:0-326882 GCA_008750895.1 Mirza zaza | reverse complement strand
GCCTGTAATCCTAGCTCTCTGGGAGGCCGAGGTGGGCGGATCATTTGAGCTCAGGAGTTCGAGACCAGCCTGAGCAAGAGCGAGACCCCATCTCTACTATAAATAGGAAGAAATTAATTGGCCAACTAATATATATAGAAAAAAAATTAGCCGGGCATGGTGGCACATGCCTGTAGTCCCAGCTACTCGGGAGGCTGAGGCAGCAGGATTGCTTGAGCCCAGGAGTTTGAGGTTGCTGTGAGCTAGGCTGATGCCATGGCACTCACTCTAGCCTGGGCAATAAAGTGAGACTCTGTCTCAAAAAAAAAAAAAAAAAAAAAAATAAGAACAATAGACAACCATTCTCATAAAGAAAAGAAGTCCGAGGAAATGGTACCCATGAAGAATTTTTGAAAAAAACTAGTTTGACAACAAAATCTAGCCAATTAAGAGATTCCAAAAAAAAAAAAAAAAGAAAAAAAAAGAACTTAAGAATGGTAGTGAATATTGATTCCATTAACAAAATGAACCAATGTTAAAGAGTTGTGTGACTTGTGGTTGTATTAATAGAAGAGAATATGAATATTACAGACTTTGGGAATGTAAAATCAATAGTGTCTCAGACAAATCAGGCGGTCGGCGGAGGAAAGGCAACCGATGGTCTCATCTTTCGCAGCGGGGAGTCAGTTGATAGCGTTGACATTGGAAACATGTCATTTAAACAATTCCAACTTCCTTATGTTTTTACATAATTTATCTTCTTAACTTTAGAGTCAGAGTGAATTTTATGGTGAAGAAACATTTGAAGATCAGCAGAAAAACTTTTAGGGTTCATTTTCTTCTGTTAAATTCAAGTTAATATTAATGTCATACTTTTAATTAAAAATGGCATGCATAATTTGTTTCTCACCGTTTCTGCCTTCCTTTGTCCCATCCATCCCTCTACCCTTGCCCTCTGTCCCATTTTATGCCTGTCTACCCTCCATTGCCTATTTCTTGATCTGCTTGGAAGGAAATCTGCAATGATGTTCACTGATGATTATTTTGGGTAATGAGATAGGTTATTACTTTTTTTACCTTTAAACTTTTCAGTATTACTTAACTTCTTTATAGTGACAGCCGGACTTTTAGCAGGTCACTTTTTTTTGGCAGAGGTTTTACATAAGGTGTTCTCCTTCAAGAAATTCATTCCATAAAAATTTTAAAGGACCCCATTCCCCAACCACAGCCACCATTAACTGTCCCTTTCCAGACAAAACCACTTGGGAAAGAGTTCAGATATTTTTCTATATATTTACACGTATCTCTTTATGTGTACAAATAATATAGTGATGTTATTCCTGATTCATGCCCCCTCAACACCTAGCCATGTATTTTGCAGATCTATCCATTCTGGTACAAACAGATTGTCCTTATATTTTTTAAACTGCTGTGGTGGCTCGTGGTGGTTCATGCCTGTAATCCCAGCACTTTGGGAGGGCAAGGCAGGAGGATCACTTGAGATCAGGAGTTCAAGACTAGCCTGGGCAACATAGCTAGACCGTGTCTCTACAAAAAATAAAAAAAATTAGCTGGCATGGTGGCAGGCACCTATAGTCCCTGCTGTAATACTTGGGAAGTTGAGCCAGGAGGATCAAATGAGCCCAGGAGTTTGAGGTTGCAGTGAGCTACGATGAGGCCACTGCACTCTAGCCTAGGCAACAGAGCAAGACCCTGTCTCAAAAACAAACAAATAAAACCTGCTGTGAATATTCCACAGGATGGTGTATTAGTCAGGGTACCGTCAAGAGACAGATACCATACAATGATTTGAACAAGGAAAACTTAATCCAGACATAACTCAAAGTATGCTAAATTCAGTTGAGACCACTGCAATAAAGTAAGTATCATAATAAAGCTAGTCACATGAGTTTTATGGTTTCCAAAGTGCATATAAAAGTTGCATTTACACTATCCTGTAGTGTGTTCAGTGTACAATAGCATTATGTCTTAAAAAACAATGTACATGCCTTAATTAAAAAACACTTTATTGCTAAACAATGCTAGCAATCATCTGAGCCTTTAGCAAGTCGTGATCTTTTTGCTGGTGGAGGGTCTTGCCTCGGTGTTGACGGCCTTGCTGCGGGTTAGGCTTTGGCTTAAGGGAATGTTGTGGCTGGTTTGGTCTTCTATCCAGACTGCTAAAACTTTCCCCGTATCAGCAGAAAGGCTGTTTCTTTTTCTTATTATTTGTGTGTTCACTGGAGGAGCACTTTTAATTTCCTTTAAGAACATTTCCTTTGCATTCACAACTTGGCTAACCATTTGGTGCAAGAGGCCAGCTTTCGGCCTATCTCAGCTTTCGATATGCCTTCCTCACTAGCTTAATCATGTCTGGCTTTTGACTTAAAGTGAGAGAGGTGCAATTCTTCCTTTCACTTGAACACTTCAGAGACCATTGTAGGGTTATTAATTGGCCTGATTTCAATATTTCTGTGTCTCAGGGGTTAGGGAGGGCTGAGGAGAGGGAGAGACGGGGAAACGGCAGCCATGGAGCAGCCAGCACACGCACAGTTATTGTTTGCTGTCTTACATGGTGCGGTTTGTGGCTCCCCAAAACAATTATAATAGCAATGACGAAGATCACTGATCACAGATCACCATAATAGCAATAATAATAATGAAAAAGTCTGAAATATTGTGAGGATTACCAAAATGTGACACAGAGACACGAAGTGAGCACCTGCTGTTGGAAAAATGGCATCGATAGACTTGCTTGATGTGGGGCTGCCACACCTTTAATTTGCTAAAAAAATGTAATATCTGCAAAGTGCAATAAAGTGAAGTGCAGTAAAGCGAGGTGTACCTGTATTGAGAATTATTAATTGAGGACTGAAGTGATGGAGAATTGATGAATGAGAGTTCAAGGCAATTCTAAAGAACACAGTATCAGCAGATATAAGGGACAACTCTTACCCCTAGGGCCAAAGGTGAGTTCAGGTGCCCAAGGGAGAGCCCCCCGCCTTTTGCCCAAGGCTGAGATCCTACCTCGTCCGAAATGGTGTGGCCTTGGCATGCTGGATGGCAGAGGTCAATGACAAGCGTGCTTGTGCGACATGCCAGAAATCTTCCCTCCACGATGCCAGGGAGGCCATCCAAAGGGGTGCTGATCCTGGACATGTGCTCCGTGCTGGGGAAGCTGCCGTGGATGCTGCTGGGACCAGGAGATGGGGAGGTCTCCTCTGTGGGGACCTAGAACATTTCTGTGGAGTTCAGTCATGACAGCTCTAGGCAGCCAATCAGCTTGCTGGACAAGAAGCCCCATGGGAACCCCAAGTGTACATGTGGGGCTGAAAAGGGGTGTTGGGAGCAGCTGCCTGGGCTAGGGCACAGCTTGCTCTGTCTGGGGTCCCTGGCTGTGGTGCTTTTACCTAAGTCAACAGCTGGAGAAATCACACTGAGGCCACATGCTGGAGAAAGCTGCACCCTGTTGGCACTAATACTGGAGAAACCACCGGGCTGAGCAGTGGAGAAAGGAGCACATTTTCCAGGATCCTGGTGTAAGAACCACGGAATCTGGAAAGAAGAGCCTTTTTTCCTCCAAAGTCTCTCCAGTGCCCCCTCCTGCCAAGACCTAACATTGTGCCTGCTGTAAAGGAAGACTATTCATAAGGCCCATCTACATCATCACAGAACAGGCAAAAAGGGTAAAGTTGGAGCTGAAAGGCAATGAATTGATAACCAACACAGATAGATACAATCTTTATTCTCCTTCCCCTTTTGGTAGCTATTTGGGTGGTTTTCAGGCTTTTCCTGCAGGCACCAATGCTGGGTGAACGTCCATGTGTGAGTTTATGCTCACCCAAAGCAGCTTTTCTTTGTCTAGCTGCTGGAATGACTGGGAACATGCACTTCAAAGTTTGATAGATTCTGCCAGATTGCCGTCCAGACAGGCTTTACTCACACATTCTCCCTTTGCTCTTGGACATTATCAGTTTTACTAATTTTCTTTTAGCAATCACTTGCTGTTTCAATTTGTCTAGTGTTCTTTCTGCCTCTCTGCAAGCCTCCCTGTGAGAGCCCATGTCCCACCTGTGGGCTTCTCTGGGGTCGGTTTCCTGTGACGGGCTGGCCCTTGGGGGCTCGGTCCTGCAGGGACCTCAGGCTGTGCCCTCGGCCCTCTCTCTCCCAGGCTGAACCTCCGGGAGCTGGGCCCCTGGGCCTCCCACATGCGTTGGCTGGTGTGGATCATGGCCTCTGTCGGCACCATCTATGTCTTCTTCTTCCACGAGCGGTAAGCCCAGCCTGGGGGTCTCAGGTGGGTGGGGTTCCCCTTGGTGCTCCAGCAGGGCCTCCTCCACGCCCCTGCGCAGGCGAGATCCCAGGATGACTCCACAAGCACACGGGGACGGCTCTGGCGGGCATTCCAGCGTTCAGGCCCAGGGGTAGCCACGAGACCCCACAGCCCATAGGGTCAACCTGAAGACTGTCAAAAAGACATCATAGGTTCCTAAACTGTTGAGCTGGGTCACATGTCACCTGCCTTCCCTAAACTGTGTTAGCAGATGGCGGGGAAAGGCTCTCTTAGAGATGGCTCTCTCTGAGAGAGCCACATGTCCTGTGCCCCCATCCTGCCAAGTGACATCCCTGCCAAGGGATGAGAATAGTTAAGTAGGGAACGAAACTGTAGAGGCAAAAGGGAATAGCAGATTGCTGCAGCCTTGGTGCCCAGGGACCTCCAGAGGTCATTTAATCTGGGGCAGCAAATAGGTTTCAGGTGATGCAGCAACTGAGCTCGATTGAGAGTGGCTGCTTGGGCCCTGTGGGAAAAAATGCTGGGATCGAATAATAATGTCTGCCCCAGGCTGAGCATGGGAGGGAGTGCCCATGTGAGTGCTATGCCCAATATTTGCAACCCTTGTTCTTGCTCTAGCCTTCCATTTCACAGATGTGGAAACTGAGTCTCAGAGAGGGGAAGTGCCTAAGGTCACGCAACTGCCAGCACCTGTTGGATGTGGCTGGATAAAATATGAGCCAAAGAGTGCTGGACAGAGAAAGAGCCTCTTCTCACTGTTCTGGTCAGGTTGTCCCCTCTTCCCCAGACACAGGGAGCTATACGCTGTCTCCTCATGGGAGGCGTGTCCTGAGGCCGAGGTGGTTGTCTTCCCGCCAGGTACAAACTTGTGGAGCTGCTCTGCTACGTCGTGATGGGCTTCTTCCCTGCCCTGGTCATCCTGTCAATGGTAAGTCCCACCTGCCTGGCGCTGGGGGGCCTCACATCTGGCTGGAGGGGACCAACAGTGTCTGAGCTGGACCTGACTCTCAAGGTTGTCACGTCAAGCCCTTTCCTTTGGCAGATGGGGAAACTGAGGCCCAGCATGACTTGCCTAAAGAGGCAGTAGGACATAGAGGCTAGTCCTGGGTCCTGACAGCTGGCTTCTCCACCACTAACTCTGCCTAACCTTGGGCGAGTTCACTAACCTCTCTCTGCTTCGTTCTTCCTGTCTGCTTAACGATGAAATGAGAAAATCCACATATGGTGCCTGGGGCAAAGTAGGTACCCAGTCGCTAAATTAAATCTATAATGGTAATCACATAATTGGCACTGGGGGCCGAATTGCAGTCTCAGGTCTGCCGACCCCTCCCTCCCGTGTTTCACATCCTAAGCTACTTCTGAGCACACGTGGAAGCCAGGCACAGCAGGAGCAGCCAGGTCCTCTTCTTTAGCACATGTCCTCTGAGCCTTTAGGAATTACAGGGGACCCCCACTCCCCACCCCTGGGGTCTTACTGCCTCATCCCAGGCGACCTTGGGACGGTTCACAAATAAGGACACTCAGGCTCTGAGAGGGGAGGTGACCTGCCAAGGACATGCAGCCCCTGTGTGGCTGAGCTGGGACTTGACCCCATAACTCTGACTGCGAGTGTCCTTGGTGTCTTTGACCTGCACCATGTGGCCTTCTGAGGGTGGGGCCTTTGAGCAGAGGACTGAGGGCCCTGGATAGGGAAGGGAAGCAGGTCCAGTGGCCATGGGTGGGTCGCCTCTCCTCTCCCCTCCGAGCCTCAGTTGCTCCATCTGTCAAATGGGCACAGTCACCTCAGCCAACTCACCCTCCTAGGTTGGATGACAGATTCTTGTTTTTAAGTTATAATTATTGGCAACTGTTTTAAGCTTTTATGCAGCCAAATCTAACAGGTGTTTAAAATTTTTTTTGGCTGTTACCTTCAGTGTTATGGTTAGGAAGGTGTTTGCTCTAATTACTGCATTTTCTCCAGTTTCCTTTATGGTGTACTTTTTACTTTTGAATTCTTCATTCTCACTGCAATTTCTTTTGTATATAGTGATCCTCCCCAAACAATTAGCCAGTTGTATCATTTTTCATTTATTTACCTCTTTAAAAGCTCCTTTTATCATATGTTAAATTCATATATGTGTGTGTGTGTATGTGTGTGTGTCTGTTTCT
This sequence comes from Mirza zaza, assembly GCA_008750895.1. Taxonomy (NCBI): domain Eukaryota; kingdom Metazoa; phylum Chordata; class Mammalia; order Primates; family Cheirogaleidae; genus Mirza; species Mirza zaza. The sequence goes on along the minus strand of VSMD01047406.1, from coordinate 320,461 downwards.
GAGGTTTCCATTCTTGTTGACTGGCCTGTTTTTATATGAGTACTAGACTGTTTTACTAATTGTAGATTTAATTGTTTTTAATACTTGGCAGTAAAGTCGTGCCCCATTATTCTTCCTATGATTTCCCAACAGTTTCCCTGTGATCTGTATTTCTTTTTCCAGATTACCTTCTTTTTCTTCCCTCAACTTTATTTTTATTTAAACATCTATTTAACTGATTTCTATTAAATTATAGAATAACCATCAAATTATGTATTAGATATTCAAATGTATATATATACTTATCTATAGTAAACGTACATTTAATTACATATTCGCTGCAAAAAATGAGCCCAGTATGCAAATGTCACCCTGCCTCCTCCACATACGATGGCCTGGCTGTGACCAATGCTCAGGAGTTGTTGTGTATCTTTTCCATTTGTAAAATGTATGTGCAAGTGTACATGGATACACAGATACACTGACTTGCTTGTTTTTCTTTTACAAAAATGAGATCATTCTCTGTGACTTCTCTGCAGTCTGCTCTTCTCCTTAGCACAATGCTGTGGGCATTTTTCCATGACTGCCGCATAGTGTAATACCTGCCTCATTAGGTTGTTGTGAAGATGACATTAGATGACTCAAGTAAGGCATGTAGGACAGGGCTTGGCACAGAGTAAGTGCTAAGAAATACTAGGTGTTAATATTATTACATAATTAATATTCAATGATAGGCCAGGTGTGGTGGCTCACGCCTATAAATCCTGGTACTTTGAGAGGCCAAATTGGGAGGATTTCTTGAGGCCAGGAGTTCGAAGTCAGCCTGGGCAACATAGCAAGACACTGTTTCTATAAAAACATTTAAAAATTAGCCAGGCATGGTCGTGTGCAACTGTAGTCCCAGCTGCTTGGGAGGCTGAGGTGGGAGGATCACCTGAGCCCAGGAGTTTGAGGTTCCATTGAGCTGTGATTGTGCCACTATAGCCTGGGCAACAGAGCAAGAGCCTGTCTCAAAAAAAAAATCAATAATACTCTTGAGGACTGAGTGAATGTCAGTGATTGTATTATACATATGGGTAATGAAATAATATGGAGTTGTTCACAAGACTGAGAGGATTTGTCTGTGATCTGCAAGAGTCTTCATTTAGTGGAAAATCAGCTTGCAGAATGGTAGGGATGGTGTGAGCCAGTTGATCTAAAAATGATTAGTTGCTATGCACAGATACATACATATGAAGTGCATATAGGATATTGTAATCATATGAGGAATTTCTGGAAGGATACTGTAAAATACTGTTAATGGTGGTTACCTGTAGGAAGTGGACCCGAGGGGTGAGGGCCAGGGCTTGGCAGGTTCTTACTGTTCAATTTCCTCCTATTCTGCAGAGTTCTTTTCACTATAGACAACTCATGGTCACAGTAATCGCTTCTAAGGGTTAGGATGACAACTTTTTGTTTTGCTTTGTTTTCTCTAAATTTTTGTTTCTTGCCATGGACATATGTTACTGTTTTTATTGTGGTAAAATATACATAACATTTACCATCTTTAAGTGCATTGTCAGGGACATTAAGCATGTTCACACTGTCATGCAGCCATCGCCACCACCCAGCCCCAGAACTTTTCTCATCTTCCCAAACCGAAACTCCAGACCTGTTGCACATTAACTCCCCTTACATCGTCTCCCCAGCCCCTGGCACCCACCGTGCTACTTTCTGTCTCTAGGACTGTGACCACTCCAAGAGCCTCATATAAGTGGAATCATTCAGTATAAGTCCTTTTGTGACGGGCTTATTTCACTTAGCATCATGTCCTCAGGGTTCACCCAGTTGTAGCGGGTGTCAGCATTTCATTCCTCCGGAAAGCTGCGTGACGTTCCCCTGCATGTGTGTATCCCATTTTGCTTATCCATTCATTTGATGGCATTTGGGTTGCTTTTGTCTATTGTGAATTTGCTGCTGTGAGACCTTGCTTTCAGTTCTTTGGCTACATGGCCAAATGTGTTACTTTTTAGAAAAAATAATAAGCTATAAAAATATTCTTTGGGATTTTCCTAGAAATGAGAATTTCTATCATGTGAGAACTAATTTGGGGAGAACTGCTGACATCACAGGGTGAGCACCCACCCCCCGCCCTGGGAGTCTGGGCTGGCGTTGCCCGCTGAGTGTCTTTTAGTTTGGGGGTATGGGAGAATGGCGGATTGCCCTCTGACCTGTGCTCACCTGTCCTTGCCGACAGCCCAACACCGAGGGCATCTGGGAGCTGGTGACCGGAGGGCTGTTCTACTGCCTGGGCATGGTGTTCTTCAAGAGTGACGGCAGGATCCCCTTTGCTCATGCCATCTGGCACCTCTTTGTGGCATTCGGTGCTGGTACCCACTACTATGCCATCTGGAGGTACCTCTATCTACCCAGCACCCTGCAGACCAAGGTGTCCAAATGAAGTGGCCCAGACTGCACGGGTCATTTGGGCTCTTGGAGCAGAGCCTCACGGGAAGCGTTTCTGCGAACTTCACCCAGCCCATGGGGCAGAGCCTGTCTGCCCTTTCATGGGAGAGTTCTTGATGGGTCTGAGGTTGCTTCTGGTGACAGCCAGGCCATCTCTCGGGTCCCCAGGGAGAATGAAAGCAGTTAGTCATTTTTACAGAGGAGAGATTAACCCTATAATGTGTATCCAATTTAGACAAGTGTTTCCTAATACAAGCAGCATTAACATCTTCAGGAAAGGAGGCAGACGCTGTCCTGGCAAATTGGGGACAGACAGACCAATATGTGCTTCTTGAGGTCCTGAGGAACCTGGCATGAGGCTGGTGGGTCGTTTATCCCTGGCTGGCCAGGGTCTCCCTCTGTGCTACCAAAGTCCTGGCCAGGGAATTGTCCCCTCCCTGTTCAGGGAACGTCACCCAGCTTGTAGATGGGGCGTGGTGAGTAGCCCTGACCGTGGCAGACACACCCATCAACCTCAGCCGTGCGTGGTGTCGGCCTTCTCTCTAGCGCAGGGTTCGGGGCAGCCGCTACCTGTGGATGTGGCACTCGGGATGGGTCCTCTTTGTCCTGCCTGGTGTGCTTGGAAATGGGTTGGTGGCCAGAGTGGTTTCCACACGGGGGCCATGCCCATCTCTTTCTCTCCCGCTCCCATCTCCCTTCTGGGGAAGCTCCTGGCGCGGGCAGTTAGGGGCAGTGGGGGGAGGCTGAGCCTCACACCTGAGCAGCCCCCGGTGTCCTGCTCCACTGTGGTTGCTCTCAGTTCAGAGGGGTGTGAGCAGCTGGGGTGAGGATGCTGTTACTTGGTTATTTCTTCTCATCCCCCCCAAAATCCAGAGGAATTTCAAGAGCTGCTCATTCATAAGAGGGGCAGGCAGATCCTGGGAACTTGCTCACTTGCACCACGTTTAGGGTTTGCGATGCCAGTGTCTGGATTCTCTCTTGGTGCCCGTCAGTGGCCCTTAGAGTCGGCTGAGATCTGAGATGTGTCCGAGGGAAGGCACGTGGATCCGGGCAGGGTGTCTGGGACACCTTCAACCTCTGAAGTGCCCAGTGGCCCAGCAATGAGGCTTCCGGGGGCCTGTCCGCACACCCTCTTCAGAGCTGGATTGGCCTCTCTGTAAAATGCCCCCTGGACATTTGCTGGGCAGGCCAGTGACAGGCCAAGCTCTGGGCTCTGAACTGGCATCACAGAATCTCTGGGGGAAGAGTCTGTCTCAGGTCAGGAGGTCCTCACTCTACGACTCACAGCCAGAGTGGGTGGGTGAGGGGGGCAGAGAGAGGGTGCCTTATGCTTAGCTCTAGCACATTCCAGGAGATTCCAGGGCTCTGGCATCTGGAATCCCATGTGTCCAAGCCAGTATTAAATCATCTTGACACATTCCTCGGACAGACAGTTTGTGAGCTGGAAGACGCCGCAGGGGTAGTTTTGTCCTCCTGCCTGTGTGAGTGTGTGCGTGCGCGTGCGTGTGTGCGTGTGTCTCTGCACAGGGCCTCCTGCCCCCTAGGGACTGTCTTCTGTAGGCCTGCCCTGTGGAGCTCAGCAAGTATTTCCTGCTGGCTGGGGTCGGGGTTGGAGGTCAGAGGGGGAGGGAAGTTTGCAGGGCGGAGACTTGCCTTGACTGCAGGCAGGGACACTGACACTTGACCTCTAGCAGTGCCTGCGGCTGGGTGAGGGAAGCCACATGGGTTCTGGGTTGCCATTTAGGAACCTCCCAAAGCATGGCACCGTGCCAGGCCAAGATGCTTTTGGGGGCCAGTGACTCGGGGGTTCTTTCGTGGTCCCATGTCCTCACTGAGCTCCTTGGTCTGACTCCTGCTCCTCCCGTGCCCCTCCTTCTAGGCATTTAGTCTTATGTTTCCCAAGACGGCCTGTTCCTTGTGGCCCTGCACCTTCTGAGCTGTGGGTCCCTCTGGTGGGAACTCTGTTTACCCATAATCCACTCAACACACTCCTCTTCATCATTCAGAGCCCAGCTCAGGCATCAGCATCAGGGAACTTCTAGCCTTCGTTTGACCTCGGAGCTCCCCTCTGCTCCCCATCACAGCCTGTGCTCAGAGCCCTGTCCTTCCCCACACAGGTGCAGCTCCTGGAGGGAGGGACTGTGTCTTGCTAGACTTGGGGTCAAATCAGCATCCCCCATTTGTGAGAGCTTGGGGAAGTTCCCTAACCTCTCTGAGCCTCAGTGTTCTCAGCTGTAAGATGGGCATAGCAAAGTGGCATTTTGCAGGGCTGCCTGAAGATGCGGCAGGATAACAGATGTACAACACCCAGCCAGTTCTGTCAGTAGTGGGCTTGGAAGATGGACTGGTAACAGAAGATAATAATGAAGATGACCCTTTTCCTGGGGTGTTGGCCAAAGGAATGAATCACTAATGGTGGAGTTTCCAACTGTGTACACGTTGGTGAGGACCCTGGAGGGCATTCTAAAGGGCCTTGGGTGCACCTCCTCCCCTAGCTCCAACTCAGAACATACTTCCCATAAATGCTTTCTCTTCCTCAGCATTATTCTGGAAGTTTCCTAGGATTCCATTTCACTTGAGCCCAGACCTGTATCTCTTCCAAACACATCACAACTAGTGCAGTAAAGGAAAAGAAGTTCCCTATGCCAGTCCCTCCGGTGGTAAGGCTCTGTCCCGGGAGCATTCTAGGCCACGCACTGGACGTGTGAGGCAGAGAGGGCACACACCGGACAGTCAGGGGCCAGCACTCTCTTCCTGTCCATTCCTGGGGCCATCGAGTCTCAGGTGACCCAGTGGAGCTGTCATGCCCTGAGTTGCTGGGAGAGCAGTGGGCAGCAGACTGACCTGTTTGACGTTCTGAGCTTTTTGGTGACTGCTCCTGGGATCAGGGGCTGCTGCGAGGGCCAGGTGAGCCAAGGCAGGAAGAGGGCTGGGGGCCTCACCTGGCGGGCTCTCAGGAAGGCAGCTGTGAGAGTGGCCCCAGCAATGCACCTCCCACCCCACACCTGGGAGGACTTCCTGTAAGGCCCAGAGCAGAGCTCGGCTAGTGCTGTCCCCAGGGCTGCAGCCTCGTGGCCGGGGAAGGATTTGAGTCCGGATCCCAGGCAGAGCGGCCCTTCCCGCTTGGCTGCAAGCTGGAGGTGTGACGTGAGCAGGCCAGAGCCTTCTCCTCCCCATCTGCACCTGGCTCGGCTGGGGGAGAACCCTCCGAAAGCCCTGGGGTGGGAGGGATGCAGAGATGGGCACGGCAAGTGAGCCTCAAAATATAAAGCCACCTCAATCATGGGTGGGTACTCGCGCAGTGGGTGACTTAGATGGCCCTGAAAGCTTGCAGAGCGCGGTTGCAGTCCCAGGTTTCCAGCTCACTAACCTCTCTTTTCCGTGCCAGTCTGCAACAGCTGCAGAGTGTTCTCCCCCAGCTCTGCCTGAGTCCCTGCTGTCAGGCTCAGTAAGTGGGGCTGGGGACAGCTCGGGCTGTGCAGGGAGCTAGATAGAGCAGATAGAGAGGGCAGATAGAGCTCGCAGGGCCGGGAGATGGGCACCTGTCAAATCTGCCACTGTGCACTGTGTACTCAGATGCTGAAATGCGAGCTCTGGGAACAGCCTGGGGGGTCCGGAAATAGCCAGTGAAAACCCAGTAGCCGCCTCCACGGGGTGTGCTGTCGTCACAGGGCTGGTGTTCCGCAGGTGCAAAGGTGGGAAGCAGGAAGCTGGGGAGGCAGAGGCTGTGACCCATCAGGAGCTCCTCCGGGTGGCAGGCTCTCTGTGCTCTCTCCGCTGATGGACACACACTGTCCCCGTGGGGTAAGGGTCGTTAGCTGACCTTACAAAGCAGGCAGCCAGGGCACAGAGAGGTTTGTGACTTTCCCAAGGGCACCTGGTTTCCAACCAGCAGAGCCAAGCTTGGCAGCCGGGACTGTCTAATGTCCAAGTGTCCTGCCCTTGGCCAGACCTTGCTGCTTTGGAGGAAACCCACTCTCCCTCGGGGAGGAAAGTGGAGCTTAAAAAAAAAAATTGAATGATAATTTTTCAAAACCTCTGGTGTGCAGCCTTGCCAATTGTTGTGGTGTGACTACTGCCACTGTGGCTTGTTTGGGGCAGCCACGTGGCATTGCTGAGGATGGACTATGTATGGCCAGGTCTGGCTTCCCGCTGCCCAGCAACTCCCAATGTGCCCACCCCCCGAGGAAGGCCACCATGGGAGTGGAATCGGCCAGAACAACTCAGCCCCAAAGGGTCCTGTGTAGGGTGGGTCTGTCACTGAAACTCTGGGGAATTTCATTCTAGGAGTTTGGATTTGGGAGCCAGTCAGACCTGACCTGAAGCCAGCGCTGCATGGAGCAGCTGGCAAGACCCTTGGGCAGGACCTTTGTCCTCTCTGTGCCTCAGTTTCTACATTTGTAAAATGGAGATAGTAATCAGCAAGTGCTATGTATCAGAGTTTGAGAGGTTTGTTTTTGTTTTACAAAAATCTTTTACTGATTTGGAGACTAAGACTCAGAGAGGCTAAGCAGCTTGTCTGAGGGCACACAGCTAGGGAGTGGCCGACACATGCTCTCTCCCCTTCCAAACACGGGCACCCCCACTTCAGGGCTCCCAGCCCACGAGAAGCAGCAGCTGTGATGACAGTGGGCACTACCTTCTGCTTCCGCCTGTGCACGTGCTTGCAAAGGTTACAACAAGGGCGCGAGGCCCCACCAGGCAGCTCTGTGCTCAGGCCAGTGTTGGGCAGGGCTGTCCCCATGGGCAGAGGCTCCCACCCAGATAGTCATTCCGGGAGAATGTGTAGCCATGTGGCTCCGAGTGGCAGGGTGGCTGGGAGGAGGGGTGCGGGCGGGATGCCGGTGCCCATTGCAGGAGGTGGGATGTCCCTTTGAGAGTCCACATCAGTGCAGTAGGTTTGATGTGCAGGGCCAGAGAGCCAGAGTTATGTGGACCTTGAACCCGAGCAGGAAGGGATGGGACAGCAGGTGTGAGACTGGCGTAGGGTTGAGAGCAGGCATGTGGCACGCCTGGGCCGTGGAGCTGGGGGAGCTGGGGCTGGGCCTGGGTCTGCCCGATGCCCAGTTCAGTGCTCCTTCCCACACCCATCTCTCTCCACTTTCCGGGCACTGCTCTCTTGTCCTGTGTATAGGGCAGTGGCCAACCCTGGGACAAGATGTACAGCCTGGTACCTCCTCCTGCAGCCTGGCCATGTAGGGCACAGCTCTTCAGAGAGCCCACTCACACGTCCTCCTGGTCTGGGAGAGAGGAAATGCCAGCCCTCCCTGGGACTTTGCATCCCACATGTGGATGTGCCACCCTTGAGCATGCAGCTGCCTGTGCATGTGGCTCCTGTGTTCCAATTTCCATATGTCCATGCTTGGGTGGCACAGAATCAGGAGGCTTTGGGGTACCTTGGAAAAGGCTCGTGGTAGGAACCAGGAGGTGTGGGCCCTGCTTCCCATGTTGCTGTGTGACTTTGGGCAGATGACTTCTCCCCTCTGGGCTTTTATCTGATCAGCTGTAAAATGAGCCTGTGGTCCGTCTGCGAGCTGTGCACGTCAGGAATAAGCACAAAGCCAATCGGTGGGCATGACAGACCCTCCCCAGCTTGAGGAGAGATCCCTGGGGAGAGCAGGGGGTTGCTTCTCCCAGGAGCAATGCTGAGACCCTCCACGTACAGACACCTCTAATTGACACAACACAGGGAAGATAAAGAATCCCACATGGCAGAGAAACAGCAGGCAGAGAAACATCTGGAGGAGTTCTGTCTGACATAGCAGCTGTTAGCTGCAGGTGGCTACTTAACTGGAAGTCAATTACAGTTAAATCACAATTGTCCCACTAGCCACATTGTATGTGCTCAATAGCCAGGTGTGGCCGGGCTACCAGCCGTTTTGGACAGCACGGATAAGGGCACAGTTCCATCAGTGCAGAACGTTCTGTGGTGCAGCACTGGTGGTTCAGTGATCTCGAGACCCCTCTTAGAAATTATTGAGGACACCAAAGAACTTTTGTGTAGGTGGCCTGTGTTAACATTCATCATATTCGAAATTAAAACTGAGAATATTTGAAAACGGCTATTCATTCATGTAAGGATAACAGACTCACTGCATGTTAGCTTAAGAAACATATTCTTCTATGAAAAATAACTGTATTTTTCCATACAAAAAAGGCACAGAGTGAAGAGTGGATTGCTTTGCATTTTTGCAATGTCTGACCCAATAGAAGGCTGGACTCTCCTGTCTGCTTTTGCGTCTGGTTGGGACGTCACGTGTCAGGGACCCTCTGCAAACCTTTGCTGTGCATGCGTGAAGGAATAAGAGGGAAAAAGACAAATAATGTTGTAGTGTTGTTATAAAAATGGTTAGGCACCTTGAACCCCCAAAAGGGTGTTGGGGATCCCTGGAACACCCAGACTAAACACTTGAGAACCAACAATTTGGAGTTTTCCCCTTCATTTTATAGCTGGTTTTACTTTGTCAGCGGCAGTTTTCATAGGTGGAGACCACCCCCTTTTAGCCATGTTAGCCTGTGTTAGACAGATCTGGAGACAGGCAGGACACGGGGATGGAGGGGTGTGAGCAATAAGGCGGAGACTCTGGGTGTTTGAGGACAGGTGCCATGGGGACAGGACCCGGTCTCAGCAGGTGCTCAGCACATACTTGTGGACCAAGCAGAGGAGGGTGAGCTTGGCCTGGGCCACTCGGCCTCCCCACCTCGTCCTCCTCTTCTGAGGTTGGGAAGCCTTGCCCAGGGAGCCTCGTGTAAGCATCAGGGCCCCTTTGCATCAGGCTTGGAGAGAGGTGAATTCACAACTGTGGTCTGCGTGGACACTTGCCTGGCCTTTACTCTTGGTGGCCTTGAATGTCAGAAGACAAATAACAGAGCCAGTGGGAGGCTCACGGGTTAGTTCTCCCAGCCCAAGTTTGCAGTGAGCTGTGACTCTGCCCTGGGTGGGTCTATAGTGTGCGAACACTGTGGCCAACCATGTGCCAGCCCTGGAGTTACGGGACGAATTAGGCAGGCCCCTGGGGTGAAATGGACATGGTTTGAGCTAATTCTGTGCAGTGGTGAGTGTCAAGGGGGCCTCTGATGAGGGACCTGGAGACACATCAAGGTTCCTCTGCAGGTTGAGGGAGCATTTATCCAAGTGACTGGCCAGGAGGTTGGTTTTCTTAAATATTAATATAAATATTTTTTCATTAAAATAATATATGCTTATTATAGAAATTTCATGACATATAAGCAAGGTAGAGAATGCTACCAAAGTCTCCCTACCCCACATAGCCACTCAGCCTTTCAGTGGCTTTTTTTTTTTTTTGAGATAGAGTCTCGCTTTGTTGCCCAGGCTAGAGTGCCATGGCGTCAGCCTAGCTCACAGCAACCTCAAACTCCTGTACTCAAGCGATCCTGCTGCCTCAGCCTCCCGAGTAGCTGGGACTACAGGCACGTGCCACCATGCTTGGCTAATTTTTTCTATAAATGTTAGTTGGCCAATTAATTTCTTTCTTTTTATAGTAGAGATGGGGTCTTGCTCTTGCTCAGGCTGGTTTCGAACTCCTGGCCTCGAGCAATCCACCCGCCTTGGCCTCCCAGAGTGCTAGGATTACAGGCGTGAGCCACCGCGCCTGGCCTCAGTGGCTTTGTTTTTGTATTTCCCCCTACTCCACATGTCGTATTTTCCTGTGACGTTTTCCTCCCTTGCAACAGACACTTTTATATCCTATTTTTAGAGTATTTTTTCATGTTATTTCAAGCCCTTTGCAAACATTACTTTGGAAGTCTACGTGGAGTGGATGTGCCACAGTTTATTACAATGCAGGAGATACATGTCTGTGTGTAGACACGGTCTATGATGAGGAGCATTTGACATAAAGCCCCTACCCCCATATTCAGGGCATTTTTCTTAGGCCATGTTAAATTAGGTAAAACTTGCCTTGTGCTGTCTGTACCACCCAGCCAGGGCTGCCTGCTGTCACCGGACTGACTGTTCCCCACTACTGGCCACTGTGCCCATCCCTGGGGGAGCCTGGGCATCCAGGGACCGACCTACTGCCTGGGTGCTGCCAATGAGCTGGTTGATCTGGAAGATCTAGAACGGTCAATTGTGGTGTGAACAGTGAGATGTGGAGGGCAGAGGAGAGGTGGTGAGCTTGTTCCGTAGCTTATCAGGTCTGCGGCAGAAGAAGTGGTGTGGGTCGTGAAGGGGACACCACTGGAGGCAAAGCCACAATGGCCTTTTGTGATGAGGGGACCACATCCCGTCTAAAGCTGCTCTATTGCTGGTGGGAGATGAGGCGTCGTTGAGGATATCGGTTCTGTACATGCCATGGCTCCCTGGAGACTGTTAAATATTCAGCCTTTTTGCAAGTCATTAAACCACTGGTAGCATGGAATTGGCCAAGGCAGGAGTATTTACACCACAGCAATCGGCAAATGCCATAAATCAGAGCTTCACGTTTTGGAGAGCGGGTCAACCAGCATGCGGCTGCCTGCACCCCAGGCACTCGTTTGCCTTCTGCCATCCTCTTTATAACAGGTAAGACATGCAGATATGAACATGTATGCATTCACATTCCTCCTCTCATATATTTCTGCCCCAAACCCTGGCAAGGCAAAATGACTGTTTCCATGTTACGTGGGGAAACTGAGGCTGCTCAGAGAGGTTAAGTGGCTTGTCCAAGGTCATCCAGCTGGTGGGGCAGGGCCTGGAATCTGGCTCGTGGTCCTTGAGTGTCACATCCTTCCTCTTTCCACAACACGGGGCTGTTTTGCTCCCCGAGAGCTGAGATCTGGGGCAGCAGGCAAAGGCCATCTCCCTAAAGTCCTCCCAGCAGCCCCGTCTCCTGGCTGCTGGATTCCTGGTTCTGTCAGTTTTGCCTGAGCTTTGAAATGTCTGAGGACACAGACACTCATGTTTTCTGCTCCTGTCTCAGCCCAGGCCACCATAGGGAACTGGTAAAGGCTGGAACTGTCTCTGGTAGGCAAGGACACTTTGTGCCCAGAGCCTCCCATGGGGCCTGCAGCGCTTGGGCCCTGAGCTCTGGGGAAGCCTTTTGTTGTTGGCACTCGACTGGCCGGGGAGGAGGCCGTGGGCCTGTCTCCCGTAGCACTGGTGCCTGGCGAGGGCTCCTCTTCCTGGTTCATAGGTGACACCTCACTGTGTCCTCACATGGTAGAAGGCGCAAAAACACTCTCTCAGGCCTCTTTTATAAGGGTGCTAATCCCATTCCCAAAGGCCATGTCTCTTAATACCATCACCGTGGGATTAGATTTTCAACACAGAATTTTGGGAAACATAAACACAGCACTGTCTAATTTTGTCCTATCCTGTCCTTCCCTACCCCCACCCTATCCTATGTTGTTTTATCAAGTTGCTGGTTGTAACCCACTAAATTGATTTTATGACCCACAAGTGGATTCAAATCCGAAGTTCTGGAATCTGTTCTCATTGGTATGTTCCTGAAAAGCCATGCTTCGTGCCTGTTTGCCATGATTGGCGGGGATTAGCATGGTGTCATGCTTTGGGAGCCTGGGTGCTGCAGGGCTATATGGGGACAGGTAAGAAGAAAGATATTAGGAGCTTCCAAGAATCTGGTTACCCGGAGCCCTGACACTACTGAGATGAATACAGGACCACATTTTATGGTTTCTTGTCCTGGCGGCGGCCTATGTTCTGGGGGACCTCAGGGCTGGGTGGTCATAGAGACGTGGGCAGGCAGCACTCCTGAGTGTGGGCCAGCGTTCGCTCAGGCAGGGTTGGGAAGGCAGGAGGGAGAGATTCAATCCACTCCAGAAAGGAGTGGACCCGATTTCAGAAAGGCTATTCCGCCTCTGCAAGAAATGTCAAACTTTGGGCTGTGGCTTTCTGCCAAACGAACTGTCTGCCAGTCCTGTTTACACCGCCAGGTCCCCAGGAGCCGTTCTTCTCCTGCGCAGGCGCAGCCCTGATGCTGCTTAAGGCCTTTCTCGGGTGGGGGGTTGGGGGGGACAGGAGTTCTCTGATTGTCTTTCATACTCACTTTTATAGGCCTACAATGTCTACAATATTTGAGAACGGCATTTGTGGCATGACTTTTTAAAAACGTCCTGCTGGTATTGGACCCCTTCTGTGTTTGTGAAATTGCTATTTTGTATTAACACAGTATTTGATAAACATTTGTATTAAGAAGAATAATCCTTCTGGTGAATATTATTGTTTCCAGTGGAGTAGAACTTAAATAAAGAAAAATTCAAGATGCCTCACTCTTGCCGATATGTTTTTTTTAATAACACCATCAATTCTTCTTATAAAAGTGATCTCTGTTCATTGTAGAAAATGGGATATTTAGAAAAGTATAAAATAAATTAGAAACCCTGTATTAGGGTTGCATATAACCAATTATCCTAAAATAGTGGCTTAAAACAACAATAAACATCTTTGTCTCTCATGGTTTCTGCGGGTCAGGAATACAGGGTCTGGCCTCAGGTAGAGGACGGGGAGGCTGAGACTGGACTCCTCTGGGGGCCTCTTCACTCTCGCCTGGTGGGTGATGCTGGTGGCTGGCTGGGGCCTTACCCATAACGTTGGCTAAACATCCTGTTATAAAATCCAGGTTTTATTATTACTCAGGTATGATGAGGTCCACAGATCAGGAGACAGTTGCCATTGACAACATAGTTTGTTACACATCCCAAGAGGAGAAGACATGTCACACTGGTCAGGGCCACATGGGAAGCACCAGGATCGGACAAGAGGTGGGGGGAGTGGGGGGCACGGGGGAAACATGGCAAGAGCCTTCATCATGGTTTCTGCAGAAAGGAGGGGTGAGGCAGTGTGAGCAGGCTTAGGATTGGCCAGTTTGAATAATTTTAGCAGGCTCTGGGGTGCGGGGGCTGTCCTGAACTGTCTGATACCTGGCCCTGGGGTGATTCGGGTGGGGGAATACTGGCCTGGAATATAAGAGCCCAATAGAGGAGGTGGGGAGGTGAGCTCTGGGGTGGTTGGTTGGCATAGGAAAGACACACTTTTCTTTTTTCTTTCACTCATTTTCTATTTACTCACTTTTAATTTCACTGCAGGAAAGGCCACTTAAAGGCCATTCCTTTACCCCTTTGGGAGGTGGCTAGCCCTTTGCCGTATAGTCTCTCCAGGGTCAGAAAGGCCTCAGATGTCAAAACAGCCTTTTAATTTTATCAGAATAAAAAGACATGCTTAATGAACACCCACATGTGACTTCCCCATATGGCCTGGGCTTCCTTACAACATGGTGGCTGGGTCCTAAGGCAGGTGTCTCAAGAGAAGGAGCCAGCCAGGCGGGAGACTATTGCCTTTTATGGCCTGGCCTTGGAAGTCACGCATCATCGTTTCTGCCCTATTCCTTTGACCGAGGCAGCTGAAAAGGTCCTCGCAAGTTCAAGAGGAGGCAATGTAGACTGTCCTCCCCAGTACTGGATGGAGGTAAGTCCACCATACAGCGTAATAAGAGCATGTGTAATGGAATCTGTGTGTTTGGTGTGTCTGCCTTTGGAAATTGCAGTCTGCCACTGTTATTATTTTCTACCTATCCTACGTACACATCTTTTATTTTAATTAATTTGCTGATTTATTTTTTCTTTTATTTTTTTAGCTCACAAATAAAAAAAATTGTGTATATTTATTGTGCACAACATGATGTTTTGAAATATGTATACATTTCAGAATGGTTCAAGGAAGCTAATGAACATATGCATATCTCACATTTTTAAAAGACTGCACATCTTTTAAAAAACACCTTTATTGAGATGTAATTCATATACCATTTGTTATCTATTAAAGTATATAATTCAAGGGTCTTTAGTATATTCACAGATATGTGCAACCATCACAGTCAATTTCAGAACTTTTTATTACCCCAGAAAGACACCTGTACCCCTTCAATGCCACACCTAGATACCCTCATCTCCCCCTCTACCCTAAGCAACCTCTAATCTACTTTTTCTCTATGAATTCGCCTATGTTAGATATTTCCTTTGAGAGGAATCAGATAACATTGTCCCTTTGTGTCTGGCTTATTTCACTTACCATGATGTTCTCAAGATCCATCCATGTTGTAGTGTGTGTCAGTACCTTGTTACTTTTTATGGCCGAATAATATTCCATTGTGTCGATATACTACATTTTCATTTATCCGTTTGTCCATCGATGGACATATGGGTTGTGTCCACCTTTTGGATATTATGAATAATGCTGCTGTAAACATTCTTGTACAGGTTTTTCTATAGCAATATGTTTTCATTTATCTGGGGACCGTGTCTAGGAGAATGGCTGGATCATATGGGAACTCTATGTCATCATTTAAGGAACTGCCAGATGGTTTTCCAAAGCATCTGCACCATTTTATGTTCTCACCAGCGATGTACAATGTATAAAGGTTCTGACTTCTCCACATCCTCACCAACATTTTACACTTTATTTTTTTTTAGAGATAGGATCTTGCTCTGTTGCCTAGCCTGGAGTGCAATGGCTCAATCATAGCTCACTGTAACCTCCAACTTCTGGGCTCAAGCAATCCTCCTGCCTTAGCCTCCTGAATATCTGGGACTACATGTGTGTACCATTACCCCAGGCTAATTAAAAAAAATTTTTTTTTTTTTTAGAGATAGGGTCTTGCTATGTTTCCCAGGGTGGTTTTGAACTCCTGGCCTCAAGCGATCCTCCCGCCTCAGCCTCCCAAAATGTTGGTATTACAGGTGTGAGCCACCACTCTCGGCCTACACATCTTTTTGAATGTGATTTTATAAGGGAGAAGGAATCTGTTATTAGCTAAATTTTGTGATCTTGGACAAGTCTGTTAGCCTCTCTTGGCTTCAGGTCCACATCAGTAAAGTGCAGACATTGGATTAAATTCGTGTTCTCACACGTTGCTTTTCTTCGGTATTGGAGAGAAGACCAAGGACTTTCACTGCAATTTGAAAAATGGCCACTCATCCCAATTTCTTAGTATATTAAAAACAGTTCATGCAAAACATTTTCTTTCATAATTGTTTTTCTTACACATGCATCACAAACCAAATGGTACCTTCTACTAAATACTAACAGCCAACAGGTCAAGTAAACAAATAAAAAATTAATATTAATGGAAACATCAGACCCAACCCATCATATGTGATTCAACAATGTGTTTTCTTGGGGCCACATGTGTTCTTTTGTGACTTTATGCTGTGTCCATATCACATGGTCATATTTTTAGCTCATGAGATTGATCCTAACTTCTACCTGGATTGAAATACATCAACTTTTCAACTTACTTCCAATCCCAAGAGCACGAGGATGTTCAGAGTCTTTGCCACATGAATACCTTAATAGCCACTGGGCTAGATGATTTGTGAGGTCTCACCTGGCCTAAAAGGTGTTCTGACAGTTAAGTAAATGTGGTTCAAGGTTCTTCTTGAGAATAAAGTATCTTAACACAATCCATTTTGGTGGTGCTGAAACCTTGCTTTTGTGTTTATTTGTCTCAGCTGAACACATTCACTCCACGGCATCATTTCCCATCCATTTACTAAGGACTCCATAATCAGTATCTTCCACTTAATTGTCTCACCTGAGCTGCGGGTCCATTGCGCCAACTACCTACTGGGTATCCGCATCACAGTATATGTACATTCCAACTGCATGATGTCAAAACAGGATCTCTCTGTACTCCTAGATTTCCTTCTCCTCCACGCCCTTGTCTTGGCGATTGTTCCTTCATCTGCTCACCTGCCAAAGCCAGGAGTCTGGATGCCACTCGATTCCTCCCTTTCCGTCGCCTCCTCCACATTAGTCAGCCACGGTCGTTTCCTGGGGTTGCCGTAACAAGGGACCACTGAGCTGAGGGCTTAAATGGCAGAAGTTTCTTGTCTCATAGCTCAGTTGGCCAGAAGTCCGAGATCAAGATGATGGCAAGGTTGATCCTTCCGCAGGCTGTGAGGGAGAATTTCTTCCAGGCCGCTCCTCTAGTTTGTGGTGGTTAGATGACAGTTTTGCCATTGCTTGGCTTGTAGAAGCATCGTTCCGATCTCTGCCTTTGTCTTCGTGTTGCATTTTCCTTGTGTGTGTGTGTGTGTCTGTGTGTAAATGTCCCCCCTGTAGAAGGTCAGCTGTCAGTACTGGATCAGGGCCCAACCTACTGACCTCACTTTAACTTGATCACCTCTGTAAAGACTCTGTTTCCAAATAAGGTCACATTCTGAGGTCCTGGTGGTTAGGACTCCAAAATACCTTTCTTAGGGGGACACGATTTGACTCACAACGTTCGCTGTCAAATCCTGCCATGCTGCCTCTTGGACACCACTCACGTGTGTCCGTGTTTCCCCAGCACCACTGCCTCTCTGCCCAGACTGCCACCACCTCTCTCGTGGACACCCAGTGTCCCTTCCTGCTTCCAGACTTGGCCCTCTCCAGTCTTTCTAAAGCACAAACGTGACCAGGTCACTCTTTTGCATAAAATCTTTATACAGCTCCCTATTACTCCCAAGATACAGAAACTCCTCTGTGGCTGTATGGTCATGTCACTTTTTTTTTTTTGAGACAGAGTCTTACTCTGTTGCCTGGGCTAGAGTGCCGTGGCATCAGCCTAGCTCACAGCAACCTCAAACTCCTGGGCTCAAGCGATCCTTCTGCCTCAGCCTCCCAAGTAGCTGGGACTACAGGCATTTGCCACCATGCCTAGCTAATTTTTTCTATATATATTTTTTAGTTGTCCAGCTAATTTCTTTTTGTTTTTAGTAGAGATAGGGTCTCGCTCTTGCTCAGGCTGGTCTCGAACTCCTGAGCTCAAACAATCCACCCGCCTTGGTCTCCCAGAGTGCCAGGATTACAGGCATGAACCACTGTGCCCGGCGGGTCATGTCACTTTGATTGCAAGTGATTAAGATGAAAAGGGGATTAGTTGGCTTATGCTACCCAGCAGGACAACAATGGAGGTGGCCATGGCAGTGGCAACCAGAAACTTTAGGGATGTCAGTCTCACTTGCTGTTTCTCGGCTTCATTTTCTCAGACAGATTTAGTAGTGGGTATGGCCACTGCAGTTTGAGGGGGCACGTTTTTACTGATCCCTGATGCAAAAGGAAAGGCTTACTCCTCATTAGCTCCAAATGGAAGTATTCTGATTGGCCTGGCCTGAGTCACATGACTATCTCTGAACCAATCACCATGGCTGGGGTGTGTGGCCTAGACTGATTTTTAAGAGATGACCAGTTGCATTTGGAATACACAGTTAGAGAAGGAAAGTGGCCTGGGGGTGGGGACAGAAGAAGTAGAGACTTGGGGACTCCAGTTTCCCTGCGCCAAAACATGGCACGCAAGTCCATAGCAGACACCGGCTACCTGCTCACCAAATCCAAATCTATTGCCTATTCTCCCTGGGCACCTTGCCATGCTACATTGCCCATGCTTTCTTGCAGTTGGGTGTGGTTTAGTCATTCATATGTGACCCATTAAAACTTCCGACACACAAAACTCCTCCTCTTTCCTTACCTACTGGCTGAGTAAAGAGGATTTTGAGTCCCCAGAGGAGGGCAGACCACAACTTGGAAGGAGCTTGGGTGCTTGAATATGTCCATTAATGGCCACCCACTAAGAACACTTACTTTGAACTTCATCACAGGAGGGAGAGATCCACTCCTATTCTGTTAAGCCACCAAAATTTTGAGATTCATGTATTTTGTAGCTAATATTACCCTGATGAATACAATGGCCTCTTATGATCTGTCTGTTGTCTGAGGCTCAAATCCTGATGCTTCTACTTCCCAGATGTGTGACTTTCAGCAAGTTAATTGCTGTCAACTCAGGTTCACTCATCTCTAAATGGACAGACATAATAATGCCAGCCAGAGAGATGGAGGTGGAGTGTTCAGTTCTAGCTGGTGGATTGTATTATTTGTCCACACTTCTTCTTTCCTGCCTTTCCTTGACACAGACATCTACCTCCGTGGGAAGAGTACACTCTCCTGACCCATGGACTTCGGGCTTAGCTATGTGATTTGTTTTGGCAAATGAAATGTTGGTGGATATGACATCACCACCCACATGCAGGTGTTTTAAACTAGCTCGTGTGGTTTGCGTTGGCTGCTTGCTTTTCTGCCATTTATGGTGAGAACACACCCCTGGTAAGTGCTGCTCCCAGGAGGAGGAGACACGTGGAACAGATCTGAGCCCAAACCCAGCCAATCCCAGTCAGGCTCTCCAGAGCCTCAGGTGACCTGTAGAATCAAAGGCAGGAACAATGAATCCTGGCATGTTGGGGTTGTCGCATAACATTACTTCAGCCATAGCTCACCAACATACAATTGTCTTACTACGCTGTAATGATCTGTTCACTGTCCACCAGAGTGTAAGTTCCTTGAGGGACTTGCTCATCTCTGTCACCCAGGTAAACCAGGAGGTACTAAATTGTTGACTGAAAGTTGCTCCACATGAGATGTGGGAAGAAAAATAACAATTGCTGTGTTCGGAGCTGATGAGTGAACTGGCGATGGGCCATACCCAAGCACTGCTATTTTGTGGTGTGGACCGCATCAAGAAAGGATCAAGTCCCTTGTTCTGCCAGTCCCTCTAGGGACACTGGATGTACCAGTCCTCAAGGAAAGACTGAGGTCTGATGCTTCCTGCCACCACCTACCCTCCCTCTCCTCTGGGCCCCCAAAGAGCCCAGTCCCTGCCCCTTTGTCCTAACTAGTTGCTGTTCCTTTGGGCAAGTCCCAGGAACTTTGCCGCTCTCTAGTGGCCAAGGAGGGCAGCTCGACACTCCATTTTTGCCCAGTGGATTTGCAGATACTTATTATAACCCCCTGACAGTTTGAAAGCTTGTTTTTGGCGGGCACAGTGGCTCATGCCTATAATCCTAGCACTCTGGGAGGCCAAGGTGGGAGGATCGCTTGAGGTCAGGAGTTTGAGACCCATCTCTACTAAAAATAGCAAAATTAGCTGGGCGTCATGTGTGCACCTATAGTTCCAGCTACTTGGGAGGCTGAGGCAGGAAGATCGCTTGAGCCCAGGAGTTTGAGGTTGCTATGAGCTAGGGTGATGCCACAGCACTCTACTCAGGCAACAGAGCAAGACTCTGTGTCAAAAAAAAAAAAAAAAGCTTGTTTTCATCACCTGTCCAGGTGACTGGTGCTGGGATACAAAGATGAATAAAACTCTGGACTTGTCCTTGAAAAGCTTCCAGTTGAGGGAGGAGTTGGGAGTGGATGGAAATCTGTTCATTCATTGACTCATTTAACAAATATTTATTGAGCACCGACTATGTGCCAAGTATAACAGTAAACAAGGCAGATAAGGCCCCTGCCTTTCAGGAACAGTACTCTAATGCATGTTAAATACACAAATACATTGAGATAGTGACAATGGTCTATGAGTTAAATAAAACAGGTAATAAAATAGGGAGTGGCTGGAGGGTGATAATCAACAGGTGGTCAAGAGAGGAGGGTGGAGCTGAGCTTCTGTGACGGCAGGGCCTGCGAGGAGCCCAGCAGGAAGGGCTGGGGTAGGGGATGGCTGGAGGAAAGGTTTCAAGGAGCGTGAACAGAAGTTCCAAGGGGCTGGAGCTCCATGGCACAGAAAGAGAGCAGTTGGAGCAGGGTTATGTAAGCCTTACTTTATTCTAAGTGCAAAAGGAAGTTATTAGAGGATTATAAGCGGAGGAGTTTAAGGAACAAGTGTGATCATCGTGGGCTTACTTAATAGAAAGGTAACAAAAGGCTGCGTGAGCACAGAGGAGGGCACACAGCCACATCTGGGGGATGAAAGACCTGCTAGATAAGGGGTCATAGTTATCTACTGGCTGCATAGCAAACTGCCCCCAAGACTTGGTGCTTAAATTAATAGTAAACACTTATCATCTCTCCATTTCCAAGGGTTGGGAATTTGGGAGTAACGTTGCTGGTGGTGGTGGCGGGGGTGTTCTGGCTCAGGGTCTCCTGCTGTCAGAATGTTGGTCAGCAGTCACCTGAAGTCTCCTGTGGCTGATGACCCACACCCAACAGGGCTCACTGACATGGATGGCGAGTTGGTGCTGTGGTAGGATGCCTCAGTTTCTTGCCCTATGGACCTCTCTAGAGCTGCTTGAGTGTCCTCCCAACATGGTGGCTGGCTTCCCTCGGAGCCAGTGGGCAAAGAGATAGCAAAGGTGGAAGCCATGCCTTTTATTATTTAGCTCCAGAAATAACAGTATCATTTTGGTGATATCTTATTGGTTACACAAGTCAGACCTATTCAACGTGAGTATGAAAACAAGGAGGTGTGAATCACTGGAGGCCATTTGGGAGGCTGGCTGCCACAAAAGTAACACCTGATCTGAGTCTTAAAGGATGAATAAAAGTTAACCAGGTGATGAAGATTGGTATAATATTATGGGCTGAATTTCATGCCCCTGAGATTCCTATGTTGAAGCCCTAACTCCTAGTACCCCGGAGAGTGACTATATTTGGAGGTAGAGCCTTTAAAGAGGTGATCAAGTTAAAATGAGTCTGTTAGGATGGGCCCTAATCCAATCTGACTGGTGTCCTTATATGAAGAGAAAATCTGACACACAAAGAGACACCAGGAAGGTGCATGCACAGAGGAGAGGCCAGGTGAGGACACAGCCAAGAGGTGGCCATCGGCAAGCCAAGCACAGAGGCCCCAGAAGAAACCAACCTACTGACAACTTAATCTTGGACTTCCAGCCTCCAGAACTGTGAGACAATACATTTCTGTGGTTTAAGCCGCCCAACCTGTGGTATTTTGTTATGGCATCTTCGGCAAACTAATGCAGCTGGAAGGGTGTTTCAAGGCAGAAGGACTGGCCTGAGCAAAGATATCAAGGTGTGAAGCAGCGTAATAACACCAAATAATTGGCATTACTGGATCCTTAAGAGAAGGGGCCAGCAACTTTTTCTCTAACAGGCCGGATAATAAATATTTTAGGCTTTTTGGGCTACAAAATCTATCTTGCATGAAAGCAGTTGTAGACAATATGTAAATAAATGGATGTAGCTGTGTTGAAATAAAACTTTATTTACACAGGCTGTAGTTTGCTGAACCTGATGAAGAGGCACGTGGAAAGCATGGAGATGGGTCCTGGTCATGGTGAGTATACTTTAGCAGGAAAACCCAGGCTAAACCCAGCTCCAATAATTGCCTCTTCTAGGTGGCCCTTGTTCATGTGCCCCTGAACTGAAAAATTTAAGCTGGTCATTTAGCTACAGCATTCGGTCCCAGGTAGGCAGGGAGGTTGGTGTGTATGTGGAGAGTCCTGTGGTGCTCCATATGGCTCTATCTCTAGCAGTCTGACCTCTCTGAGCCTCTATTTTCCCATTTGCTTCACAAAAGTTAAGGTGAGCATTAATTGAGATGACCTAGATAAAGTGCCCTAGGGCCAGCACACAGTAGTTGGTCAGTAAACGTCTGGTCCCACCCCCTTGCCCCATCGAGAATATGAGGTCATTACTATAAATCGTTATACTCCAATAGCTGTCAACAAAAAAGTTCACTCCCAGGGCCCGGATTCTGCACATTGATATCCGAGGCCACGCGCATCTCCCAGGACTAGACCCCAGCAGCGTGGTACAACAGGATCTGTCTCTGAGAAGCATTTCTCAAGGTAAAACCCCAGCCGGAACGCACATGAGCTTCTTAAGCAAGGTCCCAGGGCGGGCGGTAGGGGCCAGAGCCCCAGAGCTGACCTGGCCCCGTTTTGCATCGTTTTAAGCAGGAGTGTCATGATCTGTTTTCTAAAACTCTGGGTCGGGGCAGATTGCAAGGGAGAGCCAATTCGCCACCCTAGTTCCTTTTCAACGTCTTAGATGTTCATTAAGAGCGGGTCACAGCTCTGTCCCCCCGCCCACTCACTGGGCTACTACGGTAGAAAGTGGGGACCGAAACAGCCCTGCGGACACCAGAGCAGAGCCCACGAGCGGCGCGGGGGCTGAGTACTGGCCCGGTCATCCTGCCCAGAGCCCGCCACTTGAACTGCAGGCTGGCGGCGAGCTAAGCAGGGAGCTCCCTTCTCCGTATCTAGCCCCGCCCCTCTCCCAAGCCCCGCCCCCAAGGCCCCGTCCCTCAAGGCCTCTTCCCCGTCCATTGGTAGGCCGGCTGGAGGCGCCAGCGCACAGCCCACCGTCCCTCGCCGGTTGGCCCCGCCTCTCCCTCAAGGCCACGCCCCTAAGGCTTTGTTTCTGCCTATTGGGCGTCGAGATGCTCGCTCACGGCCCGCCTCTTCTCGCCCCGCCCCTCCCACGCGGTCCCGCCCCGTCCGTTGGGCTGCCGGCAGGAGGCCGCGGCGCGAGCGGGTGCCGGCTCGGGCTGATCCCGGCGGAGCTGCGCGGGAACGTGGCGGCGGCTGCGGGAGGTGAGTGCGGGGTGCGCGAGGAGGGCCGCGGAAACAGGGGCCGCTCGGGCAGGGCAGCCCGGCGGCTGCCGGGGCCGCGGAGGGCGCGGGCGGGGAGCTGAGGGGCGCGCACGGGCGCCTTCCCGGCTGCGGACCCGAGTAACGAGGGCAGGCGTGTTCGGTTGCCATGGAAACCGCGGGCGAGGGCGGCCGGCCTGTGGGGTACCGGGATTTGGCGCGGCCGTGGTTTCCCGCGGTCTGGCCGTGGCCCTGGATTCCGGCCCCCACCTCCAGGGCACCCTCGGCCCTCAGTTTCCCCGGCCGGGAGCGCCTGGCTTGGGGCGTCGCGGGGCGGCAGAGCGCAGGGGTCCGCGCGCTCCCTCCCCGCCCACGCCCCGTCCCAGGTTTCCTCTCCAGACCGCGCGCGTGTGCCCGCTGAGAGCGTTGTTTCCCAGCCATTTCTGTACCACTTCCAGCCCTCTCACGAACTGCTTCTAAGAAGCCGCTCTGTGGGGCGGTGGGGGGGGGTGCTGCAGACCTGCCGGCTCGGCCCCTGTTGCCTGTCAAGTGTTTGGTTAATGTGAATTGCCGCAAAGAATGTGCTTGCCGCCGTCTCGGGTTAGCCTGGGCCACCTCTCGAGCATTCCAGAGGGGAGCCAGGCTCTGGTCTCACTGCGGGGGAAAGGCAGTCCCCTCTCGAGAGGCGAGCGCCTCAGAAGTAAATCTGATTGAATTATGTTTGCGTTAGAAACCCGGCGCTAGCTGGAGCTGTGGAGATAGGATTTGCGGAGGGGGATAAAGCAGAGCGCGCAAAGTGCTCTTCGTTTTCCTCCTGGTGGGAACGGTAATGGGTTCCACGTTGGCCTGCTGGACCGAGAGGTCCCTCCACCCATGTCGTCAGCCCGGCACTGACCTCACTCCCTGCACAACGGCTGTGACTGGAGCTTGTTTTCCATCAGAAATCGGACTCTTCCTTGAGAACAAGAGAAAACATTCTTTTAAGAGCAGTGTCCTGCACCCCGCTCTCTGGGCTCTGAGCTTTCCCCAAGTGTTTGTGGGACAGACTACAGAATTGAGCAGAAAAGGAAAAAGGCAGGTCACACTTCCAAAAAAAACAGATCTAGTTACTCAGGGCGTGCTCTGTTCCCTAGGATTTCCCTGCACTCCTCTGGAACTTTTAAAAAACAAATCCCATGTGGACAAACAGGCTGCATTCTGTGATTACAGCAAGTAGGAACCCTCTGACCTAGCCACAGGGAGAATGACCATAAGGAGAAAAAAACTTTCTGAAATCCCCGAAACAGATAAGTTTTGTGTGAACAGGGATTTCTTGGGGCTTAAGAAGGTGTTACTGGAAAGAAATGGATCACATTGTCTCTGCTTACATTTCCACTTTTTTCCATGATATTGCTAGCTCTGCTTTGGAATCTTGCACAGAAGATTTCTGGAAGAGGGCGGGACACTCCTGAAGTTCAAGCTTCCAAGACCCTGGGAAGGGACCTAGCAGTCAAATATTTGTAGTTTTCTATTTCTTTTTTATTAAAGCAGAATTGTATAAATATCATTGTATAAACACCTGCATTCACCCCGGGCACAAGATACCAGTTCACTTGTCCGTTGTATCTGGGTGCTTTTTAAACTCTTGTGTTTCCTTCATGACTTTTCTGCAACTTGGCTTTCTCCTGCCCAGAGGTGTTTTCCACAGTTTTTGGTGTCATAATTACATTTACATTTGAAGGTCATCTCCAGAGGCAGAGGCTTCCTGAGCTACAAGCTGCCTGTTGTCCTGTCGACCACTTGGAGTTTGGCTTGGGACCCTGGGGAGCCTTGCTCAGAGATGACCACCATCTCACAGAGGGCGGCAGCTGGCAGAGTGTCCCTGCAGGGTCAGGTCCCCTGAGAAGGCGTGCTGCCCATGGTGTCTAAGCAGTGGGTGTCTCCAGAGACACATGGGAATTTTGAAAGCAGGGTTGCATAACTTTCAGGGATGGTTAGTAAGTGCTGACTCAAGAGGCTGTTCCAAGGGTTTTGTTCTCTTATTCTAAGGACTCATTTTGAAAACTGACCACAGAAGACTCAGGTCAGAATCGGGAGTGATTTGAAGCTGCTGGTGTGGTGTGCACAGGTGGAGCCATTTGCGATGTGAGCACTGTCTGAAAGTGCTTTGGTTGTCAATTAAATCGAGGCCTTTGATGGGTTCATGAGTCGAAGCTGTGGCCAGCGGCTGGGCTGCTTATGATTTGATAAGGAGACTGGTCACATGTTCCTCAGGGGAGGAGAAGCAAAACCCTGGACTTACTGCTACTTCATAGCTTGGCTGCCTGAGGCCAAGGAGAACCTGATGCTTGTTCTGCTTCGACCAGTGCCTGGGGTCTCCATGACACCTGACTGTTAGGGCAAGTTCAGGTGTTCAGGAAGCCAGTACACAATGAAAGGCTCTGCAGTGGTGAACTGTAGGCAGTAGGTTATAGGAACAGGACAAGTGTCAGCTGCCCACCCCATACAGCAGACGTCAGCATTTGGAACCCATACTTTGGTGTGCGAAGCTACCAAGCATTTCTGAAGAGTTCTTGGTCCTCTGGGAAAGTGCAGCTGCTGGCCCTGACTGGGCTGATTCTCCAGGGGCTGAAAGGTGGTTTGCTTCCTGCCTTCATCCTTGAGCAGAGGAGCGAGAGGTGCCAGACCGTGCGACTGACACCTGGGTGACAGCTGGCAGGAGCACAACTCGCAGTGTCAGCTTTGCAGGCCTGCCCGGTGTCATTGTTTGCTTCCTTATAGGCCAGTGTGGCTCCTTTTCTTTTGGGGGGCTCCCTAGTTACTTACTGCTGCCTTAAGCAGCGATCTGAGTCCAGCTGGAGAATATTAGTTGACTTCCCAATTTTAGTACTGACCCGGGTCACAGTGGCAGGTGACCAGTACTGCTTTCACTGGGACCTTCTAGAAAATAGACTTTTCTCCTGGCTCATTTGTCTGCCTTTGTCTTTGATGGCAACATGAGCACAGAAGTGGGCTGTGGTGGGCGGCAGGTGTGTGCAGTTTTGGAGGCAAAGCCTCAGGTTTTATGAAGGAGAGACCTGCCTCCTCCTCCTCTGGCTCCTGCTGCCACAGAGATTTGAGAGGAGACTGACAAACTATCTAGAGCTCTAAGCCCTTTGGAGCACTAAGGACATTAGAATTAGGATTTTATGACACATCAGAACCTCCCAGGGCTGTCTTCTAATTTGTGCACAAGATCGCATCTCGCTGGTCTGACTGGAGGTGGTGGGTGGACACACACATTCCACTCATGCTTCTGCCCTTCTGGACCAGCCCTTTGTGTCCACTGTGGTGGTTGTGGGGACATTCTAACGCCGCCCTCCTAGGGAAGTGTCTCCTTCAGGCCAGGCTGAGTCTCTCTTGCCTCGTTGTAGAGGAGGAACTTCTTTGGGGTTTGTGTTTGAAAGTCTGATTGCGTATTTTTTTTTTTTTAGTGTGGCCGCAATTTTTTTTTTTTACCTGTTTTCCTAGTTCCACTGTTGTGATTGATTTTCCACATTACAGACTGTGGTGTGGGAGATGGAGTTTACAGAGAGTTGTCTGCCTCTCTTCCGTGGCTGTGATGGTGCTGGGTGGTGGCTCCCGGGTGGCACGGAGCCAGCCCTGCGAGGTCCGTCCTGCGGTGCCGACTGCACTCAGCGTCAGTCACTCTAACTTCACAGAAATCCGAACCCTGCGGCAGAGCGTGTCTTACCTTTGGTGACCTCATTGTGCTTCCTAGCAGTGACTTTCCTTGAAGGGCACCTCAGCCCATTTGACTTGTCTGTCTCAGCCCCTCCAGGCTCCAGTCACATCCTCTTCCCAGGGGCCCTGCTGGGACTGGGACTGGGGTGTCAAGTGTGCAGGCCGGGGTGCCAAGGGGCCTGTTACGGCCTCTGGGGCTCTCTCGAGTCTTGCTGGCCCTTCATGCTCACTGTGGCTGGTGTTAACCTCTTCCTTTTCCCTTCCAGGGCATGGCCTTTCCCCACCCTTTGGCTGCAGCCTCAGTCCTTGTCCTTGAAGACCTGCCCACCATGTTTTATGGGACTAACCTCATCATGTCTCCACCTGCCAAGGGCAAGCTGAAGCGGCAGGGCCAGCTGTTGTCCAGCGTGCTATCCCGGACACTGAGCTACAAGCACCGAGACCTGGACCCCACCTTCTCCAGCCAGGGCACCAGCGATGACCCCTCCGAGCTCTCCACCCAGCTGTCCGCCCCTGGGGTCCTGAAGGTGTTTGGGGACAGTGTCTGCACAGGTACCCACTATAAGAGTGTCCTGGCAACTGACACCTCCAGTGCCCAGGAGCTGGTGAAGGAGGCGCTGGAGCGGTATGCCCTGGACCCTGCGCACGCCGGCCAGTATGTGCTGTGTGACGTGGTGGGCAAGGCTGATGCCGGGCAGCAGTGGCAAGCCCAGTGCTTTCGAGTGTTTGGGGATAACGAGAAGCCTCTCTTGATCCGAGCATTTTGGAAGCCCCAGGAAGGCTTATCCCGGAGGTTTGAGCTGAGAAAGAGATCAGACGTGGAAGCGCTGGCAGCCAAGGATGTGGACACCACGACGGCAGGTGAGGAAGGGGTGGAAGGCTCTGGAAAAGCCGTGGGTCTGAGTGCTGAGAGGGCTGGTCAGGGGAAGATGAGCGGAAGTTGTGTGGGGGTGTCTTTGGGGCCTTGCTCTGTGGAGGTGGTCGGAGCCTGTGTCGACAGCTTCCTCCTAAATTCACTGTTTGAAGATCAGCTGTCTTGAAAATCGTACTGTCATACTGCAGGATACCTGCTGGTGTCCTTTAGTGGCTCCTGACATGTTCTTGCAGGATTTCAGGCCAGATCCATCCTTTTGTCTAATGAGATCATTGCCTTGCTCTTTATCTGGCATCTCATTAGCTGCAGAGAACTGGGCTCACCTCGTTACATATGGGGTTACAGACTCATCACAGCAAGTCCCTCAACATCTGGGACCTGGTAGGTATGTTTGTGGCAATCAAGTGAAAAGACGGGGAGGAAGTCGTCCCCAAAACCCTATGGCCTAGCCAGGGAGCAGGGTCTCAGAGGCGACCAGAGTGCACCTGGCGAGCAGCAGGGCTGAGGGCACCTGGGTGGTTAGAGACCTTCTTGGGGCAGCCCAGCCTGGGGCAGTTGGCCATTGGCCATCTGAGAAGTGCCAGGGGCAGCTGTGGGTGCCTGCCCCAGGGCTCTAGAGCCCTGAGGCCTGGGCCTGCATCTTTGTGTCTGATAATACCAATTGGTGGAAAGAGGTTGACTGTCTTAATAGGTGCACCATAAAAAATAATTTTGTCAAATCCTGAAAGACTCTTTACTTAATTTCAGACCATGTTTGACTTTTTCTTAGTTTCCTGCAAAAACGCTTGCTTTACACAAGAAAGGCTTGTGTTGCCTAGAGTAGAAAGGGTGCTTAGCAGATGCTGGAAAAGGGCCTCGCTGACATCTTGTTTGCATCGTAGCTATTCATTTCCTCCAGTTCTGCTCCTGGTGCAGCTGTCTGCCTTTTTTGCCGGCGTGGTGGAGCAGTGGGCCTCACATGCCAGACTCCACCAGGCGTGACTGGGACCCCGTGTCGCACAGCTTGGGGTGCTGCACAGCTCAGGGTGCCACAGCTGGTGTTCTGCACCAGTGACCTTCTCTGTTGTCCCTTCTTGTGGCCTCAGTTTCCTGCTCAAGAATGGGGAGAATGAAACGTTCCCGGCAGGGTTAATGAAGTGACGTGTGAGGACCCCTCAGCAGGTGCTGCTGTTACCAGTGGTCAGCAGCTTGTTCCATGTGCATGCAGGCAGTGCCTACCCAGGACGGGGTAGGGTGCACAGTGGGCTTCGTCCTGGCAGGCAGGAGTATTTTTCCAACAATGCTGTTTAGATTTGCTGGCACCTGGTGACAGTGAGAAGCAGACCAACTTGTAGTTGCTTTTATTATTATTAAAGTCTGTTCAGACAAGTAGCCCAGGCTGCCCGCACCCAGGGCCCCTCCTCTACCCCATAGGCTGCTGCTTATGTTTGGTTTGGTTTCCATCATGGCCTGTCTCGTCAGAAGCCAGTGGTCCCTGGAAGGGCTAGTGATCCAGTGGGTGGGAGGTGGTCCCTTCCAGTCTTCATTCTGAAAGCCCTCCTGTGGGGTCTTGAGAACCCGCAGAAGGGAAGGTGTGGTGTGGGCGAACAAAGCCAGCATTCTGCACGGGGACAGAGGCTCTTTGGTGGACAATACAGAATTTTGGCTGTTCTTCTGTGTCCCCTGCACCCAGTGGATAGTGAAGAGCGTGTGGGATGGGGCCCCCTTGGGACTACAGAGAGTGGCCAGGGCTGCTGCTGGGTAGCCTGGGGCCAGCCTTGCCCATCCCAGAGTTCTGATCTGTGTCACCTGGGTGAGGTAGAGCCATTGGAGAGCTTGCTCTGCTTGCACTGTGATTGCTGGCATAGGACTGTGGGCCAGACTTTGTGTTGCAGGAAAAGGGAGCCTGTTTCATGTGCACCTGCCTCTTATGGAGTTATTCCTGGCATGTCAGTTAAGGCCAGAGCAAGTACCACTGCCCACAGCCTGTTTAGCTTGGTGACAGCTTTTCAAACCTTTCAAAGGAGGAGGCTATGAAGCTGATTCGTCTTACCGACACACTTGTCCTGGCTAGAGTGGGTTGTGTCACCTACCTGGAGTGGCCCCTGGGCCCCAGGGAATCATCCTCCCTCACTGACCTTGACGTGGTCCAGGTACTCCTGTGCCTCCTGGCCACGCCGGGGTTCACGCCAGGTGGTTTGAGGTGGGACACTGTCACCACCACTCACACTTGCTTGTGCTCATCACAGAATGTTACTGAGCTCCTTTGTGGAGCAGGGCAGGAGGCAGGCCCTGGAGACACCCAGGTGTGTGAGCTGGGCCCACAGAGTCCAGGTCCACGAGGAGGCCCTGCACCCGTGCCAGGGTGGGGTCTGATGTAAAGTCCAGAACCTTGAGGATCTGTGGTTCAGGGACACAACAATGCGCACGTGCACAGGTGCAGTCGCACGCTGACTTGTTCCCCTGTGTGAGGAACCTCATGGCCTTTCTGGGGATTTGGAGCTGTCTCTCCACACACTCCTTCCCATTGCTGCTGACGCCTTTCTCTGCCATCTGGGAAGTGCAGGGCAGGAAGGGCACTGGGCTGTGCCTGCTGCCCTCAGCGCAGTGTCTCCCCACGCCAGCACCATGGTGGCGGCAAGAGCCTGGGGTGTTCATGGGAGCAGCTTCTACAGCAGCTTCAGGTGACTGTCAGCCTGAAAGGTCTGGAGCTTGGCAGCCTTCCTGGTGGAGGAGGCTCTTCCTGGTTTTGCTAACACCCACTAGATTGCCTGCCTTACATGCCCCCATGAAGAGGAGCTCTGTACCTCCCGGGCAGTTGTCCATCCTGAGCCACCTCAGGTGCTGATGGGGCTGTCACGGTGCCTGCTTATCCTGAGAGTGCCCCCAGTACAGCCCGTGTGTTGCTGTGGGGTGGCATTTGCTGCAGGGAAATGAGCATGACAGAGGTGGGTGCTGTAGTTTTCAGAAGGATGGCAGGATGAGGCTGGTGAGTGCCAGCACATGCCAGGCACCTTTATCCCCTTCATTCCTTCCCCAGGGACCACAGGTGAGCTTGTGCCTACTCCCCAGTGAGAGGACAGTCTGGTTTCACCTGGACAAGATGGTGAAGGAGGGAAGAGACTGCCAGCCTGTGTGTGTGTGTATACACATACACGTGGGTGCGTGCACATGTGTAAGAAAGAGTGCCGGCCCTCCCCAGCCTCGGGTGGTTGGGCACGACTTTCCATTCCAGTTAACGTTCCTACTGTGAAAGCCTCACACTGATTCTGAGTAAGCTGGGCTGCCAGGTCCTGCCAACTTGAGCGGAAGCACCATGCCAGAGACCCCACACCCGCCTCTGTGGTTCTCGGACACGTCCAGTGCGTGCAGGCCTTTCTCCTGCCTGTTAGCTGGGGCTCCCCAGCAGAAGCCAGTGGTGAAAGTGAGTCAGCCACAAGCTTCCCTCAGGGGACCCACCCAGTTCTCACTAATCTTCGAAGCCATTGTTAGGCATCAGTTTTTGTTTTCATATTTCAGTATTGCATTTTCATAGACACTAGTTTCCCCTGGATTTCCAGAGAATCAGAATGTTGAGTACCTGTTCTGGGGGAGAGGCTGGTGCAGGTAGGGCTGTGACCCGGCTTGTGCCATGAGGAGAGGGCTTGGGTCCTGCCACTGAGATAAAGACAGCAGTCACTTGTGCTCACTGGTGATGGCAGGGCCATGTGGTTTTTGTCAGGGGCTTGGGAAGGGCCAGAGAGCAGGGTTTACTCATGTTCACAGAGGGAGTGAGCCTTCAGTCAGCTCACAGCGCTGGAGGGCTTCCTTTCCTGTTTCCTTCCTCTCCTTCCTGCCCTTCCTCCTCTCTTCCTGATAGAAGAGTGATTAGACTGGAATTTTCCAGCTTAGCCTCACTGGCATTTCAGGCTGGGGTGTCTTTGCTGTGGGAGGCCCAGGGTGCAGAACAGCACCCCAGCCTCCTACCCCCTCACCCTCCAGTTGAAATAGGCAAAGCTGTCCCCAGACATTGCCAGCTGTCCCCTGGTGCAGACCTGCCCTTGACTGAGAGCCGCTGCTTTGGACCAGCTAACTGTGCTCAGGTGAACACCTCACCATTGTGGCCAGGTGGCCATATGCCCACGCAAGGCCATCAGGACCAATCTGACGGTGGCCGTGCTTGCCTCTCCTGGGCCATGCTAGGAGGGCCATGGGGTGCCTCAGAAGCCCAGTGTCTTGAGGACAGTGACATGCAGAGCCGCTGTTTGTGCCTGTGGATGCCTTCTTGCAAGGCCTTTGTGGCCTTCAGGGCCCTGGTGTTGGTGTGTTCCTGGGAGACAGCGCCTCCTCCTTTGCTTTGGGCTCCCTCTTCTTAAAAAGGAAAGCTTAGAGGGTTTTTAAAGCCACTGAGATTTGAGGTTATCTCTGCAGGCTAAACAAAGGCCAGGGACACCACACCAGCAGTCACCAGGCTCTTGACTGATAAACTGCCCATCGAATGTCTGGTATACAGTAGGTGCTCATTAAATTCCTGTGGCAGGGTTGGTGCCCTGAGGAGAGACAGCCTACAGCTTCCACCTGTATCCAAGATCTGGAATGGTATCCATTTTCTTGCTGGGTGGGCTGGGGAGCGGACGTGGGAGAGGTGGTGTGTGGACGGTGTGGCCGCCCAGTAACACGGGCTGTGGCTTGAGCAGCTAAGGACGCTGAGGACTGCGCTGCTCTGGCCACCGGAGCATGCTGTGCCACCCTTCCCTCCGAGCCCTGCACGGGAGGAGGCAGGTGGGGAAGATCTGTTTCATTGCTGAGCGCCCCACTCTGAGTTTGCGTTTTGTCATCATTTATGGACTTGGGCTCCCCTGGTGACAGCTGGGAATGTTCAGGCTCCAGGGACTGCTACGTGCTCACGTGAAACTGCTGCTGCCTTCCTGTGCTCGCTGTGTGCCATGAATTCTGTCCCCTGAGTCTCCCAGCCTCTTTGTGGTGGGTCTCTTTTGAAATATTTTTCTTCCATCGTGAATCAGATTTTTAAGTCACTCTTACCTAGTTTGAAGGAGGTGAGCTGGATTGTTTTTCCTCCTTTTACTTAGGAACAGCTGCCTCATGAGTGAAACTTCCTTTCTAGTGTATTCTCAATGATAGAATCATTGTGGGAAACGTTTATTTTATGTGGTTTGGCTAAAACCAAAACCACCCCAAACTTTTTTTCACCAGCCTTAAACTAGAAAAGTAATTGAACTTTAAACACATTTTTGGGCATTTCCAATTCAAAGGGCAAATAAAGCTGAATGGTTAGCTGCCCACAGCCAGTTTCATCCTACAATTTACTGCTTGGATTTTTAAAAAAATTAATAGCCTTCAGTTTTATCATAGAAGTATCATGTCAGAAGGAGGCTTATCGGCCCTGCTGTTCCCTGAGGGTGGTGGCTCCCCCAGTGGCAGCACCTCCTCCTGTCCCGGAGCCTGGGGAGATGTCCAGCCACATGCTTTATGGAGCCACTGATAGAGACGGTTAGCGTCAACACGGAACACGCAGGGAGGGCATCACTGGCGTAAAATATCCAAAAAACATAAAGTATGACAGGCTGCCAAAAGGCGGCCAAGGGGGACATTGCAGGAAGTGTGTACCTAAGGCGTGGGAGGGGCTGCCTCTGGGGAGAAAGGCCCTTCAGGTGTCAGGTTGAGGGCGGGGAAGAGTACCAGTACCAGAGCTACTTCAGCCCTTACATTCTGTGATCCAAGTTCAAAATTCTTGATTTTCCTTAGCATTTTCTCCAAAATTGGCATCTCTAAAATATGAAAGTATATGTTTATGGTTGTCTTGAATAACTAGTAATTTTATAAACTAAACAGCACTTAACTCATATTTTCCAAAACTTCCTTACTGTTTTATTGAAATTGATTTAAAAATTCTAGAAGTATATTTTTAAAAATTCATTAGCTAGTATTTGCTCTCTAGCTAGTGCAACAAAATGTCCTGTTTCTTTTTCTTTTTCTTTTTCTTTTTTTTTTTTGAGACAGAGTCTCACTTTATTGCCCAGGCTAGAGTGAGTGCCATGGCGTCAGCCTAGCTCACAGCAACCTCAAACTCCTGGGCTCAAGCCATCCTGCTGCCTCAGCCTCCCAAGTAGCTGGGACTACAGGCATGTGCCACCATGCCCGGCTAATTTTTTTCTATATATATTAGTTGGCCAATTAATTTCTTTCTATTTATAGTAGAGATGGGGTCTCGCTCTTGCTCAGGCTGGTCTCGAACTCCTGAGCTCAAAGGATCCGCCCACCTCGGCCTCCCAGAGAGCTAGGATTACAGGCTTGAGCCACCGCGCCGGCCTTGTCCTGTTTCTTTATACCTTTTTGTGTTGTGCCAAATTTCAGTAAAATGAATCAACCTCTTCAAAGTTGTCTTGCAGCAGGCAGACATAAAAGCAGCATTTTTGAATTTGATTAAATGGAAACAGCACACTTTGTCCTGTCAACAACTTGAAGCATTTCCAAAGAGGTACAAACATATTAGTTACGTTACGACTAACAAACACACCATGTTAATATTTGTTGGTTCTCAACAGTGACCTATAATGTTGGTTGGAAGATTTTGGTGGATGTGTTTAAATCATACTGTGTCTCTCATGGTTTTAGGTAATACACTAACAGAGAAAACGGGCCAAGTTAGCTATCTTTTGTTTTGAGAGTTAAGGTGGCAGGAGTGTTGCCAGGGGTTTCCGATACACACAGAGTGAAAGCAGCAAGCCAGGCCTGCATCTGCCTTCTCTGCTCTGCCGTCCTGGCACGGACTGAGTGTCCCTTTGTAGAAGAGTACAGATGCTCAAATGCCTGTGATAGGTTTGAACAAGACAAGCAAGGGTGGGAGGGGTTGACCTTATTAGTGCTGAGACATGTTTTAAAGCCATGGTAACTTAAATTTGTGTTTTTAGGGGCAGGAAAGGACAAGTAGACCAAGGGAACAGAATGGTGAGGCGGAAGCAGATCAAATACCCTGTGGGCATTTGGTGTGATCTAGAGCACATCATAAATCCTGGGGAAAGGACTTTGTAAATGGTGTCAGGACAATTGGCTTCAGCTATAGGGAGAAAAATAAAATTGGATCTTTACTTCCAATGCATCAAAGACCAGATGTCAAAGGTAAAATTATGTAGCCAAAAGAAAAATTTAACAAGGTTTAAAAAGTGTAAGCTATAAGGGGAAAAGGTTGAAAGATTTGACTATATCAAAATTGAAGATTTCTGTTCAACTAAGGACAATATACAGATAAAAGATAGGTGGGCCAGGCGTGGTGGCTCATGCCTGTAATCCCAGCACTCTGGTAGGCTGAGGCAGGAGGATCACTTGAGCTCAGGAGTTCCAAATCAGCCTTAGCAAGAGCAAGACCCCATCTCTACAAAAAAAAAAAAAAAAAAAACAAACCAGAAAACTTAGCCAGGCCTTGTGGTGTGTGCCTGTAGTCCCAGCTACTTGGGAGGCTGAGACAGGAGGATCACTGAAGCCCAGGAGTTTGAGGCTGCAGTGAGCTATGATGATGCCACTGTACTCTAGCCAGGGTGACAAGAGTGAGACTGTGTCTCAAAAAAAAAAAAAAAGAAAAACAGTGATATACTGAAGAAAATGTTTGCAATATTTAAAACTGATGCCTTGAGTAACTAGAATAAAGTAACAAATCTCTAAGCATCAGCAAGAGAAAGACAAAACACTGAATAGAAAACATAAAACAGGTGTGCTGTGGAAGAAGGTGAAGCCAGAGTGGCTAACGAGCATAAGAGGAGATGTCAGCCTCACTGATAACATCCCTGGTAGCTGGCTGTGGTTGCAGAGGAACCTGGACAGTCAGATGTCTCGGCTCTCCAGCCTTTCTTTTCTTTTTCTTTTTAATTTTATTTTTGACCATTCTTCTAAGTGAAGTAATCTAAAATATTCTTTTTTTTTTTTTTTTTTAAATAGAGACAGGAGTTTGCTCTTGCTTAGGCTGGTCTCAAACTCCTGAGCTCAAGCAATCCTCCTGACTTGGCCTCTCAGAGTGCTAGGATTACAGTCATGAGCCACCACACCCGGCCTACTCCAGCATTTCTAGTGGAAAGCAAAGAAGAGGCTGTGAAGGTTGGGGATAGCCAATCTGCAGTCTGCCATGTACATACCATTCATAAAGAGCAGTTCATTTCCCTAGAGTGAGAGACTAATGAGGTACAAGTCTCAGTTATGAAAGTTAGTTTTACTCTGTTCTGTAGTCACAGACTGAATGCCTAACTCAGGCCAACCATCTCACCAATATGGATAACAGATAAGAGCAGAGAAAGTACAGCACAAGCTTCTTTCTTTCTTTTTAAAAATCTTTTGGCAGATGCTCTGGTGGATCGATAGTTTCATTTTCTTTTTTCCCCATTACTCTTCTAC
Organism: Mirza zaza; assembly: GCA_008750895.1. Classification (NCBI taxonomy): domain Eukaryota; kingdom Metazoa; phylum Chordata; class Mammalia; order Primates; family Cheirogaleidae; genus Mirza; species Mirza zaza. The sequence goes on along the minus strand of VSMD01047406.1, from coordinate 284,781 downwards.
CCTCAGGAACCCACTCTAGTGTGTTGATGAATGCCATTCCAACTCTCATATGTTTGGATATATATTTATCTTTAAAACATAAATATTTTGTACATATGTTTAATTTACGTAAATGGGATTGTAATATAAAGCTCATTGTTTCTTTTGTAACTCACATTATGTTTTTAAGATCCATCCATGGTGATCTATGTAAATTTGGTTTATTGCTTTTGACTGATGCATAGTTTTCCATGATATGCATGTACTACATTGTCCATTCCCCTAATCCTGGGTGCTCAGGTTGTGTCCAGCTTCTTCCTGCTACAAACTGTGGTACGATGGACCTCTTAAGGGGGCTTGTGCAGAGTTCTCTGGGTTATCCTTCCAGGAACAGAATTGCTGAATTATAGGGCATATGTCCCCTTCATTTCCTAGTAAGCAACACTGGACAGCAGTCTCTTCAGAACAGCTGCCATGACAGCGGTGAGCCTTATCTGCTTGCACAGCCCTCTGTACCCTTTGGCCGTGTCTTAGTCCGTTTTGTGTTGCTACAACAGTATACCTGAGGCTAGGCAATTTATAAAGAAGAGAGGTTTATTTATCTCAGGGTTCTGCCGGCTGGAAAGTTCAAGGGCATGGCCCTGGCTTCTGGTGAGGGCTTCTGTCCTGCATCATAACATGGTGGAGAAGGTCAAAGGGGAAGTGGATGCATGTGAAGAGGGAAAACCTGAGGGGCACCCTGGTTATATAACAACCTGCTCTTCACAGGAACTGATCCATTTCTACAAGAATTGATCTAGTCTTGCCAGAGCAAGAACTCACTGCTGTCAGAATGGCACAAAGCCATTCATGGCATGGCGCCAACACCACCCACTAGGCCATGGCGCCAACACCACCCACTAGGCCCCACCTCCCAACACCACCACTTTGGGGATCAAACTTAAACATGAGTTTTTGTGGGGACAAACAAACCCCATCCAATCCGTAGTAGGCATTGACCATGAGCCCCCCCCCCCCATCACCACCACTGACCCAGGAAAAGTCTCCCCTGGAAACACTTTCAAGTCAAAAGGTGTGGAGGGAAGTGTTAAAGGCACGCAGCTGCAAACACTCTCTGTAGCCATCTTGTGTGAGTAGCTGTGAACTGTGTCATTAAATGACTTTCCAAGAGTCACAACGTGTAGATTCAAAACTCCCCCTCTATTAATCAGAACACAAGAAATGGGTTGGTGGGTCAGGAAGAACATTCTGGGCAGAGAGAACAGCATTATGCAAAGGCCCTGGGATGAGAGAGAATGGAATAATGGAAGGCCCTGGCAGAAGCCACTGTAGCTGGAGCACAGGGGGAAGCTGTGGGAGGTGAGGCTGGACAGATAGTCAGGGGAAAGACCAGTCTGGGCTGATGCTTGTTTTGGATTTTACACTAAGTGTTAAGGGAGATCACTGAAGGGGTTGAAAGACCACTCTGGATCCTGGGTAGAGAACACTTTGAAAGTGTCAGTAATAGAAGATTACTTAAGTTATTGCAGGAGTCTAGGTGAGAGTTGATGGTGGCCTGGACCAGAGTTATGGGGGAACAGGTGGAGAGAAGTGGATGGGTTCCAAATATATCCTGGCAGTAGAATCATCGGTATTTGTAAATGAATTGGATGTTGAGGATGAAGAAGGTGTCAAGTATGGCTCCCAGGTTTCTGGAATGAACAGTTGGATAGATGGGATACCATTTCCTAAAGTGGAGACTAATGAGAGAGAAGCAAATTATAGGGGGAAGAGTAGGAGTTCTCTTTAAGCTATGTTTGAGACATCCAAATAGAGGTGGCAAATATGGGCATTCAAATAATATGGATCTAGAGTTCAGAAGAGTTGGATTATAAAAAATCTGGAAGTAGGTGATATGTAAAGCTGTGGAAATTGATAAATTACTTAGGTAGTGAATGTACATGCAATGAGGAGAAATGAGGGCTTAGTGTGGAAACGGAGGATCTCCAACATTTAGAGGCTAAGTAATGGAGAGGAATCAGCAAATTAGAGTGAGCAGTGGCCAGACATATAGAACATAGCACAGAGTGCGGTGTCACAGAGGCCAAGATTAGACTTCTGTAGGTCAAAAAAGGTGTAGATCACTGGGGTCATTGGATTGGGCAACATGGAGGTCACTAAAGGCCTTTCTGATAGCAGTTCTTCTGGACCATTGAGCATGCAAGCCATTGAAATGGGTTGAAAACAAGGTACTTATATTTATGGCAATATTTGGGATTAATTAGCTTGAAAACCCTTCTACATAATGTACCTGGAAATGCTAGATGAATAGAACAAATCATTTTTAAATGCAAAGTCGAGTACCTAAGAAAATAAAGGAAATCCCTTGGGGTAAAAAAAAAAAGGGGAGAGATACCTCAAAACCTCAGAATCTTAGCTGATTCTGAAACTATAATTGCCCTGGAAGCATTTGTCAATCTTGGGAACTGAGAAACTTAAGTTTAACAGTACCCAAGAAGAGACAGACAGGCCTTAGGACCCTAAAAAGTAGGAAGTTGGAACTGAGATCCTCCCTCCCCAAACACTGCCACCCCAATACAATTGGAATCTCAAAGGGTGACATGTTGAGTGAAAAGATGGAATAACAAGAATCTGCCAGGTAAAAAGAAATGACAAGAAAGTTGCCTTTCTTGGCCAGGTGCACTGGCTCACGTCTATAATCCTAGCACTCTGGGAGGCCAAGGTGGGAGCATTGCTTAAGGCCAGAGTTCAAGATCATCCTGAGCAGGAGCAAGACCCTGTCTCTACAAAATACAGAAAAAGTAGCTGGGTATGGTGGCACATGCCTGTGGTTCCTCTACTTTGGGAGGCTGAGGCAGAAGTATTGCTTGAGCCCAGGAATTCGAGGCTGCAGTGAGCTACAATGACACCACTGAATTCAGCTAGGGCAACAAAGTGAGACTCTTGTCTCAAAAAAAAAAAAAAAAAAAAAAAAACCAAAATTGTTTTCCTTGTGTTGGGCTTTGAGTGAGGAATACTAAAGACGCTTCCCTAGAATTGAAAACTACACATCCTCTCTCATGTATTTGAGGTTCAAAATTACACCACCTATTACACCACCTATATGGCCTAGATAATCCTTGGATAAGAAATTATACCGCATTCAATTTGATAGTGTATCAGGGCATCTGGTAAAAACAAAGCAAATCTTCTTTGGAAGGATACATTCTCTATACAGGCATCCCAAGCCCCACCTGAAATGAGCTCATAGCCCCAAATTGCAAAACACGAGAGATGGTGCCACTCTAAATGAGTCAGAAAACAACAGACTATAGAACTAGATTCTGAAGGGCATTAGGAATTGGAATAATTAGTAATAGAATACTAAAGAAGTCTGTTTAACATGGTTAAAGAAATAAAAGGTGGGAAAAACACCCATAAAAGAACAATGCCATCCAAAAAGGCAAGGAAGATTTGAAAAGACCAAGACTGCTTCTAGTAATAAAAATGTAAGTATTTAAGTGGACGCTTCAATGATGCTTAAACAGCAGACTAAAACTGAAAAGAGAATTAAAGAACTTGAAGGTAACCGGGTACCACCCACAGAGAAAAATGGGTTAAGAGACATAGAAAACAGAATGAGAAGGTTTATCACATGTCTAAATGAAGAGAATCAAGAGAATGCTGGGGAGAACATATTCCAGGATGTGTCTGAGAATCTTCTGGAGGTCATGAATGAAAAGTGCGACTCTTCTGATTTGGGAATCACAGTGTATCATCATATAAGAGTAATAAAAAAGAAACCTACCCCTGGACACACAGTGGTGGAATTGCAGGACAGTGAAGACAGATTTTTATAGCTGCCAAAAGGAAAAGACAGATGAGCAGCAGTTTATCCTGAGGCAGAATTCTCAACAGGAGCCAGAGACACCAGAAGACAGCAGAATAGTGTCTTTAAAGCATGGCCAGACATAACTGTCCACCTAGAATGCAGACCTAGCTAAACCATCATCCATGAACCGGCTGCAGAAAACAAGATGGGAGCCATTTCTAGATTTCTAAAGGATACACGTGAGGGTGAAGGAGGCCTGAGGATGCTTCAAGAAGGATGTAGATCTGTGATGTCATAGGAAGTGGTGAGCAAAGAAATAGATGGGTAGAGCTGGGTGAATGTATAAAACAGGAATAGTAACAGGGTTGAATTTTGCAGGTTAAAGGTCAGGGTGGGAGAGCCACTGTGCCAGCAGGAGAGGCTGCCAGTTCTGAACCTCCAGCTCCCATGAGGTCTTGCAGCGGCGGCTGCTGCGCAGGCGCCCGCGCGTGCGCGGTCCGTTCTAGAACGCTGCCGCCTAGGGGCCCCGGGCGCCATGTTGGGGCCGAGGGGAAGGAGAGGAAGTGCTTGAAGAGGGGGTGCAGAACGGGAGCGGGGTCGGACCAGGGCTGGTAGGAGCCCCGCCCCTCCCGCCTCAGCGGATCATGACCCGGGCGGTGGCCGCGGAGGTCGCGGTGGGGGGGGACGTTCCCTGGCGGGGCGGGCTCTGAAGATGATGCCGTTTCCGGTGACAACCCAGGGATCACAACAGACGGCGCCGCCACAGAAGCACTACGGCATCTCCTCCCCTATCAGTCTAGCGGCCCCCAAGGACACTGACTGTTCACTTACCCAGAAATTAATCGAAACCCTGAAGCCCTTTGGGGTGTTTGAAGAGGAAGAGGAACTGCAGCGCAGGATTTTAATTTTGGAAAAATTAAATAATCTGGTAAAGGAATGGATACGAGAAATCAGTGAAAGCAAGAGTCTTCCACAAGCCGTAGTTGAAAATGTTGGGGGAAAAATTTTTACATTTGGCTCTTACAGATTAGGAGTACATACAAAAGGTGCCGATATTGATGCGTTGTGCGTTGCACCAAGACATGTTGATCGAAGCGACTTTTTCACCTCGTTCTATGATAAATTGAAACTACAGGAAGAAGTAAAAGATTTAAGGGCTGTTGAGGAGGCATTTGTACCAGTTATCAAACTGTGTTTTGATGGGATAGAGATTGATATTTTGTTTGCAAGATTAGCACTGCAGACTATTCCAGAAGATTTGGACCTAAGAGATGACAGTCTGCTTAAAAATTTAGATATTAGATGTATAAGAAGCCTTAATGGTTGCCGGGTAACTGATGAAATTTTACATCTAGTACCAAACATTGACAACTTCAGGTTAACACTGAGAGCCATCAAATTGTGGGCCAAATGCCACAATATCTATTCCAATATATTAGGTTTCCTTGGAGGTGTTTCCTGGGCTATGCTAGTAGCGAGAACTTGTCAGCTTTATCCAAATGCAGTAGCGTCAACTCTTGTACGTAAATTTTTCTTGGTATTTTCTGAATGGGAATGGCCGAATCCAGTGTTACTGAAAGAGCCTGAAGAACGGAATCTTAATTTGCCTGTATGGGACCCAAGAGTAAATCCCAGTGATAGGTATCATCTTATGCCTATAATTACACCAGCATATCCACAGCAGAACTCCACATACAATGTGTCTGTTTCAACCAGGATGGTCATGATTGAGGAGTTTAAACAAGGGCTTGCTATCACACATGAAATTTTGCTGAGTAAGGCAGAGTGGTCCAAACTTTTTGAAGCTCCAAGCTTCTTTCAAAAGTACAAGCATTATATTGTACTTCTGGCAAGTGCACCAACAGAAAAACAACATCTAGAATGGGTAGGCTTGGTGGAATCAAAGATCCGAATCCTTGTTGGAAGCTTGGAGAAAAATGAATTTATTACACTGGCACATGTGAATCCCCAGTCATTTCCAGCACCCAAAGAAAATCCTGAGAAGGAAGAATTTCGTACAATGTGGGTAATTGGATTAGTGTTGAAAAAGCCAGAAAACTCTGAAATTCTCAGTATTGATCTCACCTATGATATTCAGTCTTTCACAGATACAGTTTATAGGCAAGCGATAAATAGTAAGATGTTTGAGATGGATATGAAAATTGCTGCTATGCATTTAAGAAAAAAGGAACTTCATCAACTATTGCCTAATCATGTGCTTCAGAAGAAGAAAACAAATTCAACAGAAGGTGTGAGATTGACAGCTTTGAATGACAGTGGCCTTGATTTGTCTGTAGACAATGAAAATAGCATTTCTGTACCTTCACCTACTAGCACTATGAAGATTGGCCCATTGACTGACAGCTCTCAGGGCAGAAACAGTCCTTCCCTGACTGTAATGGCAGCATCTGTGACCAACATACAGGCTACTGAAATTTCCTTGCAACAGGTGAATCCCAGTGAAAGCTTAAGGGTTGCATTGAGTGAAAGTGTTCCTCAAACTGCCTCACAACCTGCCACTTCACCACCCCCCAAACCCACGGTCCCCATAGTAGTTTCTTCAACATGTCTGGTAAGCCATCCACCCAGACCTTCAGGAAACACAGCAACAAGCATACCTAATCCTATCATAGGAGTCTAGAGGACATTCTCACCTCATAAAGAAGAAACAAACAAGAAAACCAAAATAGAAGAGGAAAACTCTATAAAGAGACAAATACAACTCTATTAGAAACAATTCAGACAGTGGCTTCTCTGTTGGCTTCTCAGGAATCATCCAGTACAGATCTTTCCAATATCCCTGTTCTTCTTGCAAATCCTATTCCTGTTATCAAGAATTCAATAAAACAGATTGAACGGATAAAAACAACCTCAAGGGTCCATAAACAATATCTGCCAACTCAACTGTTGTCTTCAAATACTAAAGAAGGAGAATGAAGGGTACCACATTAGATATGACTTGAAATAGTTTTAGGGTCACTTGGTAACTTTCTTTACTGGCACTAATCTCGATCAGAAGTCCAGATTAGTATGTGAAGTAGAGGTAGTATTGTTGTGTCAGTTTATCAATGTGTCAACAACAGTTACATTAACTATTTCAAAGGACTACTGCCCTTGAAAAAACCCTCCCAGCTATATTTGTACCCATAACTGACATCTGGACTGGATTTAAGTTTGATGCATTGTTGGGAAAATTTGCAATACAAACTGGTATTAGAATTCCTTATACTGATGATGCACTTTATGTATATTTTTTATTAGAAAGTAGAACTAACTAGATTTTTCAACTTGATGAATTTTAGTTTTTTTCCTGAAGAGGTTTCTTCATTATTAATCTTAAAATTGGATACCATTGTGCAGTGGTAACACTATACTTCAGAGAAAGCATAGAAGTACATTTACAGTCCCTGCAAAGTAGTTATAACCCTTTAGAATAAAATTCAACTTCGGGGTATGTATTTGACATCAAGACAATAATTAGTCTTTGGTTTTGATGGGACCTGATCAAGAAATGATATTTATTTTACCTATAGAATTGTTTTAGAGAGTATATAATCAGCAGTCATTTTCTTTGAGCTAACAAAGCTCCATATTCTCTTGTCCTCAATCATTTTTCCTAAAACAAAAAAGGCTTTTTGCCTTCCCCTCTTCTCTTGTATGAACAAGGTATGTTTGTATGTCATTTCATATAAAAGCCCAGAATACTAGTATTTTCTAAACCATGATGTGAAACCCATACTCCCATGGTTACATGGCACAAAACAGCAAATTTTGGTTCCATGGATAATATTTTAATAAAACCTTACTAAACGTAAAGCCTGTGAAACATGTTACTGGCCTTCAATGGCCATTTGATCTCTACATATGAGAAATTTTGTAAATCCCACAGAATGCCTGCTTATAGGAAAGCTAATTTCCAATTTTAAACATGCAGGCAAAATAGCATTTTCTCCAAGAATTTTAAGCCAATTTTTATTTTTAAATTATCAAAATTCATCAGTGAATTTTACATATAGAAACATATAAAAATAATTTCTAGTAAGCACTTGACATCTAGTCAATTTTCTATTCTTTTGCTTTATCCTACAAAAAAATTAGGAATACTTTACTTTAAATTAAAAAAAAACCCTCATAATTAATCAGCAAAACATCCATGTTTATAGGAAACATGAGGGACAGCAGACACAGATGAATGAAAGGTTGGTCTTTCTTAATCTAGACACTGTGAACTTCACAGGCTTTCCAGTTAACCTGGTTCTGACCTCCCACCCCTTCCCAGCTGTGTTCCTTTCTACTATAAGTGCATTTTCATGTTAAACTGTGATTACTTAAACTCTTTTCCTATCCTTCTGGATTAATTTTCCAAAGTTGGAATATAGTCTTTTTTCCTTTTAGGATATGCGGTACTTGAGACTTTCTTTTCACTATCACTTTTTGATGTCTAGTGTACAATATTTTTGTTTCCCACATCTTTGCCCTGTGCAATCACCTTACCCTTTCACCACAATAATAAATCAGGTGAAGTGTGCGCCATGTTTGTGTATTTTGGGTGTAGCTATAATGTAAGGTTGAAATTGCCAGGCACAAATTTAGTCTTGTCATTTTGTTTACGCATTGGAGAAAAAATTAGTTTATTAAACATTTCCTGTAATTGTACCTGCTTTACCAAGCTGGAAACTTGGGACTTTTTATTTCTAATTTTTATTACCTATCAGACTTTTTTTTTCATATAATGTACATAGTGACTGGAGTTTGCTTTGTTTTATAGTATCTGTACTCCTTGTATTTTTAAGCACTATTTTGGAAACAGATGATGTATTTCTCCATTAAAAACACAATAAAAATAAATGGCAAACAAGCAAAGTGAAACTGAAATACTGGACAATAACGTTTAAATCTGACAGAGCTCAGATGTACTGACATTGTTCAGAAGGAGGGTAGACATGAAATTTTTGACTTCACTGAGTCTAGAATCCATGTTATATAATGTTTGAGGAAACAAGAAAATGTTAAAATTTCAAATCAATAAATGTAAAAAAGTGAAGTTAAGTGAATTAAATATCTTAATCTAAAAGAAAACAGGAAAGGAAGGGGGGAAAATCATAGAAAAAAATAGGATAAAAAGAAAATACAATCTATGGTTGCGGAAATGAAAGCAAATATATCTGTCACTACAACAAATGGACCAAACTTCCTGACTAAGAGATTGTCAGATTCCGTGGGAAAACCAAGTCCAGTGGTATGCTGTTTCATTTATGAGAGACACATCCAAAGTGTAAGGACTTGAAAGAATGGAAAAAGGTTGTGCTAATGAAAAGAAGCGGGTACAATAACAGTATCGTGCAAACGGATTTCAAAGCAAAAATAATTATTAGAGATAAAAGGGCCACTGCATTAGTGATAGAAGAAATAATGCACCAAGAAAACGGAACAATTTAAAACTTGTTTGCCCCTAATAAATTAGCCTCAACATAAAATAGCAAAGCAGAGACAAACAGAAATTTCCAAATGTGTCATTATCATAGAAGATTTCGGAACAGCTCTTTCATTAATTGATATCACACAGGCAAAAAACAGAAGGGAAACAGTTTTTAAACACAGTTTAGTGTAGTGGTTGGTGAACTTTTTCTATTAAGGGCCCAGATAGTAAATATTTTCAGCTTCATGAGGCCATACGGTCCCTGTCACAACTACTTTGCCTGTGTAGAGTGAAAGCAGCCGCAGATAATACCTGAACAGATGGCCAGAGTGGATTTGTTATGGGCCCTGCTAGCCATTGTTTGCCATTAGTGGACATTATAGAATCTCCACACAATAACTGGAAAATGCATATTATTCTTAAGTATTGGGAATGTATAAAAATTAATATACATTTATAAAAATGTATAAAAATTAATCTCACGCTAGATTAGAAAGTAATATTCAATATATTTCAAAGTATCTGATCAATAGAACATGTTCTCTGACTACAGAACAATAAGATAGAAATCAACAATAAATAGCATGGAAAAGAGTTTCCTAAAGAAGAAACAAAAAGGCTCAAACCATAAAGGAAGAGATTGGTATACAGTTAAGAGATTTTGTTCCTTGAATAATGAACAGTGAAAAGGGAAAAGCTGAAAAAAACAGGCCATGTACTTGGGGAAGATTTTGTAATACATAAAACCAACAAATGGGGTTACTATCCAGGATATATTAAGGATGGCCAAAAAAAAAAAAAAAAACTATTTAAAAAGACCAAACAACCCAGTAAGAAATGAGCAAAAGAAGTGCATAGGCATTTCATAGATTATGAACTAGGAATGGCCGGTAAACATGAAAAGATGCTCAATCTTGTTAGTAATAAGGAAAATACAAATTAAGGCCAGGGAGGTTTTTTTTTTTTTTCTTTTTACAAAAATCAAGAAGGCTAATCACATCTAGGTTTGGTGAGGATGAGGAGTAGGAACTCTAACATGATGCCAGTGAGAGTGCAAGTTGTTTCGACCCCTTTGGGAAACAGTTTGGTCTTACCTAGTAAAGCTGATGTGGCCACATTCTGATTAGTCTATTCTTAGGTCTCCACCATCATGCTGTGGGGCGCTGATGTACTTCCATTTACTGATCCCCTAATGGCCAGAGACTGTGGGTCTGTAGCCATGTCCAGGACTCCACACATCCTCTAGTCACCTCCAGTGTACCATTAAATACCTTAATTTTCTATATATACATAGTATGAGAGGCAGGAAGTACTTGGAGATAAGTACACAAGTGTTAATAGCAATGTTTTGTAGTAGCCTTGAAGTGCAAAACAGCCCACACAGCTATCAGTGGGGGAGTACCTATACCATGTAGTCATGCAGTAAATACTATTAATATAAAGCTGTGAAATTAAACCATAGCTACTTGCATCAATATAGATGTGTCTCAAAATGTTGAGGAAAAAAGCAAATTGCAGAAAAAATACATGGAGTGTGATACAATTAATACAAGATGTAAAAACAAGTAAGGTAGAGCTATATAATTTAGAGTTATAAAAATGTGTAGTGTAACTAGTAAAAAAGAGAATGTTAAACACAGAATCCAGAATAGTGGCTCCTTTCGGCAGGGTGAGAGGTGGGAACGAGGCAGGGAGATGTGTTTGGGAGAGCAATAAGCTGGGAAATGTTCCATTTTTTAGGTTGGGTGATGGATGAAATGGTGTTCGTTTCATTATACATCTAAGTTGTAAATGTTTTTATATGTGTGCAATATTTTATAATTAACCAATATCAAAGTGATATCTTAAAAACCTCTTTATCAACAACAAAGCAAACTCCCCCAAACAAAAACAAAAAACAACAAAAAAAGAAACACACTTCAGGGCTGGTAAGGTAGCTTTCTTGGTCACTGGGGACTTAGACTTCTTCTAGTTTTGGCCCCACCATTTTAGTTCATGCTTTCCATTCCCAAGGTCACCCTAGGTGCAGGACAATTGTGGGGCCCCCTGCTATCCCATTTTCACTCAAGGCAGGAAGAAAGAAGGAAAGGGGGGAAGGGCAAAGGTATCCCTGCAAGCCATGCCCTCTTTCTAGGGAGCTTTCCTAAAAGTCACAACAGCAGCATCCCCTCATCTGTCACTGACTGCAGCTTGGTCACATGGCCATGCCTACCTGCAAGGGAGCCTGGAAAATGTAGTTTTTATTAGCTGGGTACATTATCTCGCCAATAGCATAGAGATTATGCTATTAAGAAGAAGGAGAGAATGGCTGTTGAAAGGCAATGTGATAACATTCTCTTTCACATATATTTAGAAGTTCAAAAACACTTCCAAATGACTTTCCACACGGCCCCCAGCATCTTCAGGTCAGCAGTGGTACATCAGATCCCTCTTGTTCTTAGAATATTTGACATCTTTTCTGATTTTATTTTATTCAATCGTTATTTATTCATTTAGCAATGGAGTCTCACTCTGTTGTCCAGGCTGCTCTGCAGTGGTGCAGTCATAGCTTGCTGCAGCCTTGAACTCCTTAGCTCCAGTGGATCCTGCTGCCTCAGCCTCCCAGGTAGGTAGGACTCTAGGTACATGCCACCACACCTGGCTCCTTCCTGCTTTTAAAAGGCTTGTATGTTTAGGTTAGGCTTACCTGGATAATCTTCCTTTTGACGAACCCAAAGGGAACTGATTAGTAAATTTATTATATCTGTAAAAATGTCTTTTTTCATACAACAAAACATAGTTATGCAATGTCATCATATTCACAGGTCTCGCACTCAAGGGTGGAGGGCAGATTATGCAAGGCAGTGGTGTTTGGAGTCATTAGAATTCTGATTACCACCATCTGCCCTCTGGCCTCCAGAGATCTGTATCTATAATACATGCACGTATAAAATGCATTCACCCCATTTCAAGGTCCCCCGGTCTTATCCTATTGTAGTATCAGTTCAAGTCTGAAAAACCAGTCATCTTAATCCCAAATCAGGTGTGAATGAAGCTTCTGGGTGTAGTCCATTAAGTACAACTCTTGGGGCACAATTTCTCTCCTTCTGTGGATCTGTAGAACTGGAGAGACAAGTTATCTGCCCCAGTACTCCCAACCCACAATGGTGGGACAGGCACAGGATAGCATTACAGGCATTCTGATTCAAAAAGGGGAAGTGGAAGGTAAAAAGGAGTCACTGGCCCAAAGGAGTTTTGAAATCTAGCCAAGCAGACTCCAGTTGGAGTTCTTTGGTTGTTTCAAGGCCTGGAAATGACCTCTTAACTTTGCCATCTGCACTCTTGGTGCCACCCTCTGGGGTCTTGGTGTCATGTTCTGAGTCGTCCTTCCTTTACCCTGGATGGTAGTATGTCAGCCATTTCCTGTCAGCCCCCTGCTTTCATTTTGTTCATTCCCTGTCCCTTTCAATCTAAGCCAACAGTGTTTCTGCTGACATAATTTTCTCAAGAACCTCATGGGCGCTGTGAAGATTTCACAGGAATTCACTCCACTAGACAAAAGTCACATCAACAGACATTTCCGAGATAATCCCTTCTCTTCTGGTGAGATGGTGGAAGGATAGTGCTCTTAAACTTCCTTGAAGTCCTTTCATTTGATTAAGAAAAATCTATGAGAAACACCCTTAATCTTTTGAAAGGGTCTTTTGTGTGGTCAAGTGCTCTGACCCTTTGATCCTTCCGAGTTTCAGCAAAGGGCTGTGCAGGCACACACTTGGTTCTTCTTCTGTGCCACACTCCCTGCAGCCTTTTCTTTCTTTTATCATCTGTTGTCATCTGGAGAGGCCATTTTCAAATTTATCCAGTCCTGATTCTTTTTTGCTTAACAGTTCTTCCTTTAATTTTTCTCTTTCCTCTTGCCTCTCACCCTAAGCAGCAAGAAGAAACCAGGTAGCACCTTCCACACTGTGCTCAGAAATCTCAGTTGTATGTTCAGGTCCATCATTTACAAATTCCTCTTTCCGCACAACTGCAGGACACATTTTGGCGGGCACTCCGCCCTCATGTAACGAGGACCTCCCTCCAGTTTCCAATAACGTGCCCTCACTTCTGAACCTTCACTGGCCCATGTAGGTTTGTGCTGTTTATGGTAATTTGGGCTTTCTCTAAGGCTATTTAGGAAAGTGTTTTTGACTTCCTTCTGAGAAAGAAGCAACATTTTTATTGTCCACAGTTCTATTAGCCTATTCAAGGCAATCTAGACTTTTTCTCTCCTGCTTTTCAAAATTATTCTGGCCTCCACTCACTGCCCAATTACCAAAGCGCTTTCCACATTTTAGGTGTTTGTTTACAGCGGCACCCCATTTCCTGGTACTAAAATCGGTACTTGTTTTCTACTGCTTAAATTAGCAGCTTAGAACACCACTTTTAAGATTATCTCCCAGTTTCCATGGGTCAGGAGTCTGAGCGCAGGGTCACCAGATCCTCTGCTTGGGTCTCACACGGCCGCAGTCAGGGTATTGGCTGGGCTGTCCTCCTTTCGGTGGCTCAGGGTCCTCTTTCAGACTCAACAGGGTTGTTGGCAGAATTCAGTTCCTTGGGGTTGTAGGACTGAAGTGTGTGTGTCTCTTAGCCTCTCAGCCAGGGTCCATGCTCAACTCCTACTGGCTGGTCTAAGCTTCTTGCCTTGTCAGAAAACCTTCCTGGCATCAAACCCTGTCACACTTCAAATCTCTGACTTCTGTGACCAGCTGGAGGGAACTCTCAGCTTTAAAGGAGCAAATGTGATTAGGTTTGTCCTACTGGAAAAATCTCCATGTCTTAAGGTCAGCCAATCAGTAACTTTAATTATTTCTGCAAAATTTGTTTTGCCATGCAACATAATCGCAGAGTAATCCTGAGGACAGAGATCATGGAGCTCTTAGAATTCTGCCAACCACAGTGACCTTCCATATTTTTTTTCTATGCTTATCCTGCATAGGATTACTTAAACATACCCATGCACATAAAAATACACACAGGGCTCTTTTTGTCTGAGTTTGTTTTTTTAAAAAATGAGATCGTATTCTTAGTTTTCTGTATGCTGCTTCTCTTACCAGACTCTCTTTAGAAATTTCCACATCATCTGTTATATTAATGGCTCCAATTCATTCTTCTTACTGGTTATGGAATATTCCATGGTGTGGATAAAGCATTATATATATTTTGGGATCATTAGGAAAATTTTGCATCGCACATTCCTGTGTATACTGTATTTCACCAAATAAAAGATGTTATCAATTTTAAGATCATGAATATTTAGTCACTACTAACATAAAAAAAAATACTACAGTTAAAGTAGGACATAATGCTTTCTTATTACTTAGGATTGTTATTTTTGTGCTTCATGACAGAGCTATTTGAAATCCAAAGATTTACTCTAAATGCACATTTTAATCTACATTAGTTTTGTGCATTCACAAAGGATTTTAATCTGTGTTTTGTGCATACACAAAAAGTATATATGAGTGGAATAAATTCAGAGTCTCAGCCTCCTTTTTAACCCAGAGCTGTGTCCGCATTCCCACAGGGTGTCATCTGTGTTCTCAGGAGTATTGGTGATGTGGCATTCCTTCCATGAGTGCTGCACTGCTGTCTCTGGGACTTTTTTTTTTTTTTTGAGATAGTCTCTCGCTCTGTTGCCCAGGCTAGAGTGCCATGTCATCTGCCTACCTCACAACAACCTCAAACTCCTGGGCTCAAGCAATCCTCCTGCCTCAGCCTCCCGAGTAGCTGAGACTACAGGTGTGAGCCACCATGCCTGGATAATTTTTTTTTCTTCTATTTTTAGTAGAAGACAGGGTCTTGCTCTTGGTCAGGCTGGTCTTGAACTCCTAACCTCAAGCAATCCTCCTTGGCTTCCCAGAGTGCTCAGATAACAGGTGTGAGCCACCATGCCCAGCCTGTCTCTGGGACTTCCGTGCACACCCCTGGTACTCAGTGTGCAAGTTTGCTGCAGATAACGGCTAGGACTTATGTTCATTCCACAGCTGGTGCATAAATGATGGAAATTTAAGAATCTTGCCCCCCAGGAACAACCACCAGGTTCTCGCATCACAGCTGCTGCCTGGATGACATTTCACACGAATATAGGATGCTTTCTGGTTCCCGAGATGTTAAAGTGTAAAGAAAGGCATGTCTAGGGATTGATGAAATAGAGCCCACGAGTGTGCACGTTCATTCATTTTTTCAATAGATTAAAAAGTATGTATTTTTTAAAACTTTTACTTATTTTCACCTAAGTTTTATAAGTGCAAACAATATTTTCTCATTACTAATTAAAAACAAAACAGTTCCCTTCCATGGCTTTTCCTTCTTCCTAGTTTTGAACTCCCCAGAGGCAACCACTTTCAACTGTGGACTATTTCTTTTTGGCATTTAATTTCATATTTTTAAATAACAAATTTATCCTACTACATCTTGATTTTTAAAATTTCAGACATTATCTATTGACTTCCTACCATGGAAGATATGAATTTATATATTTTTTACTGCCTCTCCCTCAAAACACCCAGTACCCTCTCAGTATAGCCATGGTTTTGGCCAGAATAATAATCAGGGTTTACATTTTTATGACCATGTATAGCTTTTCCTCAACTAAAGATTGGTATATGTAAAGATTAGTTTTCTTCCTGTCTAGCTTTTAGTTTTTGTTGTAATTGTTGTTGTTGTTTGTTTGTTCATTCTTTTTCTTGGCAGTTTTCATTCATTATTAATTCTGCCAGTTGTCTTACTGCTTTTGAAAGTGTTCAAATGTGTTTGATATTTTACCAATTTCAGCTTTTTTGAGCCTTTTTCCTTGCTTGTGTTGGCCTGGGGGTCTATGATTTAAATATATCTGCTTGTTTTTAAAAACCTTTCATTATAAGAAGTATTTATATACTATAAAATTTACCTATTCTTAGTGTACAATTCAATGAATTGTTAGTATATGTACAGAGTTGTGTGATTATCACCCTGATTCAGTCTTAGAACATTTTCATCACCAAAAGAAGATCCCTTGTGCCTATTTCCAGGGACTTGGGAAGGGCTTGCTGGCGTTGGGCTTGTCAGCTTCCTTCTTAAGTTCGAGGGGAGCCAGTGATGGGGGAGGCCAGGCCCTGGTGGTCAGAGCCTGTGGGGGCATCTCAGACAGTGAGCTTTCACGGTGGCAGGTGGCCCATCTGTGCTGTGCATTTGTTTGACCCTGTAGTCTCTGCTCAGAGCCCGTGATGGACTGAATTGTGCCCCATCCCCATTCAAATGTTGAAGCACTGACACCTAGCACCTCAGACAGTGACTGTATTTAGAGATAAGGTCTTAAAACACGTGATTAATTAAAATGAGGTCATTAGGTTGGGCCCTATCCAATCTGACTGGTGTCCTTATAAGAAGAGGAGATTAGGACACAGACACACACACAAGGACAACCATGTGAAGATGCCGGGGGAAGGTGCCGTCTTCAAGCCAGGGGGAGAGGCCTCAGGAGAAGCCAGCCCTGCTGTACCTGGATCCTGGGCCTCCAGCCGCCAGGACTGAGAGCTGATTTCTGTTGTCAAGTCTTCCCAGCCTGTGGGACTTTGTTATGACAGCCCGAGGACACTAATACAGAGTGTCTAACCTTTCATTCAAAACCTGACATCAGAGTCTCTTGTTGTAATTAAGAAATGTAAATGCATGCACACACACACACAGGTAGGTAAAGATTCAGGTATAATTCTGATGAATCAAAATGAATCTGAGAAGTGGTATAAATTAAGATGCTTAAAGGACAAGAATATAAAATCCATTAAAAAAAATGCCAAAGAGACTAGAAATATAAAATACACAGAGAGAGGCTTGTATCTGTTCATCTGGAGTTTCAAAGGTGAAGACAAGATGCTGTTGTCACTGCCGCAGTGCCTAATAGGAGCAGCGAGAGGTCATGAGCACAGCAGGCAGACTCCCTGCAGCGGAGGGAAGGGGTTTGATCAGTTTTCTAGGTGCAAGCGAAGGCCCCTCCAAGGCTGAGAGCGAAGATACTTAATAAACGAGAGAAGATTGTTGGCACTGGGACAAAAGAGCTGGTTCTCCTCCTAGATCCAGGAGATAGCATCTCCTGGTGCCTGAGCTAAAAGGATCCCTTCATGGGGCTGTCGGTGTTGGTGACGGGCTCAGCACCTTGCTGGATACAGAGGAAGCAGGAGGTGGTGTCGTTGTTTACCAGGATCCCCTCTGAGAAAGGTTTTAGGCATCCCAGGGTAATCAGATATGGCCTTTGGTTTCAGCTGGAGAGAATTCTTGGTTATGCGGCAGGGCCCTCTCTGTGGCACAGTGCGGGCTCTGTTTCCATCTGTGACTAGCAACAAATGGCTTAAGCATTTTATCTTCTCAGCCTCCCATTATCTTAATTAGGGGTTTAGCTGCTCAGAGAGGGGATGTTATTCCTTGAGTAAGATGCTAATTAGTATGCAAAGGTCCAGGTTCTACCATGGAAATAACACTCTTTAGCGTTTTAACAAAATAACTTCTCCCCTCTGAAAAATCAGACCTCTCCATTGTTGAAAATGTGGAAAATAAGAGAAACTATAAAGAAGACAGTGAAAATCTTCTGTTAAGTCACCCCTTAGAGAGAATCACTTTGAACATTTTGCTGCTTGTCATTTCTAGTCTTAGTGTATGCATGTATTTTCTTACATAATTTAAATCGGCCTGTGTACATGTTACATACCTTCTGGGTTTTATTTCCTCATACTATGAACTCCATTTTTAATGCTGAGGAATGAATGTGCTTAACCACATCCCTATTTGGTTTGTAGAATGCCTCCCATTTTTCTCTGTTTGTAAATAGTGCTTATGTAAACACCTTTGCACAGAAACATTTGACTCCTTTCTGATTATCTCTGTGGGATGGCAACTTAAAAGTGGGATTCCTTTGAGGAGAGATGGAGACATTTTTAGGTATAGATATACCCGTACCTAACATTGTTATAGATGGCAGTATCTCTGTAGGTATTTTCAAAATTTGGGGTGGATCAGTGCCCATTTATTTTCCCACCAACGGTTTATGAGAATGCCCATCTCTCCTTATCCCCACTAGCATTTGATTCTGTCATTTACAGTTTTTTGCTAATTTGACAGGGGAAAATGCACCTTATTGTTTGAGTTTGCATCTCCTTTCGTATTTGTGAAGTTTAACAGTTTTTAGAATGTTATTCTGTAATCATCTCTCATTACTTCTCCATCTTTATTTTGAAATACTTCAAGCATTCAAAAAGTAGATAGAGAATAACATAATGAACTACTTGTGTCTCCATGAGCCAGGCTAAGAAATAAGATATTACAGGCAGAGTAGCTCCCTCTCCATTGTTCCTTAGAAGTTTTCATGGAACCTCCTCCAGGGCAGGTGATGAGAATGTTTGGAGAACCCAGGACAGTTGCGTTTTGCCAGAGAATTTTTTTTTTATGTTAAGCCAACGTTGTACTCAATCTGGTCATGATGTATTTTTGCATGTTGAGAGATCTTGTTTGTTGATATTTAAGATTTTTTTTTTTTTGTATCAGTGTTTATAAGTGAGATTTGCCTGTCATTTTTCTTCCTTGTTAGGAACTCAGTTTTTATATCCAAGCTTTGTAAAATAAGTTGGGGAGTATTTTCTCTTTTCCTAATATCTGGGAGACTTTGGCTAATTTTAGTGTTACTTTTACCTTAAAGATTTGGTAGAACCCACTGGTGAAGCCACCTGGGACCGAAGTTTGCTGCATGACAAGATTATTGACTATTGCTTCAATTTTTAATGGTAATAATAACAGAGTATTCAGGGTCTGTTTCTTTTGAGCCAGTTTTGGTAAGTTGTTTTTTTCCTAAGAATTTTTCCATTTTGTCTAAATTTCATATTAATTATCATAAAGTTATTAGTAATATCCTCGTGTCTTGTTCCATTCATGATATAAATACAACACTTGTCATGATATCCCTGCTTTTTTTTATCACAGATTTTGTGGATTCTCTTTCTCTCTGTCTTCTTGATCAGTGTTGCCAGAAATATGTCAGTTTTATTAGTCTTGTCAGTGAACTGAGCGTTTGGATTTATTATGTTTATATGTTATATGTTTATTTTCTGTTTCATTAATTTCTATTCCATATAATTTCTTACCTTCTCCTTTGGTTTAAATGCTTTTAAGGCTATAAATCTCCCCCCAACTTCTGCTTTAGCTGCATCCCACAGTATTTATATGTAGTAACTTTGTTATCATTCAGTACCAAATACTTCCTAATTACCAGTAGACTTTTTCCTTTGACCCTAGAATATTTAGAATGTGTTTCTTAATTGTAAACATTTGATGATTTTCTAATTATCTTTTTATTATTGATCTTGGACTTATTCCTTTATTTTGAGATAACGTGTAAAATCTTTTGAAATTTATAGAGACTTGCTGTATGGCCTGGATATGCTCAATCTTTGTAAATATTCCATGTATGCTTAAAAGAATATGCATTCTGCAGTTTTTGGGTATAGAATTTGATAGTCTGAAGTCAGGTTATTTTTATTAGTAATGCTTAAATCTGACCATTGCAGATATTTTTGTCCACTTGTTTATAATTTTCCAAGAAAGGTCTGTTTAAATCTCCCACTGTGATTATAGATTCATATATTTATCCTTTTAGTTCTCTTAGTTCTTTCTGCATTTGTTTTAGTACCATTTTGTTAGGAACACAGTCTGTGTTCCTAAGATGGCTTGTATTAGGATTTTTTGACTTTTCAATGATGTATGAGCAATGTGCACTCAGTAGAAACCCCATATCAAGCACCCATGCAACCATTCTGTTTTGCACTTTCAGTATAGTATTTGATAAATTACATGAGATATTCTACATTTTATTATAAAACAGGCTTTGTCTTAGATGATTTTGCCCACCTGTAGGCCAATATAAGAAGTATTTTGAGCATGTTCAATTTATGCTAGGCTACACTATGATGTTCTATAGGTTAGGTATATTAAATGCATTTTCAGCTTTTTTACTTACTATGGTTTTATCAGGACATAACCTGTTGAGCATCTGTTTGCAAATTTAAGATGACAGATTCCTGGTATATTTATTGAACATTTTATTATTGTGATCTCTATCTTGTAGTTAAACTTTTTTATTTCAAAGTATTTTTGTTTTATATTAATAGAGCTACATTAGCTTTCTTTAGGCTAGATTTGTATAATATTCTGCAGATATATTTAGCGTATAATTTTCTGTCCTTTCTGAATCCCTACCTTTTTTATATGTACTTCTTGTAGAGAATATATCATTGAATTGTTTGGTTTTTTTTAGATTGTTTGACAATTTAAAAATTTGCTGCAGAGATTTTTCTCACTCTGGTCTCCACTAAGCCTTGGCCGTGTGGGTTCAGTCGTGTGCCGAGACATGGTGGCAAGGGTGTGGGTGGGTCTTCAGAGTAGGCTTCCTCTGGCAGCTGCCTGGTAAGGTTGCTGTGGGCTCTTGAAGCAAGGGGAGGTCAGTCTTTTCAGACACAGGAGGGTTTGCTGCCTTTCCTGGCAGGTGAAGCTCCCATTGAATCAGTTGTTCAAGTGTCTCTGCTTTGAGTCCACCAAGATTTCCCTCTTCCAAGTTTAGGGCCCCACTACTTCCTCGTTAGTGCCTTAACTTTCACACAAGAGGTTTGATGAAACTGTGGATTCAGTTTACACGGTAATTCTGCAAACCACACTTAAATTTTATGTATGATTTTTTAGGGAGGTTGGCACTGTATCTGTAAGAAATAAGAGATTTTTTTAGGTTTACTCTAGAAACTTCTGGTTCTCTGACTGTGACCTAAGCCTCCCATTTAAAGAGCTGACCTTGTCTGTTTATAAACACTTCTGTGCGCTCAGAAGCATCCATAGTCAGTTTCTCCTTCTATGATCAGTGCTTTTTCCCCCGTTTAGGGAATTTTTGTGTCCTCAAGGTAATAAAGATATTTCTCTATAGTTTCTTTTTAAATCTTTATTGTTTTACCTTTCACATTTAGATCTGCAATTCATCTGGAATTAACTTTTGTGGACAGTGTGAGGTAGGGTTCATGATTCATTTTTTCTCCTATGCATATAGAATTGACCCAGTACCATTTATTGGAAGGACTATTTTACCTGTATATGTGACATTCTGTTCTGGGACTCTTGTTTCTGTTCCGTGGTCTATTTGTCTATCCTTATACCAGTATGACACTCTCTTAATCACCGTAGCTTATACTGAGGCTGTTATCTTAGTGCACGTCTTCCAGCTTTGTTGTTCATCTTCAGGGCTGCCTCTGCCCTTTTTATTGCCTTATATGTTACCAGTTTACACACACACTCACCCCTGCTGAGACTACTGTACTCAGGATTGCACTGAACCTATACCTCTGTATGGGGAGAACTGACATCTTTATAATCCATCAACTTGGTATATTCATTAGATCTTCTCTGTCAACAGTGTTTTGTAGTTTTCAGTATAGTGGTTTTGCATGTCATTTGGTAGATTTATTCCTTGGTGGTTTTATGTTTCTCAATGCTTTTATAAATGGTATTTTTTTTACACATCATTTTTCTCTTTGTTTCTGGTATTTACAAATATTACTGAATGTTGCATGTTCACCATATCCAGTCACCTTGCTAAATTAACTAGTTAATTCTAGTAATTTATCCATTAATTCTTTTGTATTTTCTACATATACAACTACTTTGTCTGCAAAATACTTACAACTTAGTTTGTTGTTTTTCAATTGTTGTATCTTTCATTTGTTTTTCTTGCCTTATTGTACTGGTGAGAACCTCAAGTACAATGAGGAGTAGAAGTTGTCATAGCAGTCATGTTTGTCTTGTTCCTAACTGAGGAAGGGAGGTTTCAATATATATTTTCTTTAGAATTTTTTTCCCTAATGGTAGAATTGATCCTAAAAAGCTAGGCTGATAGGGTCCCATCTAGCCACAATTCCTTTGTAGGGTTTATGGTGAGAATGAAATGAAATGCAAAATGCCTAGAATAAGGCTGGCCATGCAATGGAGAGGTGCTTACCAAGTTATCCTTAAGTAATTCTTTTTTGTACATTTTGAATGATTTTGCTTTGAGGATTGCTTGATTGACTTAGAGCTCCGTAACCCTTACTGACCTAGAAAAGGATATTCCAGCTAACAGGAGACTCGTTTAAGGCAAGTCCTTTTACCTCTGTATTTTGGAGCAGCTACTGCAGAGTTCATGTTGGCAGCGTATCCCCAGCTATTGTTAGGGCTCACTTTAAAATAGTCTCTTGCCTAGTGCAGTGTAGGTGCCAGCAGGTGCAGTGTGGTGTGTGCTGTAGTTCCAGCTACGTAGGAGGCTGAGGCCTGAGACCAGGAGTTCAAAGTGCGCTATGATGATGGCACCTGTGACCTGTCACTGCACTCCAGTCTGGGCATTGTAGTGAGTCCCTGGCACCAAATGAATAAATAAGTAGAATAGTCTCATTTTCCCCAATTTCAGTTAAATTCCCTGGCACAGTAACATTTTCTTGCCTGGTCAGTCTGTAATCATAATCACCTCATCTCTGAGGCCTCATTACTCTGAGGGATAAGAAACAGAAATGTTTCCAAGTTGTGTATGTTGTTTCAAACCCTCAGAGTGAGGGAGAGAAGAGAAAACAGGATCAGGAGGTGAAACCTTCAGAAGGAGCTTGGTGACGTGCAGGAAAAGAGCTGTGTTTCTTCCCAGTGCTGTTCTGAAGCCATGATGACGGTTACCAGCTGCTGTCCCAGTCTACAGTCCTTTCCCGGGACACAGAGCCCTCTCCCCTCTGCCAGCACAGGGACTACTGCCTTCCCGTGGAAGGGAGAGAGAGGGCTGTGTGGACAAGAACCTTGTGGCCCAGGGTGTCGTCTCCTGCACTGCTTCCCCCAGCAGCATCTGGTCTAGGAGATTCAGGGCCAGGACTCTTGCCGAGCAGTACTTGTGCTCAGCAGTTTGGTGTCACCCCGGGCAGAGGAGGAAGGCAGCTGGCAGGAGCCTCCAGGACAGTGGAGGTCAACACTTCTTCATCACCTCCACTGTGAGAGGACCTTGAAGTGCCTCACGGTCTGGTCACAGCGGTACCCTCTGCTCTTTCTTCTCCTTCGGTTCCAGTGTCCAAGACAGACGCCCCATCGCAGTCAGGGCCCGCCTGCTCAACTGTGTTTCCCATGGGATGCTGCAGCGTGTTCTGGCATCTTTCCTGCTTGTGCTCAACAGCAAGGGGTTCATGCTGCTTCTGGGTCTGGGGCTTTGTGTATTAGCTAATGTTTGAGGGCAAGGCAGGTCCCCGTGTGTGTCCTCAGGATGGAACAGGCCCAGGTGCCTAAGGGTTGACTCTCCCTCATTCCCGCGCCAGGTGGTTTTTATGCTTCTCCACTAGACAGCAGGTAAACAAGGTGCAGTCAGGGGGGACATTTCTGTTCAGACCTCACGCAGATCTGCCCTGGTTCTGCACAGTGCTGACTCACAGGTGGGGAACGAGTGCAGCTCCCTCTCTCTGAGAACTTGGGAAGCCACAGACCCTCCCTGAGCCCGGCCTCCTTGGGGCGGAATACTGGGGTCTTGTCTCCTGCAGCCTCGTCTCTGGAGGGCCAAGTCACAAAATCATGCGAAAGCGAGAGGCCGTTAAAACGTCTGTGATTTTTTACTTTTAGAAAAGTTTTAAATGATAAAGTATAAGGAATCAGTTACATTTACCTGACACCTGGGTCCCAACCTCCCAGAGTTGACAGGTAAAGGTTTTTATCATATTTGTTTAGAGTTTTTAAAAATAAAATAAGTAAGGCCGGGCGCAGTGGCTCACGCCTGTAATCCTAGCACTCTGGGAGGCCGAGGCGGGCGGATTGCTCAAGGTCAGGAGTTCAAAAATAAAATAAGTAAAACACAACATGAAGTTATTATGAATTATATATTCTATCATGTATATACACTACGTCAAATCGAATAAAGTTGAAGTCCTTTTTTCTACCAGCCCCAGACTATTCCCTCCCCACCTGTGAGAACAGCCACAGGTGAATTTACTGAGTGCTTTTTGTTTTAAAAACTAAGCTTTACAGGCACCTGTAGTCACACCATGAGCAAAAGAGAGTGGTGTGTCGGGTGCTTTTTAAAAACTATAACCAGTGGTGCAGCCTGTGTGTGGTGTTCTGCAGTTGCTTTTCACCTTCGTGGTCATGCACGCAGCCAATTCTCACCTTCTGCCTGCAGAGCCCGCATCCTGTGGGTGGGTGGCTCCCTGGGAAGGTGTTTGGGTGGGTACAGTGCTTTGCTAACGTGGGCAGTGCTGCAGCGGCCATCCTGGGACAGGATGTGTGGGAGGGTCCTGCTGGCTGTCCTGCAGCTGGGCACAGGGGAGCAGGTAGTGGTCAGGTCGCTGTCCATGCTGCCTGTGCCACTGTGCTGGTGCTGACGGCAGGTGCTGCTGCTCTCACTCTGTTGCTTACACTCAAAGGATGGTTCTCATGTGCCTTGGTGTGTGACAAGTGCTGTTACCCAGAGCAGAGAGGTCTCACCTCCGGGTCCCAGGCGTAGACTGGCAGCCCTGGTCCTTCTGTACCCACACAGGCCCACCCAGGACCAAAGAAGGAGACCCTGGGAGTGGGCCCTGCATGTCATTATCCCTCCCGACAGAGAGAGTGTGGCCCTGGGGTCCTGGGAGGGGTCACCCGAGAGGGGGTGCAGGGCCCCCACCTAGAGGAGC
The DNA here is from genome assembly GCA_008750895.1 of Mirza zaza. Classification (NCBI taxonomy): domain Eukaryota; kingdom Metazoa; phylum Chordata; class Mammalia; order Primates; family Cheirogaleidae; genus Mirza; species Mirza zaza. Next base: position 259,883 of record VSMD01047406.1, on the reverse strand, counting down.
AGGGTCCACTCAGTGGTGAGTCTCTCACAGGTACTGCAGCTCCAGGGGACACTAGCTTGGGACATCCTGTGCGGCCACGGTGGCTAGGACCTCTGGGAGCCCCTGGGAATTTATAAGGAGAGGCTACTTTCCTTGGCTCCCTGCTGCCTGCAGCCCCCGGACTTCCAAGGGTTATTCTAAGGCGCATCCTGTTCTGCAATCCAGTCCTGGATTGGGAAAAACACGGGGGCTGGAACATCATTTTGGACCGTTTTTTTCCTCCTTTCAGATCTGCCTCTGTGGTTACACAAGGCGGCTGAGCTATAGGGCCTGCCGTTCTTGCACTACTTACGGGTGGGCAGGGGCTGCCGGGCCCCACCTGCTGGGCATGCCGGGGGGGGGGGGGGGGGGGGGGGGGGGGGGGGGGGGGGGGGGGGGGGGGGGGGGCTCCGGGAGCAGAGCAACCTGGCAGAGCAGAGCGGAGCAGTGCAGGCACTGCGGCTCCAGCTTCCTCTGCCTCCCCTGCCGCCGCCTGGCCCCCCTCGGGCTGCAGATGCGCAGCTGCCTCCGCGGGAAGGGAAGGAGGGCTCGGCCTGCCCTGCGCTGGCCCCATCCTCATCCTCTGGCTTTTGTCTGGCTTTGTTTGGAATGGCTGGAGGAGAGATCGCCTGTGATGCGGACAGATCTTAACCTGAAGGCTGCGTGGATGGACTCAGCAGAGGGCTTGGAAAAGAAAGCGCTGGGGTCAGCCGGATGGGGACAGGGATGGCTTTCGCCCACTGCAGCCTGTCAGCTTTCCCTGCAGCTTCAGTTTAGAGAGCGATTTCTGAATTTATGTGTAGGTGATTGATTTTAAGTCTTTTAAGGGTGTATGTTATTTCTGGGCTCTGTGTTTGTGTGTATACGTGGGTGTGCATACGTGTGTGTGTGTACATGTGTTTGTGTGCTTGTGTGTACATGTGAGTGTGCACGTGTGGTTGTGTGTGCACATGTGAGTATGTATGTGTGGTTGTGTGTATGCGTGCCTGCTTTGGCCTGGGGGTGTCGGAGGCAGGAGCAGACCAGTGACAGCCCTGTGGGGTAACGTGGCAAGGCGACCATTTCCTTCTTATGAAGAGGGGGAGGACGATTACTCATTTGTCCGCCTTGTCTAATCAGAGTGGCCCCCTGGGGGAGTTTCTCCTAAGGCACAGGTGGTTGGAGCAGGGTTCTAGGGGTGGCTGGTGACCCTGCAGAGGCCAGTGCTACCATGGGGAAAAGCATTTGTGGGTTTGACGCTGGGAACATGGTACTGGCTGATCAGAGCAGGCTGAGTTGTGTCCTCAGGCTCCTGCAGGGTAGGTATGGTGCCCTAAACCTCAGGGTAGGACAGCGGCTGCACACTCCCGTGACTGCCCCAGGGGCCACTCTTTTGGGGGTGCCATGGTACTGGTGGTGTTCCCAGGGGCATGGCTAGTGGGCATGGCCTTTGAGCCTCCTCCAGACTTGCTCCAGACCTCCTCCAGACTTGCTCGGACAGAGCAGTGACAGGTGTTAGAAGTAGCTCAGTGAGGTTTGAACTCAGGAGGACCTGGGACCCTCCATTGGGTACCACTAGAATTCTGACTGTTCACCCTTCCTTGCTTCTGTTTCAGGGATAAACGCCCAAGCCCGGAGGCTGCAGCGGAGCCGCGCCAAGGGAACCCCAGCCCTGGCCCCGGAGGGTGCCCAGAGTTCCCCTCTGCCCCGGCTGCGCCGCACAGTCAGCGAGACCAGCCTGAGCCCAGCCACTGCCCTGCCTAACACCGCCCAGGGCTCCGAGGAGCCAGACCGGGACGCCATGCGCTTCTCGCTGTATCAGTCCCCACACCTGCTCCTCCTGCAGGGCTACAGCCAGCAGCATGTGAGCCTCCCTCCCTGTACCTGGTATTGCCTGGCGGGGACCAGCAGACACACTTGGGGGGAGGGGGGTCCATCTGGCCTCTAGCCAAGTCAGCCGTGAGCTCAGTGGCTGCAGCTCTCATGCAGGGCATGACAGGGGGCAGTAGGGCAGAGGGCCCTTCACAGACTCCCTGCTACTTTCTAGACTGCTTCTCAGGCCCCTTCCTTTGGGGAAGGGCATGAGCAGGTGACCAGAGTAGGTGGCCAGGGCCAGTCCACTCTTGCTCCAGACAATGGTGAGTGCCAAGTTACTGCTTGGTGACTGTGTTCTCTGAGAAGGCACAAAGAAAAGGCCACACCACCTCACCTACCCCTAGAGCCTTTTGTCACCACTTAGGTCCGAGCATCTTGCCACTATCAAGCCCTGAGCAGTCACTTTGCCTCGAGCTCTCCTGCTCCATTTCTATGAGCACCTGCACCTTAGGGCTCCCGTGCTCAGGTCTTAGGTGACATTGTCCCTTGCTGGGCTGGACAGTGAGGCAGCTGGGCTCATGTGCGGTGTCGTGGGGATGATCCATGCAGCCAGGCGGCGCCTGCGCCAGCTGGAGAACTGGCCCCTGTTTCCAGGCCAGCCCTCACACAGCCTCTCAGAGCTGGGTCGCTCCTGGGTCTCTTGTGTGCCTCTGAAGTCCTTTGGGAAGGCCCCTGCCCCAGGACAGTGGGTTAGCAAGGGTTGCAGGTGGCTCTGGTATGGGGGTGGCCCAGGACCTGCAGAGCCCCTGGGGACAGCAGTCCCCGCTACACGCCATAAGTGATCAGTAACCAGAGATTGGGAAGCCTCTTCTCTTCTTTCCCTCTGCTCGTGCTGTCTGAGGTGCTGTTCTGCCCCTGAGCTGTGTGTCTGTGTTTCAGGACAGCCTGGTGTACATGCTCAACCGGGACCGGCACACGGTGGGCCAGCGGACCCCCGCCAGCAAGCCCAGCATCAGCCTTTCGGCCCCTGACATCCTGCCCCTGCACTGCACCATCCGCCGGCTCCAGCTCTCAAGTGGCCAGGCAGGGGACAGGCTGGTCCTGGAGCCCATCCCCGGGGCGCCCGTCTCAGTCAACTTTTCCGAGGTGGGGCTGAGGACCGTGGTGCTGCACCACGGGGACCTGCTCTCCCTGGGCCTCTACTACCTGCTGCTGTTCAAGGACCCGGCACAGGCCCAGCCCCTGCCCGCCCGGGCCCTGGCCCGCCTGCAGGCTGTGCCGCAGAGCTGTCGCATGTGCGGCACTGAGCTCAGCACCCAGGGCACTGCCTACTCCGCGCCAGCCACCCTGTCCCGACGGCGGCAGCTACTCCTGGAGTTTGAGCCAGACCTGGAAGACACACTGCTGCAGAGGATCATGACACTGATAGAGCCAGGGGGTGACGACCACAAGCTCACCCCTGCCTTTCTTCTCTGCCTCTGCATCCAGCACTCAGCCACCCACTTCGAGCCCGGCACATTTGGGCAGCTGCTGCTCAAGATAGCCAGGAGGATCCGTGAAACCGTCTGGGTCAGTGGCGCTGGGTGGTGGTCTGTGTCCAGAGTGTCCTTGCTGAGGGAGGCCTGAGGGAGCTCTGCCCAGCTCCAGGTGGAAGGCGCACGTTCCTTTCTGCTGTCCCCCACAGTGGCATGAGGCTGAGTGAAGGCCAGGTCTTGCCTGTTGATGCCTCCCACCTGGCAGGTGACCAGGAGCAGCCCCAGACTCCAGGGCTTTGCTGCAGCACTTTGCCCTTGGCTGGTGTGGGGTCAGCAGTCACTTCCCGAGTTCTGGGCTTATGCCACTCCCAGGGCCTGACCCAAGGCCGTCACATGGCCAGAACCAGGAACAAGGTGCTGCAGAACCTGGGTGCTGTAAGGCCGAGGTGATGTCAGGAGCTCTCATGAGCCCCTGCCAGGGGCCCCAGGAGCATCCCGGGCTGAATGCCCCGAGCTTCCTGCTAGGGGCAGGTTGAGTGTTGCCTGTCTGAGCTGTCCCCGCTGTGAAGCCCTTGTCCTCTTGGTAGTAGAGGTTCATGCCAGTTAGCTCTTATACATGGACAAACCTCAGCCCCAAGGACTTTGTGGGCAGAATCTTTTGGTGTGGGTTTGTCCTATGCATTGTAGGGTGTAGCAGCATCCCTGGCCCCACCCATTGTACGCTGGTGACGCCCCCTCCAGTGGCTCTGGACATTGCCCAGTGCCCTCCGGGGGCCAAAGCAGTCCCCAGTGGGTGCTGCCCAGGTACATCCCCCAGTCAGTGCCTCCCTGCCGGGATACTGCCCTCCAGGGCCTCGACTCCCAGGGATCCAAGGGACGACTCCAGGTTGCTCAGAGACCCTCTCTAATCTGGGCAGATGTGGGAAACAGAAACCATTTGGCTTTGTAGAAACCAGATCTCTCTCTTAAATTAAAATCTACATGAGTCTTCTCTGTGCCAGGTATTCATTAGTGAACAACCACCCTGATAGGGCAGATGCCGTGTCCTATGTCACAGCTGGAAACCCAGGCCAGGAGGGTGTCAGTCACTTGTTGAGGGAGCGTGGCATTGGGTGGAGAACCAGGTTCCAGCTGAATCCAAGTGTCTGTCGCCCAGGGCTCCGGCTGCACTCCGGGTCTACTCCCCGTAGCTCACCTGGGCCAGCTCTACCCATAGCTTGTGGGATTGCAAACTGAGGTCTCTAGACATGAACCACCTCACCCAATGTCTGGAGCATCCAAACACTAGACCAAGTCTGATTTCACGCTCTCTGAAGTACCGTGAGAATCCTAACCTTCAAGTCTGCCCTGTCTAGGTCCCCCTCAAGGGCCACTTGCTCAGGTGTTTCCTGAGCACAAACGACTCTTCATGGCCACTCCCCATCCTCATTCTCATCAAACATGTAGGCAGAGGTGCACATCTTACAGGAGCAGAGTCAGCAGTTAGGGTTATGTTTAGCCAGATAATAATTTATTACTAAAGCAAGAATATTTCTTGATTAAAAGTGATGACAGCACAGAAAATGTCAGTTCAACCCGAGTCCCTGTTGGGAAATTTAAATATACTTATAAATATTCAAGCACATATACATCTATTTATTATTACTGTGGCTAGTGTTTAAAAAAGTCTATATTAAGCTTAACAATGAGTGAGTTAGTAGAATCTTCATTCTAGTATTTGTTAAATGTTTGGCCTGTTTTTGCTATTTTTTTAAATGCTCAGTTGTTATGTAAGCCAGAGGGCTGTGAAATATTTCTATTGTAGGAAACATGTAGGTCATGTTCAGTAATGGAATGGGAAGATATCTAAGTCAAATGGAAAATGTTCTTTCCAACACAGCTTAGAACATGTCGTCAGCATGGCACAGATGTGCAGGGCAGCAGTGGCATGTTTATAGGTAGATGGTGTAATGTGTATTTGAACTGTCCCTGTGTTATCCTGTTTTTCTCACATTTGCTTTTCCCCCTTTTCTAATCGCAGGAGAAAACCAAAGAGCTTGCAGAGAAGCAGGCGCAACTGTAAGTATGGCCTGGTTACCGTACCTGCCTCTCTGTAGCGGCTTCCTGGGGCTTGTCCTTCCCATGGAGCCAGGTCCCAAGGGGCCTCCCAGTGCCTTGGGGTCAGCTCTGGGCTTCTGTCAAGCTGTCTTTCCATCTCAGAGTGGTTTTTGCAGTTTTTGAATCATCACCCTGGGAGGCTCCTGGTTTGGGAAGTTTCTGCAGAGCATCTTTGAGGCCGAGAGGGGAGGTCCTCCTCGAGTCCTCTCCCCTTCCCTGCTGCTGGTGGTGCGTCAGAGCCAACCTGGCCCTTGCAGGGGTGCACATGCCCAGGGCAGAGGTGGGCAGTGCAGCGCCACTCCCACGTCTGTTTGCACAGAAGGCACCATCTCTGCCCTAGATGCTGCTGGGGGTGGGGAAACGATTTTGATCCACCTGAGACAGACGTGCTTTATCAATGGACTGTTGTGCAGGTGAGGCATGAATGAGAAGGAAGCAGCCTCTACGGACTAGGGGAGGCTGTGGCATTGCAGTCATGTGCCCCCAGCCTTTGTCCCCTCCTCCCCTGCCCACTGTGACTGCCCTGAGGGCCCTGTGTTCCCTGAGGCCCACACTCCCACTCTGGAGGGACCCCTAGGGACGCCTGCACATGGAGGGTGCTTCGTAAGCATGGGGGCAGGAAGCCACCATGTCTCCAGGCAGAGGGTAGTGTATACAGTGGATGCTGCAGCTCTGGGAGCGAATGATCTTCAGCTGTGGGCTGTCTCAGTGTAGTTGAATCTAAAGACAATGCTGAAAAAACACCCAGAATAGCATCTGTGATGTGATTAAGTACACACGCATGCGTGCATAAGTATCTGAAGTTCCCAACTAAGCCACCCTGTTTAAGATGCACGCCTGTGTGACAACACCCTGAAGAGAGCAGAGTTGAAGGTGGCAGTCACAGTGGGCAGTGGAGGAGGGGACAAAGGCGGAAGGCACATGGCTGCGGTACCACAGCCTCCCCCAGTCAGACCACAGTCCATGGAGGGTGCTTCTCATTAATGCCTCACCTGCACAACAGTCCATTGATAAAGCATGCTGTTGCCATGTATGCCTTACCTACACTCCAGGGTCCTGTGAAGGAGAGAGACAAAGGTAGGAGCAACAGTCTCCTCACTGCCTGACCCAAGTGAGCTGAGCTTAAGATACCTTTCACTCACAGATACCTGCTCCCTGAGCGAGAGCCGAATACTGTGCACTGAGTCATGGGCCTCTGAGATCTGGGACTGTGTGGGGGACCCAGGCTCTGCCTCCCAGCCCGACAGGAGGGGGCTCCTAGAAACTAGGCCCTGAAAGGACTCATGGCGAGAAGGTGGCTGGGCCACAGGTGTTCAGTGGTGTCCTGCATCTTGCAGGCTTGTGGTGCTGAGGGGGGACGTTCGCCTGGGAATTGGGGTGGGAACACAGCCATAGGTGTGGTGGCTGCCTGCCATGCCTTTCCTGCTTTGCTCTAGGGCAGCCAGAGTTCTAGGGTTGGGTGGGGTGTGGATGTGACAGGGGGAGGCCCACCCCTAGAAGTGCCCAAGTACAGGTAGGACTAGGACATTGGACCCCAGCACCTGGCTGCAGGGTGCCTGTGGCCTCCAGCACCCCTGGTCTGCAGCACAGAGCCAGGTGGACCCGGCTTCTCCACCAAGAGGAAGAGCCCAGGCCATCCTTTAAGCATCTGTTCACTTGTTCTGTGTTTTCCAGACTTTTATTGTTAGGACCTAAAAACAGCCCTGTTTCCATACTCTAAAGCATGCTTGTGGGTTTTTTTTTTCTTTTCCCATTTCAAAATAATGAATCACTTCCAAAATATAGCACAGTACAGAATATATCCCTCACCCCTGAACTCACACCTGGATTTAACATTATTCACATTTTGTTGTATTTGCTTCAGATAAGTGTGTTGTGTGTTTCTTTTTCAATTGTGAATGACCACTGAATTTTACTAAATGCTGTTCTGCATCTGAGATCATCACTTTTCCCCTTTACTCTGTTAGTGCAGGGTACTACACTTGTAGCTGTTCTCACACTGAACCGTTCTTGAGTTCCTGGGATTAAACCCTCCAGGACTATTGAGTTTTTAGCATGGCAAGCTACAGTGTGTTGGTAAATTTTTTTAATTGACAGAGAAGATTATATGTGTTTATCATATACAACTTGATGTTTTGAAGTATATATACGTGTAGAATGACTAATCCAGCTAATTAACATATGCTTACCTTACCTAGTTATCGTTTTTGTGATGAGAACATTTCGCATGCACTCTTAGCATTTTTCAAGAATACAACATATTGTTATTTAACTATAAGTCACTGTGTTGTACGGTAGATCTCTTGAACTTACTCCCCGTATCAAACTGAAATTTCATATCCTTTGCCAATATATCCCCAAATCCCTACCTTGCCCTCAAAGCCTCCAGGCCCTGGTGACTACCGTTCTTCTCGCTGCTGCTGTGAGGTCAGCTTTGTCATGTTCCACAGATGAGTGAGGTCATACAGTGTTTGTCTTTCTCTGCCTGGCTTGCTTCGCTTCCCACAGTGGCCTCCAGGCTCAAGCATGTTGTTGAAAATGGCACAATTTCCATAGTATTCTGTTGTGTATCTACACCACGTTTTTTATCCAGGCTGTTGTGAATGGTGTTGCAGAGAACGTGAGTGTGCAGACATCTGCGCATACGTCTCTCCCGTGCACGGGTTCGTTTCCTCGGATTTCTGGGGCGTAGGGTAGTTCTGTTTTTAATTTGTTGGGGCTCCTCCATGCTGTTTTCCATAGTAGCTGCCCTAATTCGCATTCTCACCAACAGTGTGCCATCCTGGCCAACACCTGTTATCTTTCTTCTTTCTCATAACAGCCATTCTGACAGGTGTGAGATGCTGTCTCGCTATCTCCTGGCAGTTTTTTGCATTTCTCTGATGCTTAATGATGTTGATTGTTGATATTTTAATTAGGATTTTGCCATCCAAATTTATTGGTAAAATTTGTCTATGAATTTATTTTTTTGCACTGTCCTTATCTATTTTAGCATCTGTTATGTGCCTTCTGTTTACCACACCTATTACCTTTATTTTTTAATACTTTCCTATTGAATTAGATTTTTAAAATTTCCCCTTCTCTTCTCTGCTGATTTCATAATTATTTTTAAAATATCTTTTTGCTGCACATTAGATCTTAAAATACTTTGACTCCCATCCTACTTTCTGGCTTTCATTTGATTACTTATATTATTCCAGCTTCACTTTGTTTTCAGCCCCGTTGTTTCCCAAATCATTCTTTGCTTTCATTTATATTTATAATCTGTGTTTATTTTGATTTACCCATGCACTTATGCTTACCAGTGGTTTTTGGTTTTTTCTTATTATTTCTTGCAGCCACTCACTCCTTTAAGGATTATTTTTCTTGCTACTGAAATGCATCCTTGAATTGCTCTTTTTGTGAGGCTCTGTCGTAGCCAACCATTTGGACTTGGTGTCAGAAAATGGTTTGGTTTGGTTTGGTTTTGAAGAGGGGTGCTCTTTTCCCTCAACCCTTGAAGATATTATTCCATTATATTTTAGCATCTATTCTGATGAGAAGTCTTTTTGTATGTCTAATTTTTTTTCTATTTGGATTAGTTTTTTTTTCTATTTGGATTAGTTTCTTTTTCTGTCGTCTTTCAAGATTTTCTCTTGATCTTTAATTTTATACATTTTTACCACAATATATCTGGGGTTTGACCTGTTATTATTTATCAGAGTTCCAAAGGGACTGTGGAGCCAGCCAGGTCTGACAAACACAACAAACCAGAACCTTCCGAGCACCCTCCCTTTGAGCCTAGAAGGCACTGCTGTGACACGGCAGCCCCATCCCTCCTCCTGCTGGGAACACATAGGAATGCTGGCTGCAAAAGAATCAAAATGAAAACTTTGACAGGGTGGGAGGGAGGAATTCTGTGGGCTCCTTCAATGTAGGAATCATATTCGTATTCACTTGTTTTTGCTTTTTTTTAAATTTTTGGTACAGAGTCTTACTGTGTCACCTAGCTCACTTCAACCTCAAACTTCTGAGATCATGTGATCCTCCTGCCCCAGCCTCCCGAGTAGTTGGGACTATAGGCATGCGCCACCACAGGCCCAGCTAATTTTTTCTATTTTTTTTTTTGTAGAAACAGTCTCACTCTTGCTCAGGCTGGTCTCAAATTCCTGGCCTTTAGTGATTCTCCCATCTCAGGCTCCCAAAGTGCTAAGATTACAGGTGTGAGCCAACCGTGCCCGGCCTATCTTTAGTTTTTGAGAACACGTGACCATTATCTCTGAATTTCACTGTAACTCTCTCCTCTGTAGTCTCTGCTCCTGGCACTCCTGTTAGCTGTGGTTCTGGCCTTCTACTTCTGTCCCCCATGTCTCTTCCCTGCTCTTGCACGTTTTTTATCTCCATGTCTCTCTTGTGCATTCTGAGATCTGTACTAGTTACTCAGTTCACTCTTTCAATCCTTAGCTGTGTGTAATCTACTGTTCTAAATTTTTTTTCTGAGGTTTTCATTGGGTTTCTTTTTAATTTAACCAGTTCTTTTTTCCTTTAAATTGAGCATGCCTTGTTCAGTCATTGCATCTTACATTCTTTTATCTTTTTAATTACTTGAAATATGATTCATGGTCATGTCTTTTTTCTTTAGGTGGGGTGACTGTCCTGTGTATTACACCCTCTGGCTCTTCCTCACTCTGGCACTTTCCACTGCTGCAGTGTAATTTTCATTGTGGGCTCAGCCTTATTGGGTGGTTTCCTTTTTTCTTTTTTCTTTTTTTTTTGAGACAGGGTCTCACTCTATCCCAGGCTGGAGTGCAGTGGTATCATCACAGCCCCCTGCAGTCTCCATCTCCTGGGCTCAAGGGATCCTCCTGCCTCTGCTTCCCAGAGTGCTAGGATTACAGGTGTGAGCCACTGTGCCCAGCTCACTGGATTTCCTCTGCTGACTGGTTGTGTGCCTGGTTGTGGACATCACTGGCAGGGTGATTTTCACCGTTGTTCCCCCGGGGTCATAGGTTCTACAGGTGTTGTTCTACAGGAGCTGTTGCTGGTGTTCCTGGGTGTTTGTTTTGTGCTCTCCAGTGGCTGTGTGACCATCGTGTGGTGCAGGCCTAAGGGTTAGTTTTCCTGTAGATGACTTTTTATTCTCTCTGTCCCCTACCTACAAGGCGTGGATGGATAAACAGGTGTTTCTGTGGCTTTGATGGACCAGAAGGTAGAGGCTGTGGGCTTTGTGTAGGGACTGAGTTCCGAGTCACCCCTAATTTGTCCCAAGGCCACATTTGTGTCCTTGCCTGCATGTGGAAGCCCTGGTTGCTGGGGCCATGTGTCCGGAAGCTCTGTTGGCTGCAGCTGCAGCTTCATCCTGGCCTCTGGCTCTTTGTTCTCACCACCCAAGAAATCCCTGTCACCTTCTGCCCTCCCACCCTTTCAAAGTTTTTATTTTGATTCTTTTGCACCCAGCATTCCTATGTGTTCTCAGCAAGAGGAGGGATGGGGCTGCCATGTCACAGCGGTGCCTTCCAGGCCCAAAGAGAGTGTGCTCAGAAGGTTCTGGTTTGTTGTGTTTGTCAGACCCAGCTGGCTTCAGAGTCCCTTTGGAAATACTTGCTTTGAATTGGCCTATATCAGCTTTGGAACCATCCCCCTTGCCCACCTCACGTGTGTCAACATTGAAGCTTCTCATCTGCGGTTGCAAAGTGCATTGTTCCCAGTAGTGATAGTGTTTCCATGTCGAGAACCTAGAACTGACCCTTCCCTTTGCCACCAGAAAGGTTTCTTCAGTTTCAGAAAAGAAAGGAAACTGCAAGTCCAGCCTTTGGTCCTGCCACTTCCTGCTGTCTTCAGCCTCTGCCCCGCCCGTCCTTCGTGCCTCACAGCAGTGCCCCTGTTTTCTGCCTACCTGGGCCCCACGAACCCCTGCAGCTGCTGCCCACTCCCTGCCTTTCAAACTGCCCATCTAGGGCCTTATGGAGCGGCTGCTGCTTTGTTCCGATGTGCCCTTAGCTGCCAGTGACTTCTTGCCTCTCTCTGGTTGACATTCTGGTCTCCGGATGTCTCTGACCCGGTCCTGGCCGGGTCCCTCTCCCAGCCCCAGCCTCCTCACTCCACCCTCAACCCTCCTGGGGAGGCTGAACCCTCTTTCCTCTCAGTGTCAGAAGTGGCTCTGCTGGGCTGCTCGCTGCATCTTGGACACTTGGTTGTCTTCCTCCTGTGCTTTGCTGTCACCTGATCATGTGATTCCTGCTCAAGTCCATGCCCTGGTGGTCTCAGCCCCTGAGGTCTCTTGTCCCTGGCGCCTTGCACCCTGCAGTCTAGGCTGCTCGGGATGCATCCAGCTGTCCTCAGCTCTGGTTCCTGCCCCCCACTGTGTCCCCAGTGGGATCCCGTTGCCATTGTACACACATGTTCTCACAGTCAAAACACAAGCAGTACACAGGAATGCAGGGAAGGCCCTCCCCTCCCCAGCCCCCCACTTCTGGCAGTTCCCTACAGTGTAATATTGATCATCTCGTCTCTTTCTTTTTTTAAAACCCAGTGAGATTAGGCTGGGTGAATTGTTTTGTGGTTTGCTTTAAACTCTAGGTTAGTAGATGTGATCAACCTATTTCTTTTTTGTGACACACTATGTCCTGTGGTCCAGAGCGCCCATTGCTGTTCCCTTGGTCCTTTCACTAGTAGATGGGCCAGGCATGCCCAGGTTTGGGCCACATCCCTGCATTCCCGTCTGTGCTCCTCGGGTGCCGTATACGTGTTCCCACTGATTTGGTTCCTAGGAGGGGCTTCCCGTGTGCTGCCCGCATGTGCCATTGCCCTTTGCCACCACCACCACACCTGGCCCTGGCCCTCTCTTCCTGCTGAGCATGGGTGCCCTGCCCCGGGCCTTTGCATGCCTGAGCTTCTGCCTGCACTGTTCTCTTCTGCCTGACTGCCCTGTGCCCTCCCTGCCCTTGTTTCATCGGGACCCCTCCTGGGGCGACACAGGGTCTTCCTTTCCCCCAGACCCTCTCCTGCGTCCTGACAGGCCTGGGTAGGCCGGGCTGGGTCTCTGTCGTTCCCTGGGCCCAGGGCCAGCAAGTGTCAATGCTGGAACTCCATTTGGCAATGCCTGCTGTCTTGTTTTCTGGAGGAGGCGTGTCTACTCCTTTGACTTCTGAGTGAAATTGAGAAGGGCAATAAATGTTGAAAACAAAATGGAATTAGGCTCCGAAGAGCTAAGTTAATCTTTTTTTAACTACATAAAACTCTTTATGCCTGTTTGCATACATACGTATAATTCAAGCCGTGTCAGCTAGTGAGGTAAGCGTGTGGGCAACGGCCACAGCACACCTACCCAGCCATGGATGCAGAAGAGGCCAGCGTAGGCCAGTTGCTTCCCTCCTAGGAGCAGGATAGAGAGAGGGGTCAACGTTGTTTGTGGACAAAAGTGAAATGACGTCAGCGAGAATGGGCCAACCCTCAGGCACCAGGGAGGATCTGGACGGAGCCTGGATTCCTCCCCTCTGACTGGTGTCTGCTCAGCCGGGAAAGGAAGAGGGAGGAGGAGAAAGCCTCAGCCCTTCGCTGTCGCCCTCACAAACCAGCTGCCCACAGGTCCTGGCAGCCTTTCCCGTGGGTGCGGTCCCTCTCCCCAGGACCCCGGGCTGTGCACGGACTCCTGGCAATGGGTTCAGTTGTCCTTGTGACAACTGTCCATCTTCGAGCCGGCTCTGCCTGGCTTGCCCCTGAGAATCCCGCTAGGAAGGGACACTGAGGCGGTGGGGAGCCCCAGGACAGGTGGGGAGCCCCAGGACAGCTGGGGGTCAGGCAGCAGGGGCACCCTCCTTATCTCAGCCAGCCCGGGTCCACTGTGGGTGGTGTGATCTGTTGGTGAACGACCCCGTTGGCTCACTGCTTGAGGGGCACACACCTGCGTGGGAAGCCCACAGGCGTCCACGGGATGTGACCGTGGCAATGTGGATGAATATGTCATGCGGAGCTGCCAGAGTCCCACCCAGGGTGTCCCTGAAGCCCATCCAAGGGCTCAGTGCTGAGCTGGGGCATTGAGACAGGAGTCTTGTGAGGAAGATGTGCAGTTGGCATTTTAAAATGAGGACTTGTGTGGGGACCTCAGCACAGCCTCTCCATATTCATCCTTCATGTGCTCCGGGAGGCCAGTTTAGGACAATAAAAGGCAGTTTCAAGCCACCCTGTGGGCAGGTGGGCCATTGGCAGAGACTTGGGGCTGGTGCCCAGGAGGTGCAGGAGTGAGTGGTCTGGGGAGCTCTGGAGCCAGCCTGTGGGGGTGGCTAGTGAGAGAGGCAGGTGACCCAGATGTTGACATTGTCCCCTGAAAAGGGAGCACTGAGCCAGAGGTTGTCGGAGGGGCCATGTTAATTAGCCAGAGTGACGGTGTGCTGGGTACAGGGAACCCATTGTGCAGAAGGGTTGTAGGGGAAACCTGGCTCAGCTGCCTGCCATGCAGATCTCAGAGGCAGCCTCAGCGAGCCTGGTTTGGGGTTTCTAAGGATCCCCCACCCCCACCCTGCACCTTCCAGTAACAGCCTCAGCTGCTGCCTCTTGACTCATCTGCTGCATGTTACCCACACCTCTCCAGATAGTCCTGTTACTATTTGTTTCCTCTGATAATTACTTGGTTCACTTAAATAATATGCTGAAACTCAGGTTTCTTGTTCTAAAAACCCTGGGCCATATCTCGGACACCGCCCCCACCCCCACGCGCGCACGCACACACACATTTGCACACTCTTTTAACATTTGCAACCACTTTCCCATCCGATTCCAAAGAGAAGACACGAAACAGTGTCCTTGCCAGGTTCTTTGCCAGCGGCCTGGCAGCCGGCCAGCCTGGCGGGTTTGTAGGAGCCGCTGGCTGCTGGGTGTCGCAGGCAGGTGCCAAGTAGGTACACAAGTGTATGTTTAACTTCTTGGCCCAACGGCAATGGTGGTAGTTTTTGTTGTGCCCCATTAAAACAAACCTCCCAAACCTCCTGTGCGGCCAGAGTAGTGATCGATTCCTCCTGCCTGGTGTCGGCTGAACGTAACGCAGTGTTTCTGTCTTGGTAGCCAGGAGCCCATCGCGGCCAGCTTTACCGTGGCTGACCTAGTTCCAGACCTACAGCACATTCTTTTCTGGATGTCTAACTCCATCGAGCTCCTGTACTTTATCCAGCAGAAATGCCCACTGTACATGCAGAGCATGGAGGAGCAGCTGGACGTCACAGGTATGGCTGGCACCACCTGGTAGCTGCGCCGGCACCCCCAGGCAGGGCAAACGTGGTGGCTTCTCGCCATCCTCCCATAGAGTGGCCTCAAGAACAGGGATGGATTGGTGCCAGGGCTTCCTCAGCTTCCGGCCGGCACGTGGTAGGTGTTTGGGGACCTCCTGTGAGGCCAGAACTAGTAACTTGGGCAGGTCTGGACCTCTTGGCCATGGTGCATTTGGTACCCCATCTATCCCCTGGTCCCATGTGCTCTGTGTGGTGGCATCACCTTGACTGCAGCCCCACTCCATTCTGCTTACAGGGAGGCTGGGGTTACACAGGCCACTCAGTGGGGGAGACACATGAACCGAATGCAACGAGGCACTACTTGTGTGAGGTGCTCCGTTATTTCAGAAAGGAAGAATGTTGCCAGTTATCATTGTAAAATAGTGGAGTGTATCAGTTTCAGAGATTAAAAAGTGGGAGAATGTGCATTTTAGGATTTCTGAAATACAGTGGGAGGCACTCTGAAAGCACTCAGTGACAGTGGTCCTGCTGGGCAGTTTGGGAGCGCTTCATGAAGAAGGTGACTTTGGGGCAGGGCCTCGAGGCCCGGTTGGGATGTTGGTGGTTGTGTCTGTCCAGGGCTGTGTGGGGCCTGGGGAAGGCCCTGGAGTGGGTGGGAGGGCAGCAGGACGGGACTGCGTGGGCCAGAGCCTGCCCTGGGCGGCCTATGGTTTGCCCTTGCTCAGTTTGGTTCTGCCGTGGCAAAAGCAAAGCCACTCACTCACCGACCTCTGTGGGACCCCACGCTGTTCAGGCCCTTCCAGGTGTTGTGGGGTTCCTTAGTGTGTGTGACTTGGTGGCCCTGCCTCCAGAGGGCCCGGGCACACTGGGAGCTGCCCTCAGGCCATGTCTCTGAGGTTGCAGGCACATGGGGTGGGGCCTGGCTGAGGTGCTCCCATGGGCCTAGTGTGCTGGATGCTGTAGTGTCTCTATGTACTCAGCTGTGTCCCCAGGAGGTGGCTGTAGCTCCATCTGAAAGAGCCACATGAAAACAGGGCCAGGGTGAGGTCCTAGGCCCAGCTGTATCTGTGAGTGTTGCAACCCTGCTATGCCCGGGCCCCCCAGGGTAGATTTCCTGAGGAGGGGCTCTTGGTGGCTGAGAGGGAAAGGCTGGGGCATCTGTGCAGTGACAGGCTCCTGCTCTGCTTCAGCGGGGGCCTGGTCATTGATCTCTGGGTGGGGTAGAGGGTAGGCCGAGGAGACTAGGCTGGACTAGGGGCTGGGCCCTGGACCCTGGGTTGCGGGGTGAGGGCACACCCTGCCGCTGCAGGGAAGTTGAGCCAGCTGGACTTTGCCTGTGCTCCTTCTGGTCAGCCGTGGTTTCTTGTCCCTGTTTCACAGAGAAGGGGGAGGTGGGACCGTTCCGTGGGGCTCCCAGGGCCTGGGCACCTGGACTTCCATGGATCTGTGGAGCAAAGTGTGGCCCTCAGCAGGAGCTTACCTAGAACCGGGGACATTCTTTGTGGCTTCTATCCCTGTCCCCTCGGGCAGATGTGAAAGGCAGCCAGCAAGAGGGGGAGCCTCCCCGACCACAGGGCCTAAAGTGGGTCTAAAGTGGATCTTTCCCCCCTCAATGTGACCTAACCAACAGCCCCTCACATCCAGCTGCCTAGGTCAGTGTCGCAGCCGGCAGGCAGGTTCTGCAATGGCAGATTCTGCAATGGCAGACTCCCCTGGAGTGGATGTTGGCTGGGGAGCACCTGGGTCCTGGCTGATCTTCCAGGGACGAGGCTAGTTAGGGGCATGCTGACAGGGGAAGTCCCTTTTGTCCTGGCTCCTGCAGAGTCAGGGAACTAACTTCCCCACCTCCCTGACTTTTGGGCAAGTCCCCTGCTCACGCCCTTCCCGCAAAGCTGCATGTCAGAGGCCTAAGTCTTGTTTGGGGACTCGCCTTGGCTGCTCTTCATGGGAAACACTGCTCCTGCTGCCTCCGGTCTCAGGGAGGAAGTTATTTTTGGTCAGGGGCCTGGGTGTTGTTGAGCGGGGCCAGGGGCCGATGGGTGTGGGGGAGAGAGCCCTGCTTGCCCCGCCCGCCCCGGAAGACCACTCAGCCCGGCCGCTGCAAGATCCCCGGTGTCATGGGCAAGGCAGGCGCCGGACGACCCGGAGGAAACCAGCATCTGCAAGAGGGCGAAGGGAGGTCAGAAGCCCTGACCCTCTGCAGGAAATGTCTTGGGAAGAATTCTCCAACCAGACGTCACGTCCTGAGAGCTGGAGAAGTGGTGCTGTCATTCCCCAAACACGTTTTTGTCCAAAGCTCTCACTGGGAGGCCTCATCTGCCTGTCTCAGGAGACAGTGTTCGCTCTGTCCATTTAGGATTCTCCGGTATTCTCTCTTCTCAGCTGAGGCTCAGTGCCTCTACCTTCAGGGGCACGATGGGCTTCCTCAGGTGCCCAGAGGGGCACCCAGCGCTGGGCCTCAGGAGCGGGCAGGGCTGCAGGCCTACTGGTCCTCTAAGAGGCCTATGGGTGTTGGAGACTCAGAAATCCCAGCAGAGCTGGTGCCACAAGCTGGTGCCACAAGCAGTGATTCTGTCCCATTCCCTCCTGCCCCTCCTACCATCCCCACACAAACCCCCTTTCCACCCCTAGTGGTGCCCCTTGTTCTAGGGAGCTGTGTGTGGCCAGGGCAGCTCCCCCACAGACGGGCCCCGTGACCAGTGACAGGCCTGGAGCTCAGCCTAGCTGTGAATCCATCAGTTGGCTCTTGTTCTGGTCGGCAGTCTGGGCCAGGCTTGCACGTCTCTGAAGGCCCTGAGGCTCCCAGAAGGAGGAGCACTGCAGCTAGCAGAGACCCCCAGGCCCTGGGTTCCCCCCTCCGCCCCCCCCCCGCCCGGCTGCCCAGGGAGGCTGCAGGAGCAGATGAAACCCCCTCAGGCCAGGCCCTGGTGGGGCCCTGGCGGTTCTGGGGGATGGAGCCGCAGGGTGGGCTTGGTGGGCAGGAGCAGGGCAGCCCCAGGCCCAGAAGGAGAAGCACCGAGAGCGACCATGGGGATAGAAGCATGTCCACGTGCTTTGCACGGCCTCTGCACCTCCCTCTCGGTCTGCCGGGCAGGAGGGTGTCCCGGTCCCATGCTCCAGGGTGGTGACTATTGTCCTGCAGAGCCAGTGCCCCCTCACAGGCCTGCCAGGAGGTCCTTATGGTGTGGCCTCGGCATGGAAAGGCCACGGCAGGAAGGGAGAGGAGGCAGAATCGTCAGGAAACTGCCATGGTCGGTGGCCCACAGCTCCATGTAAAGAATAAGTGGGGTTTGAAGGTATGAGGAAGCACAGAAGTGGGATGGCTGGTGGCTTGTCCTGGTCCCTTCCCCTCGAGCCGGCAGGACCTCAGTACTGAGACTACCAGATGCCCCCTCATGTTCTGGAAGGTCCCAAGGTGTGATTTCGCCCTGTCGGCAGCCTCTTGCCTTATGGGAACTCCTCCCCAGAGGGACCGAATAACCTCACGTCCACTGATGCCTGCTTCCTGCCCCAGTGGGCAGTGCCCATCCCTGAACCCCCGGTCTCAGCCTCAGCCACACCCACTTTCTCACCCTGTCACCCCAGCCCAGAGCTGGGCCCCCTCCTGGTGGCCAGAGAGATAGCAGCATCTTCCCAGCAGCCTCTCCAGGTGTGGGGAAAGGCGGTGTGAGTTTCTTTCCCCCGGAAAGAATGGCGTTACTCCATGGGGTGACGCTGTCTCCCCTGTATCCCGAGTGAGAAGTTGCCTGTGGTGCAGGGGGATGAGGACCTGCCATCGTGGGCGCAGTTGGTCAGGACAGAGAACTTACCCGCATGTGTGGGTTAATGAACTTCTAATGCACTTGGCTTCTGTGGGACATGGAGCCGCCTGCGTGGGGGTCTGCCCTCCTAAGACCCTGGCCCCTTGGGAGGGCACAGGTGGATCTGGCTTGGCCAGGGCGTCCGGATCCAGCCACGGCCTAGAGCTGGCCAGTTCATTGCATCTCTGAGCCCAGGTGGGGGCATCAGGCAGTGCTGTCAGGGGGACCTGGTAAATGTGCCCAGAGCCGTGGCCGGTGACCGTCAGTGTTGCTGTTTCCCTGCAGGCTCCAAGGAGTCGCTGTTCTCCTGCACGCTGACGGCCAGTGAGGAGGCGATGGCAGTGCTGGAGGAGGTGGTGCTGTACGCCTTCCAGCAATGCGTCTACTATGTCTCCAAGGTGCGCCGGGATGGGCCCTGCCCTGGAGGGGCTGCCCCTTCTCTGCTTAGGTGGGCAAAGTGGGTTCAGGTGGTGCCCATGCCAGGGGCTCTGGTAGGAGCTTGTGGGGGGCAAGGGACAGGCCATGAGGAGCTCGGCCTCAGCGGTGATGAGTGGACCCTGGTCCCGCGCAGGCCCTGGTGTGCCCCTCACCCGGGCCGCCCCCCAGCTGCCCATGCAGCAACCTAGAGCCATCCTGGCTTTCTCCTCCCACCCCCTGAAACACACTCCTGCCTCCATGTTCTGAGAGTCAGCCATGAGACATGAGAGGCCCTGGTGTGGGGCACAAGGGTCATGGCTCTGCTGTCTTCCTGAACCGTTGGTGCCAGAGTGGTTCAGTAAGCAGCTCCTGGGAGGTGACAGCTCTCCCCATAGTAGCCATAGGGCTGGACCCATCCCTCCAAGTGCTGCCCCTGGGTGCCTCCTAAGGTCATCTGAGCCTTTGGCAGAGCAGGTACCCTGGCCGAGCCACTGCATTGGGAGCCCTGAGAGTCAGCTCGTGCTGGTCCCCCCACTGGACGGAGGGAAAAGCCACAGCCTGTCCTGCAGGGTGCCATGGCGCGGCCTTCCCTGCCCAGCAGGCAGCATCCTGGAAGTGGCTCTTAGTTCTCCTCTCCCCCCAGTCCCTGTACGTCTGCCTCCCGGCCCTTCTGGAATGCCCCCCGTTCCCGACGGAGCGCAGGGAGAGCTGGAGCTCCGTCCCCGAGCTTCCTGAGGAGCTGCGCCGTGTCGTGTCCGTGTACCAGGCGGCCCTGGACCTCCTGCGGCAGCTCCAGGTGCACCCCGAGGTGGCCTCGCAGATGCTGTCGTACCTCTTCTTCTTCTCTGGCACTTTGCTCCTTAACCAGCTCCTTGACAGGGGTGAGGGCTGCGTGCTCGCGGGGGCTGGGGGTTGGGAACGCACATTCCTGCCTCGGCTCCTGGGAGACGGCTCTGCCATGATCAGGGGATGCTGCTTCCTGAGGGTCTGGGCCACTGTGGGGGTGGAGGCAGGCTAAGGCTCGAGGGTGGGACATGTCACCCAGGGCATATCCCATGGGAGCTGTGGTCCCTTCAGGTTTCAGAGAGGCCACAGCCGAGAGGTCTGCACAGGTCACCTTCCCTGTGACAGGGAGAGAACAGGCCCAGGGAAGTCACCAGACTGTCCCAGAACAGTCAGAGCCAGGATGGAACCCAAGTTTATGCAGCCTCCAAAGACTCTGACCTTTGACCCTGTTTTGCTGAGCTGGCATTCCTCCATCTCCTGCTGGGGGCTTAGGGGCACAGCCAGGGACACTGCTCGGGGTACAAGGAGATATGAGCAGAGCAGGGCAAATCTGCAGCACATGCACATCACAGCTCGGTGGGGAGCATGGGGCACAAGGGGAGTCTTGGCTGTCACAGCCCACCCTGCCACCTTCCCCTCCCACCCCACCCCCACTCCAGAGAGGGGCTCAGAAGCCCATCAGTTGCCTTGGAAACCGATGCCAGTTCTTACATCTTTCCTGGAGCTATGATGCCCTCGGTGACCAGAGTGGGGAGGGCAGTGCCTGCCTGTACTGGAGCCTGGGTGTCACCCTCCTGCTCTCCTTCCCTCCCCAGGTCCCTCCCTGAGTTGCTTCCACTGGCCCAGAGGCGTCCAGGCCTGCGCCCGCCTGCAGCAGCTCCTGGAGTGGATAAGAAGCACCGGCTTCGGGGAGGAGGGAGAGCACTTCTTTCGCAAGCTCTCCTGCACCCTCAACCTGCTGGCCACGCCCAGGGCCCAGCTCGTCCAGGTAGGGGGCGCAGGCAGCTCAGGAGATTTAGAAAGTGCAGTGGGGATGGGACCCAGCTGTTTTTGTGCTCTGGTCATTGGCTTACAGATCAGGCTAGGGGGCCAGGGACCTGGCTTCTGGGCCTGGAAAACTCGAACATTCCATAGATAATTCGAGAAGCTGTTTCTATTCCACAGCTGTTCCCACCTGTAGTAGGCCAGATAGTGGCTGAAAAGATGTCTGTGTGCAGTACCCAGGACCAGTGACATGTTACCCACAGGGCAAAGGGGTAGATGTGACTGTAGATGTAGATGTAGCTAAGATGGAGAGATGAGGCTGGGTCATCCTGCCAGCCAAGTCTAGCCAGTCGAGTCCATGGGTGGGTTAGACATGGATGGAAGGAGGAAGAGGGACTTGCCCCTGTGGCTGGCTCTGTAGGTGAAGGTGGGGCTCCAAACTCAGTTGTGCAGTGGCCTTAGAATCTGGGATGGCCCCAGCTGACAACAGCATGGAAACTCGGACCTCAGTCCTACAACTGTGAGGAACTAAATTCAACAACAATCTGGATGGGCCAGGAAACAGATCCTCCTCAGAGCCTCAGAGACACAAAGCTTGGCCTACAGCTGGATTGTGGCCCAGTGAGACTCACATGGCTGTGAGCTGATCCACTTGTGTCACTCTGACCAGCAAGGTTGTGGTCATTTGTTACAACGGCAATAGGAAACTAACGTACCCTCACCACTCACCACCCGCCTTCCCCGACATTCGGCACAGGAAGTTGGTGGGAATCAGACTGATGGAAATGTTTCTCTTCCCCACCCGGGAGACCTGGAGCATGCCTTGGGGTGAGGGTGAGAGTGGCCACGGGAGTGCCCAAGAGGAAATCCACTTTCTCTGCTATCTGGTAAGGGGAGTTTGAACTTAAGGGGTAATCTCGATGCTTCGCCCATCTCCAGGTGACCCCCAGGGCTGACTTGAGTAGGCAGCTTGACTTGAGACTCACGAGGGCAAAGTGGGCCTTTCAGTCTGGCATCAAAAACAGCACTCCGCTCTCGAGCATCCGTGCATACAGGCTCACGCTGGTGTGTCCCCTCGGTATTGTTAGAGGTAATGACAAATAGCTACTGCGTATTATCGCGTATCTGCAGAGTGTCATAGCCTTTGCTGTGTCGCCTCATTTAAACCCCGCAGCAGCCCCGTGAGGTGGGCAGAGTTGTGATCCCTGTTCTATGAAGGACAAAGCGGAGGTCACACAGGTACGGAGCCAAGATTCCACTCCTGGTTCTATATGCCATTTATTCATTCAGCAAATATGAAAAATCTATATGTTCCTATATGTTAGGAACTATATATTTTACAGAAGTGTAATTTTTAAAAGTTACATAATTTTTTCATTATAAAAGTGAAGAACTTATTCACTATGGAAAATTTGAAAGTGAGGATGTCTGGGTATGGATGGCAGAGTGACATGAATTTAGTTTGCTTCTCCCACAATATCACTAAACAAAAGCAAAGCAATGTGTTGTAATGGCATAAACCCACGGGACAAAGAAAATAGCAGAGGGGGGTGAAAGCTATTTTGGAAGCTAGAAAACAGATGAGGGAATAGCAGCTGCCCCAGCAGGTCTGAGAAAGCTGACTCCTCGGAAGCGACCCAGTTTACAGGAAGCCACCAAAAAGCTCAGGAATTGGTAGCAGGTGCCTCTGGAAATTGTTGCAAAGATGGGGCTAAACTAGCAGATGGATATTTTGAGAAGCACCACTGCTTGTGAGGACTAGCTGAGGGTAACGTGTATTTCTGCCGAGGACAACTTGCACAGCCAGAAAAAATACAAAAGTGATTTGTCTGAAGGCATCCAGGAGCTGCTGAAGGATTAGAAGGGGTACAGACCTGCAGAGGCAGAGCCACAAAGAGCTGAACCGAAGTTCTGCCTGCAGCTTCCCCCTGGGGACATTTGCTGTCTCGGGAACAGGTTCTGTGCGAGGCTGAGAATCCAGCCTATGTCCCAGTAAGGGGCCATTGCTGGGGAAGGAGAAACCCAAAACAGCATTGGCCATTTCACCACAGGCTAGAGAGACGAACTCAGAGGCTTTAGGGGCCTGAAATGCATGGCAAGCTTTCCACTTAAGCCATTTGCCAAGAACCAGAACCTCTAGAGCTTCAAAACTAAACAAAAAGCTTTGAAAAGCAGAGAGGAATTTGTGGTAGTTTCATACTGCTAAGGAGACAAAGATTAGAACTTAGGACCCCTTAGGGAGTAAACACCAGGCTCTCAGTGGAAACCCTGGGGTGAGGGTCAAGTAGAGACCTTCTGAGCCTCCACAAGAGCTTGCCCAGCCCCAGCTCAGCTCACCCTAGTGGCATTAAGTCAGTCAGCAGCAATGAATACAGAGTATCAAAACCTGTGGGCTGCAGCTAAAGCAGTTCTAAGTGGGAAAATTATAGCCATAAATGTCTACATTAGAAAACAAGGCTGAGAATGAATGATCATGGAGCAGGAATAAGAACAGCAAGTCAGACCCAAAGAAAGTAGAAGGAAGCGATAGATTAAAGCAAAAATCAGTGACATAGTAAACAAATGTGAAGCAGAGAAAAGCAATAAAGTCGAGTTGTTTCTTTGGAAGTTTAATAAAAGGAAAGTGAGAAAACACAAATTGCTAGTATCAAAAATGAAATGGGGGCATCAGTCAGATTTGACATTAAAAATTAGTAAGATATCACCAACTTCATACGATAAATTTGACATTTTAGATGAAATGGACAAATTAGAAAAAGAATACCTATTAAAACTGATACAGGAGAAAAAACAAAATTAGAATAGTCCTTTATGCATTAAAGAAATTGAATCTATTATTTTAAAACCTTCCCACAAAGGAGATTCAAGACTCCAGTGGTTTCATTGGTGAATTATTTTAAACATTAAAGAAGAAGTACCATTATTGCCTAGCTTCTTCTAGAAACTAGAAAAACTTGAAGACATTCCATCTTTTTTTAAAACAACAATTCAACCTTGATACCAAACCCTGAAAAGGGCTCATAAGAAAGGGAAATTACACACGGAAGATGAGCAACTTCGTTTATCATCAGAGACATGCAATTCAAGATCACAGTGTTTTAAATGAAAAAAACCCATACCAAGCCTTGGTGAGGAGGGGTAGCAATTTGAGCAGTAGCACGCGTTGCAGGTGGTATCATACATGAGTTATAACCCTTTGGAGAGCTGACCCTGTGTACCTGCTCTGATGTAGCAGTTCTCTTGACTCGTCCCCTATAGCAGCCCATATACGGGGGTGTCGACGGTGGCCCTGTTCATAACCGCCCCAGCCTGGAAACAGCCCACATTCATCCACACCATAGTGGAGAAACAAACGTGTAATGGATAAAGCGTGGGGTATTCATTGCAGGGAAATACTAGGGAGCGAGACTGAATGACGTGTTACAAGGGGCCGCTCGTGTTGAGCTGAATGAGTGGGGTCAGAGAAGCCTGCGGTTCCCGGCAAGGTTCAGGAACGAGTGTGTCGGGCTCATGGTGGGGCCTGGTTGAGGATCACGGGGCTCCCTAGCATGGCTGCCTGTGTCTGGGTCTTGTTCTTGGGGTGGGTGCACAGGCATGTTCCTTTGGGAAAATTCCTTGAGCTGTGTGTTTTCGGTGTGATTGTTGTGCTTGGATAAATGCACGTTGGAAAGCGGCTCAGTGTCTCCACGCCCACCCAGCCCATGCGTGCCTCTCTGGCTCTGGCAGGGGCCTGGTGGAGGGTGTACTTCTAGGCAGGAGTCTCGTGCTGAAAGGGGGAGCCCCAGCCTCTTGCCCAGCTTGGCAGCCAGGCCTGTGCACTCCGGGTAGCAGATAGGCTGACTTGTCGACTCGGGGCCCTGAGTCCTCAGTGGCAGCCCAGGGGCTGGCAGGGAACATGGGATTCCATAGACGCAGCCAGGCCAGGTGGCAGCCACTATAACTTGTGAGTGCACAGCCAGGCAGCCTGAAAGGGCTTCTAGCAGGAGGGACAGGTGGAGGGACAAAGCAGGAGACAGACCACGGCTGGCAGGCCGCCTCTGTGAAGGGCACATGCTCCTTGTCCCATATTCTTCTTTTGTTTTGGCTTTTTAAAAATCCTTTAAAAATGTAAAAACCATTTCTAGCTTGAGGGCCCCATAAAAATAGCAAAACTAGGGCTCAGGCCATAGTTTGATGACTATCAAAGAAGAAATGTGAAAAATCATTCATATTCTCATAAAAATAAGAATATAATAGTATCTATAAAATAACGAGTCTACAAACATAGGAAGAAAAAGAATTCTTGGAAATTAAAACTCTGAAAGCAGAGACAAAAAGCTCTGAGCAGGGCTGGAAGACAAAGCCAAGGAGGCGATCCAGAGAGAGAGGGAGCGACTGAGATCTGTTCCACAGGGGAACGGGAAGAAAGGAGCAGCAGGCGGTGCCGGGGCCGTGCTGAGGGGTGGGTGCCTGCACCAGGACTTGGCGCCCAGCATGTCAGAACTGTGGGCACAGAGCACCTGCTGCTTCCAGAGAGGAGCAAATTCAGGCATGTCCCCCAGCTCAGTCGCCAGGGCGGGAAGACAGGACCTGAGTCCAGAGTTCCACAGTCACAACTTCAGTCCGCAGTTCTGTGCCAGCTGCGTGCCAGTGGGTGTGAAAGTAGAATGAAGACATTTTCCACCGAGCAGGGCCAGCAGCTTTCCTGCAATGCACCTTTTTCTGGAAACTTCTAGAGGATCTGTTCCACAGAAGTGGGCTCCAGAAAGTGGGGATCCCCCAGAAGATGGGGAGGACGTCCCTGAAGAATGGTGGCAAAGGACCCAGGCAACTGTGGAAGTTGTTTTAATTTCATTGGATGAATCCGTCCTTAGGTTTCCTGTCACCTCTGATTAACGTTTCTGTCTCTCAGCCATGTCTTTAGCCTACTTGATTTCTGTCATACTGTCCGAGGTGGGGATCCAGGGCCACTCTTGCCCAGTGCACCATGGCCGTGTGAGGAGGGTGTGTTCACTGCACCAGGGGTTCCATGTGGTACCTGCTTGCCTTTCCCAGCAGTGGCTGCCCCCTGAGGGGTAACCTGCCGTGACACTGAGCTCATTGCACTGTCCCTGCTGGGCCCCACTGCCTCTAGGGGAGGGAATGCCAGGCGTGCTGGGCCTAGATCCCTGCCATGTGCTGGCTTTGTGCAGTGCACCATGGGACAGACCTTCCCTGGGAGCAGGGCTGTGCCAGGGTCTATACCAAGGGGCCTCGTGGGCACATGGGGGCCTTTGACCATGAGCTGCTCCTTGTCACGCAGATGAGCTGGACAGCCCTGCGGGCCGCCTTTCCTGCCCTGAGCCCGGCACAACTGCACCGACTGCTGACTCAGTACCAGCTGGCCTCTGCCATGGGCCCCACCAGTGCCTGGGAGCCAGGGGCCCGGGACAGCCCCGCTGCCTTCATGTCAGGTAAGCCCCTGCCTCGGGCAGGAGCTGGGGACTGAGGGCACACTGAGGAATCCATTCCCAGGTGGCCGCTTCTGTCCATCCATCTGTCCCCAACCTGGGGACCTCCCTTACTGGGGGTCCTGGAGCTGAGTTTGTGCCCAAGTTCTAAAGTCCAGGCTCAGATCAAATTTGGGTCTCCCTTCCCCTCAGGGAGCCTCAGGGTGGGGCCTTACCTGCTGTGTAGCTGACCAGGATGGGGGCAGTGTCTCCTCTCAGCGTGTGGGGAAACACCCTGTGCACACGTGTGTGCATACACATGCACGCATCCATCCGTAGGGGCCTGTGTATATATGTGGAAATGCACATACAGCAACAGGTGTGCATTTTTATTCATAAATTATGTCTTCATCAGCACCATGTATATTACGACACATAAACTAAGCCAGAAAGTAAGGGATGGAGGAAGACATTGCTAACTAGGCTCTGATGCTGTCTCCCCATCCCTAGTCACGTGACAGCTAGGCCTGAACGAGACGACGTCTCTGAACAGGACTCCTGATCCCGCCCCCACCCCATCGATTGATTTCCAGGGCTCTGTGCTGGGAGCTAAGGACCCCATGGTAACATGGCTCACATTCTAGCGGGCAGAGACCAGCCTGCACACAGGCATGAGCGTCCCGGGTGGCATGTGCAGGGATGGAGTCAGCACAGGCAAGGAGCTGGGGAGGAGCTTGAGTCCACTCAGCGGGACCGTGTGAGCTCCTTACCTGGGGTCACCCTGAGAGCTGAGTGTGGCAGGGACAGGCCCAGTGCAGAGTGGCTCAGCGGGACAGAGTTGCACAATGCCACCAGGGAGTCCAGATTGCAAGGGTCTTATCCTTTGTTCTAGGATGCTTGGATGGCACACCAGTGGTCTAGGGGCATTCAGAAGGGACAAGAGTCAGGTTGGGCCCAGTCAACCTGATCCCACCCTCCTATGTCCTTGGTCAGGGAACCCAGAGCTTGGCCTGCTTGGCCTTTGTTCCCAGTGTTGGGTGGTGGTGGCCTGGCAAGCCTGGTGAGGGGAGGGCAGCTTCTCCAGTCACAGTGACCCCACCCCCACAGAGGATGTCCTGGAGTCCTATGAAAACCCCCCACCAATCGTCTTGCCAAGCGAGGGCTTCCAGGTGGATTTGGAAGCAGACTGCCCAGACGACTGCATCTACCAGCACCTGCTCTACATCCGCCACTTCCTGTGGAGCCTGCAGAGCAAAACCAGCCCTGGCAGTGGGCCTGCCCAGCCAGAGGGCCCCGAGGTACCTGGAGGATGGGAAGGTCCCGGGCTGGGCTGCAGGGCTGCTCCCCGGAGAGCTTGCAGCAGCGCCCACATGAGAGTCGAGGCGCAGGTAGGCACAGCTCGGCCTCCAGGTAGGGCTTGGTGCAGTCCGAGCTCTGGGAGCCCTGCAGTCCTCGCACGCCTCAGGCCATGCCAGTGGTGGGGAAGACCCCGTTCTCGCACCTCTTCAGATGGCACAGGCTGCAGGAGTCCTTTTCTGACCCTCGTGCCCCAGGCAGCCTGGTGACCTGCAGGCTGACCCCTCGGGCCACGTGGCCCTCCTTCACCTGAGGCTCCTTCCTGGCCAGCTGCACATGCGGGCCTGAGCTCTTGCC
Organism: Mirza zaza; assembly: GCA_008750895.1. NCBI lineage: Eukaryota > Metazoa > Chordata > Mammalia > Primates > Cheirogaleidae > Mirza > Mirza zaza. The sequence goes on along the minus strand of VSMD01047406.1, from coordinate 232,248 downwards.
CTCCCTCCCGCAGGGTGCGAACCGCAGCGTCCCAGAGGCACTCCCGGACGCCCAGAGCTGCCCCTCAGCTTCCAGGGACCTGAGCAAGGGAGCTCGAGAAGCCACCCTGTCACGTACTCTTCCTTTGGCGGAGGCTCCCTGGGCACCAGGCCCTCCCGGAAGGCAGCCTGGCTGTGGGGGCCGAGGGGGCTCCCAGGCTGGCCCCCCGCACACGGACTCCTCATGCCTGCTCACCCCTCCCAGTACCCCGCTTGGCCTTGAGCCCGGGGACCCTGACTGGCCAGAGCCCAGCGGCACCTGTGCAAAAGCCCTCCCAGAGGGACAGAGGAACGGACTGAGCAGCCCCCGGAGTGAGGTTCCAGAAGGTGAGGCCCCCAGGCTCAGGCCTGTACCCCGGGCCCCTGGCCTCGCCTGGGTCAGACGGCTCAGCCCCTGGGCAGGCCCACAGCAGGGCCATGCCGCAGCTCCGTCGTTTAGGGCTGACGGTGCATCTCAAGCAAATGGTCACTGTGACCTGAGACTGAAAATCACTCCACAGGGTGAGGATGAGTGGCGGGGATGGTGTCCCCAAACCCGCAGAGGGATCAGCCTGGGTCCTGTCAGTCGCCACACAAACAGCCAATCATTGAGACAACAAGTATGGCCAAAGGAAAAAGGAATGTTAACTTGAGACGTCTGTCGGGAGATGTGGTCGCCAGTCTGTCTAGTGCAGGGCAGGGCAGGGCAGGCTGCGGGGGGGGGGGGGGGGGGGGGGGGGGGGGGGGGGGGGGGGGGGGGGGTTTGAAGACACAGGGTCTCCGGGTGGTCTGAGTCGAGTTGGCTGGTGGTGAGGGCTGGTGAGTGCTGTGGGAAGCTAGTTAAGTCTGGCTGTCAGGCTTGACTGGTAAAGTCTGAAGGAACAAACTTAGGGAGGGAGCATTCTGCAAGACTGATCACCATGGCGTGATCTGGTGTGCAGAGATGCGCCAGGGGCAGTCAGGGAGGCCGCCTGGGAGGAGGTGGGATGGAGTCCTATGGGGCAGGGCACGTAGGGGCCCTTGTGCCTGGGCCTAAAGGGCGAAGCAGCCCCTGGCAGAGCTGGCTGCCTGCTAAGTATGTGGGACGAAGCTCAGAGGACTGTCAGGAGGTAGCTGCAGACCAGCCCCCAGCTGTGCACGAGAGCCCACCCCGCGCACTGCCTGGAGTGAAGGCACTGGGCTCTGGGTGAGCAGCTGGGATGGACGTGGGTCACCACCTGGGGCGTGGAGGGAGCGGGAGGAGACTGGCCAGGAGGCTGAGCTGGAACCACAAAGGCCTGGAGTCAGGAAGCCACTGGCAGGCCATGGGGTGGGGACTGAGGTGCCCCTTCCAGGCACGTGGGGTGTGGCCCACAGGCAGACCCTGGCCCTAATTGCTGGGCTTGCTGTTCACATTCTGCCTAAAGGGTGCCTTCCTGAGCTATAGGGGCCCTTTCTGTCATCTTTCCTGAGACAGTTGAGCAGGGACATCCCATCTTGACTTCCGGGGCAGGTGCCAGCCTCCAGCACTGTGGCCCTCATCCTCACCCACCTTCCCTTGTCCTCCCAGGAGACTCTGCGGCCCTCATGGACGAGTCCCCTCTGGCCCCCTCCAGCTGCAGCTCTAGCACCGAGGACTTCTGCTATGTCTTCATGGTGGAGCTAGAGCGAGGCCCCTCGGGGCTAGGGATGGGCCTGATTGATGGGATGGTGAGTGTCACAGAAGACGGCCTTGGGCAGGCCAGCAGGGAGGTAAGGGGAGTGGCCCACTACAGCTGGGACCCAGGGTTTGGCCTGTCCAGTGGCTATATCCCCTGGGCTTGCTGTCCCTTGCCTCTGTCCTAAGGCTTTCAGGGTTTGTCCTGGGCCTTTGGGAACAGTGGTGGTGACATGGTGCCCACAGGCGCGGAGGGAGGCGGCAGTGGGGGTCCTTGCGGAACCCTGAGGCCTCTGCTTCTCTGCAGCACACGCCCCTGGGCACCCCAGGGCTCTACATCCAGACCCTGCTTCCAGGCAGCCCCGCCGCGGCCGATGGACGGCTGTCCCTGGGAGACCGCATCCTGGAGGTCAACGGCAGCCGCCTGACGGGTGTCAGCTACCTGAGGTACCCCTACACGGCAGGCACAGCCCTTGCCAGGTTCATGCCAGCCCTGCACACAGGCAGCAGCCAAGGGAGGGTTCAGGTTTGCAGGACAGGCTGGGTGCTCAGCAGGAACCCTGCCCAGGGTCCTCGGCACTGGTCTCACCTCCTTCCCGGCTTGCAGAGCTGTGGATCTGATCCGACATGGGGGTAAGAAGATGCGGTTCCTGGTTGCCAAGTCTGACGTGGAAACAGCCAAGAAGCTCCGCTTCCGCACGGTGCTGCCCTAGGGGGCGCCCCCCCCCCACCACCTGCCGCCCGGTGACATCATCAAGCCGTTTGTTTGTGTTTGTTAACTTGCCTGAGTTCCCATGTGGTGGCATCACCTTTTCAGGACACATCCTGTTGATAATGTACATCTTAGTGTATATTTTATTTATATGACAGGCAACACTAAGTTGCGACGTTTGTTACAAAGCTTTTATGTTTAAAGACTTCAATGGAGATGTTTAGATTCAATAAACTCTCATGTTCTCAGAGTACAGTGCTGGAGATAGTGCCAGCAGGTGGGCAGGGACTACGGTGGCCCCTGAGCCATGCCCTTCCCACCAGCAGGGGGCCATGGGGAGGGTTATTTTAACTGTTCCTGCCCCAGCCTGAGGAGCCCCATGCGCTTAGTCTGTGGCCGGCATCCACCTGGGCACTATCCCTTCACCCGGGCAGGAGGCTGGCCTCCTTCTCCACCAGCCGGCTGACCGTGCGCAGGGCCAGGGCGGTGTTGACGTCGCGGTGATAGCGGGGGCTGCACACCTCCACGCTCGGTGTGAGCACGAACTGGGCCACGCTGGGCATCTTCAGGAGGTTCAGCAGCTCGGTGGCCCGGATGTGGATGGCTTCCGTGCCCTCCTCACCATGTGGGGAGCTGGCAACAGGGCTCTGGGCCAGGGTTCTCATCTTTGACAGCAACAGAGACACCCTGGGGACAAAGGGGTTCCAGCCCTTCAGCTGTAGACACACACCCCCCCCCCTCAGTGGATGGAGGGGGTCAGCCGGCACAGTCCACCCAGGACCCTTGGGACAGGGAAGACCTCAGAAACCCCATCTTTCCCCACACACAGCAGCCAGGTCTCTCCCCTTGCTTCCTGACCAGGCACCTGGGAATTAGGTCTTGGCTCCGGGACGCCAGCTTGGTCAGTGTGGTCATAAGCACAGTGACAACCTGCGGTGGACACTTGGGCAGCGCAGCAGAGGGGCGGGACTGGGTGACCTCGAACAGCAGGGCCTCCAAGGCTTCAAAGAACTTGTTGATCTGCTCCACAGTGCACCTCCGGTCATAGGTCACCGACAGGTATTCGCCAACAGCCCACACCTAGGCCCAGGGACAGAGGCTCAGCCCCCACCCAGGCCCTCCTCTGTCGGGGAGTGGGAGAGGCTAGTGTCTGCCTTACCACGCTGGTGACCATACTCGCTCTGCTGTGGACACCGCTCACGCTGCCCAGGAACTCCAAGAGGTGTCTCGCCAGCTCCACCACCAGGGAGGGCTTCAGCTTGCACAGGGCCAGGAACTGGGAGCTCAGCACCCTGCCCAGAGCACTGTGCTGCTGCTGGGCTCCGTGCAGCACCCCCATGCCAGGAGCCCGAGGCGAACAGGGAAACAACGGGTGAAGGCTGCACCGTCACCCCCATCCCCAGAGGAATTTTCACCTCACTGGGGGCAGGCTGAGGCCTGCACACACCAGGGGCAAGAGGTCTGCAAGAGGGACCTGAGCCAGTCTGGAGCAGGGGAGTGCTCCTGAAGGGACAGAGAGGAAGTATCCAGGGCCGGCAGTGGACCTGAGGTTGCTGAGGGCCCAGCTGCAGCCACCAAAGGGAGAGTTGAAAAACCCAACATGTGACCCGCTGACAGGCATAGCGATGCCTGCCCAGGGGCTACCATGGGGGCAGGAGGGGCCCACCTGTGCACGCGGGCCTCAAACTGTGGGATTCGGTAAAGCGAGTCGCTCCTCTCCAGAAGCACCAGCACCAGCTGGTTGATCAGGGCCCCACTGGCGACCTGGGGGTCAAGAGTGCCAGTCAGCCCCACCTGTACTGCATGCTGTCTCCTGCTGCCCTTGGGGGCTGCAGAGCGGCTGGAAACAACTCATCCCCACCGGACGTGGATCACCACCCCCCACTCCCCGGAAACACCAGGGTGCTGGAAGAGGTTGGGCCAAGGAGGCTGCTTGGGGCAGACTCACGCCCATGCTGTGGCTCCACAGGCCCCCTGCAGGCCACCTCAGGGCTCTGCCTGTGGCTGAGCATTGGTTTGTAGAGCTCCCCAGGTGGGGCTCAGGCGGGACCCACTGGCCTACAGGAACCTTTATTTTGGCCTCGGAGGCAGACACATGCAGACCTCAGAGGTGGCGGGGATAAACTGCTTCGGCCCCAGCTGTGCCACCAGCCCATCTGGGGATAGGAGACAGGCCTGGCCCCTTCCCTGTGAGTTGCCTGACCCTCAGAGCGGCTGTGGACAGGGGCTGTAGCAGGATGAGCCATCCGCAGAGATGGAGGGCGACAACGTGGTCCTCGCCTTGGGCTAGCCCCTCTGTCCCCAGTTGTGTGAGGCCCATGGGAACCGGGTCCTGGGCAGTGGGCTCACCTGGGTCACTGCTGAGAAGTACGCGTGGAGCAGGGTGGGCACGGCCTCAGAGCACTGGGCCACCCGTGCACAGCTGGCCATGGGCTGCAGCAGCTGGTGGAGTGGTGCCAACCTGGGGACATAGAGCGCAGCCCACTGGGCGCCTGCCCAGTCCTCGCTACCACAGTCACACTCCAAACCCATGAACTGTGTGACCTCACAGGCTTGTGCCTGCAGATGTCCGGGCTGGTCATAGGTGGCCTCCCCTGTCACTGTCCCCCTCATGTCGCTAAGCCTATACCCACCAACTCCTCACTCCCTCACTCCTCAGGACCACCTACCACCATGGGGCTCAGGGAGACCCCAAGATGCCAGCACGCCCGGGACAGTGGCACAGTCAGGGCTCACTGAGCTGCTGGTGGTTCCCAGCCCAAGGCCCCTACCTCTCTGTGGTGCCGCTGGCCTTGGGGCGCAGCAGGTGCTGGAAGAGACCTTGGAACTGTGGGTCCCGGAAGGCCTCCAGGCAGCTGGGGCTCCTGAGGGAGGTGTCCCAGAGTGGCCTCTCGGATAGAGCTGGCCACGACCTGTAAGTGCAGACACCCGAGGCCAGGTGGGACACGGGCTCCTGGCACCAGCCACCCAAGTTCTGATTCGGCCTCCACTCTCAAGGACACATTTTGTCAGGGAGAGACATGAGCCAGTGTCACTGTAACATACAGCATCCTGATCCAGCTGTGCCCTAGGGTGATGGAGAGGGGAACAGGGCAGGGGCCCACGGGTGGCTCTGCCACTGAGTGTAGGGACAGGCTGCGGAGCTCAGGGCTCAGGGGCTGCCCTCAGCGTGCGGTGAAGGGCAGGACCCGCCCTGCCTTGGAGGTGGCTTTGCAGGACATAGTCGCCAGTGCAGGGGTCAGAAGCACTGAGGAAAGGGCCAGGGAGAACGGCTAGTTGGATGGCACAGGTGGGGCTGGCAGGGGGGACAAGCAGGGACCCACCTGAGCTGCAGGTCCAGGGCCGCGGTCAGGCAGGGCAGGTCGAGCAGCACGTGCAGTATCTCCACGGCTGTGCTGGCATCCACCAGAGCCGGAAGGAGCGCCACGAACTCGGCGGTGAGCGCTGGGCTGTTCCAGGCCAGGAACTGCAGGACAAGCACAGGGCTCAGACGGGGCCGGCACCACAGGGTGGCCTGTGCAGCCAGGACCCACTGCTGCCACAAGTCTGCCATCCGCAGGAGGGCTCGGGGCCTGCCCCTCCTCCACCTTCTCCCATTTCACTGTGGTCGAGGAGTCTGAAAGTCCTCTTCAGTTCTTTCACAACTTACTTTTTGCTTTTGCATCCACTTTGTACGATTAAATCAATTATTTCCCACCTGTCACTGTTTTTCTCTGGGAGAAGGATTAAGTTCCCAACTGGCTTTACAAGGCCACACAGGAAGGTGCTGGTTGCAAAAGATGCACCTAAACCCAATGGCACCAAAGGACCGCCCACGCCAGGCAGGGCCCCAGTGAGGAATCCTAGACCATAACCCCGCACAAGTTTATGAGAACAAACTCACAAAGTCCCAGCTAACTACCCCATCCCCAAAGAAGCCACGAGCAGCTTTCTCTGATGGTGACACTGTTGATGTGTGACGATGCATAGACACCCCAGGCATCCCCACCTCGCCCTGCACCCACATTCCAGGCCTGGGACCCACCGGCTCCACACTCATGGTCAGGCCTGCCTGGAGGCGCCACCAGCAGCAGGAGCAGGCCTGGCCCCGCACCCAGAGACACCCACACGTGCCTTAAAGAGGTTGGGGAAGCTCAGCGTGAGGATGCTGAGGTTCCTGCCGAACAGGTGGAGGTTGTCCCTGCAGAACTGGACGAACTCGAAGGCCAGCATGGGGCTGTGGAAGAGCTCGGCTGGGACCCTGGTGAACAGGTGCTGGTACACGGCTTCCGAGTCCACTGCGGCCGCCTCCCCTGCCGGAACCAGAGGCCGTCAGCACGCACGGCCTCGACCGACATAAGCACCTTGAAACTTATCCTGGGAACACCTCTCTGCTGCTTAGGGCCCCTCAGAGTCTTGGGCCCAGTCTCCAGGATACCAAAGGCTCTGAGATGCCCTACGAGGGGACACTGGTTAAGCCACACACCCCCCCGTCTCCCAGGGGCCACAGGTAGCTCCTCAGAGTAACACAAGCTACGGAACATTCTTTGGAAAGTGCTAGTTCTTTGACGTTTGGGTTTCACAGGCCAGTGTCATGGCAAAGAGTGTTTTGAGACTGACGAAAAATTGATGTTTCATTTCGCTGTTTAAAAATGTGAAGATCGCCCCTGCCCCCTAGCGCCAGTAGTCATAAAACAATCGACATCTAAAACAAATGTGAGGAAAGAGCCCTGGGGGTAGAAGCCACCCTCCAAAGAGGACACAGCCGGCCGCCCTGCAGGGGGCGCTCACCGTGCGTCAGGAAGAACCGGGCCAGAGGCAGCAGCACCCGCACGCAGGCCGGGTCCCCACTCAGCCGCCCGTGCAGGGCCTTCAGGCAGGACAGGGTGCGGTAGAGGAAGGACAGGTCCTGCCGGCACAGCACGTCCAGGACCAGCACGGCCTCCACCAAGCACTGAGGGGACACAAGGCCGTGTCGGAAGGGTCTAGCGCTGCCGCCCCCTGCGCCCTGAGCCCCCGAAGCCACGTACAGCTTTCTGCAGGTCAGAGTCCCCCTTCCTCAGGGCTCCTGGGAGGGCGGGAGGAGAAAGTCAACTTGGCTCTGCCACAGCCTCGGAACAGCGTTCTGGAAGCTCCGGCGAGGACTGGGAGAGGAGGGCCAGGACGGGCAGGGACAGAGCCAGCTGGGGGAGACTCGAGGTGGGGGCTGAGGCCAATGGGGCACAGGCTCTGTCTGCTGCGTAGCTCCCCGGGGTGACCCTAGAAACAGAAAAGCCTCCTGCCCCAAACTCACTACCCAGGGACACTAGCGCCCCCCCTCCCTCCTGGCCCCAGTGGCAGCTCATTGAAGATCTGCCACCCTCGACTTCACCTCCCCAGGAGGACAGCACCCCGGGTGGGGCTGGAATTGGTGGGACTTACGCCGGGTGCTCTGCTCGATGAGGCGCTGGCAGTACTCGAAGGCCACCTCCCTCAGCCGCTCCCGGGGGGGCAGCAGGCGGCCAGCGGTAGAGGTGGCAGAGATCACCGACAGGGTGGAGCCTTCCAGCTCCGACTTGTCGTCTGTGGAAGGAGAGGATGCTCAGGGGGACAGTGTGGCTCCCTGAGCAGGGACACATTTGCTGCCCCTACTGGAAACACAGCAGATGAGGACAAACTCTGGCTGGCCTCCCGACAGCGAGAGTCACCACCTCGGGGTGCCCGGGCTGCCTCCAGCTCTCCGGATGCCCTTCGGTGTGGTTGAGGTTTCTTCCCCTGGCAAGTGGCTAGCAGACGAGTTCAGCAAAGTCGTCCCAACAATCTCATCGCTCTGGCTTCTTCCTGCACATCCCTCGAGGGTGTCTGAGGGCCTCCTGAGGCTGGCCGGGGGCACCCACAACGCCGGGCGGTGTGCTCAGCTCCACCCCGAGTCTGCAGGCCTTTGCTGCTGGCCTCCTGCCTGCTGGCGTCCGGGGCACACCCACGTCCCACCTGCCTCCTGCCCGCATCCCCCGCTCGCCCGCCCCACAGCACACCTGCCTCTCGCCCTCATCCCACCCGCGTCCCGCCCACCTCCTGCATGCGGCACACCTGAGTCTGAGGCACCTGGGCCTTCGGGGCCGCTGTGCAGCAGCCAGGCCCGCAGCATGGAGAAGGCCTGCACATTCAGCCACTGGTCCTCCGTGAAGTGGTGGCCCATGGACAGCACCGTGAAGAAGTCTGTGGCCACCGCCCCATCCACCTCGGTGATGGGGCCCGGCTGCAGGGGAAGGACAGGCAGGGCTGCAGAGTCCCCTGGGCCGGGCGGGCCAAGGGGACTGAGCTGGGGAGAAAGCTCTCTAGCTACTCAGCAGGGCAGAGGAGAAAACTCGCGAGAGCCTGAGTTAAGAGCACAGCCCGGGGACGTGAGCGTGAGATCTGTGAGGCCCGTCCCGCCCTGATGCCCCTCTGCACCTGGCAGCCGCCCTCCCTCTGTGGGTGCAGAAACGCTGCAGCCACCCTCCTCTGCAGGGCCTAGTGTCAACCACACACAGAGCCAGGGCTACACGAGCTGGGGGCTGTGACCCTGCCAGCCTAGGCCCCCGAGCAGAGGCAGGGCTGGCTGTGGTGGGCACAGACCTAGGCAGGGGAGGGAGGTTTGGGATCCTGAGTCCCCTGAGGTCTGAGAGCAGCTCTGGCCTCACCTGCCGGGCTCTGGCCGTGGAGAAGAAGCCACCGGAGTGCGGAAGCCCTTGCTGGACGCTGGCGTAGCGGAGCCAGTCAGTGAGCCTCTTGCTGAGCAGGGTGGTTTGGTCTGCAGAGGGGGCGGGGATCACGTGGAGGGAAACGGCTAAACCTGCAGGCGCCCGGCCCACCTGATGCCTGTAGAGCTTCCCCAGAAAGCAGGCAGCTGCTCCCACAGGGCCTCTCGCCCTCTTCCGTGTGGAGCGCCTAGGCTTGCGCCTGCCCGGCCCACACATCCCACATAAAGGCCCACGTACCCTCCTGGAGGGCGCCTGGGCTGAGGCCCACGACCTTTGACATGACGGGGAGGAGGTGCCTGAGACTGGGTCCCTCGGGCTGCCGGCTCTCCAGGGCTCTCAGGACGTGCTGGGCCACCGTGCTGACCTCCTCTCCTCTGTCACCCTGCAGAGCAAACACAGGCCAGTGCTGAGAGCTGACCTGCCCCAGTGCCCCTCCAGACCACTTCTCCCATTTTGGGAGTCTGCAGTAGTCCCTGTGGCCACCAGGTGGCCAACTTGTCAGAGACTCTCAGCCTGGATCTGCCCGAGCCCCTCCTGGGAGGCAGGGGTGGACACCCAAGGGCAGAGGGATGGCCACCCTGCCCAGGCGCAGTCAGCTGGGTCCAGGCCAGGGGACCATGGAACCCGACTGGTCTCCTGCACAGACACACTGCCAGGGAGGAAAGATGAGTCCTTATCTTTAAGAGAAATGCTGCAAAGTAGGTAGAAATGTTATGATGTCTGGGATTTGTCATTTGTTGACAGAACAGTGGAGACGGACGTACTGTTCCTTCTACATGTGCACCCAGGGGCTTCAGCTATTAGATGGCAAGGCTGCCCCCAGCCCTTCTAGGAAGTACCCGCGAGTGGGACAGGTACAGTGTGGCTGGCGCTTCAGAATAGGCATGGGACCACTTTCCTCTCTGACTTCCTCGGCCAGGCTGTCTCCTATAAAACTAAAACCCACTTCCTCTGCTGAGCTCCTCATGCAGCAAATCATTTGGTCTGAGAACATCTGGAACAGGGACTGTGGGGTACTAAAGGCTGCTGCTCTATTAGCCTAGGTGATGCCACCGCTGCATGTCCAGGAATGTCACCAGAGCAGCCTAGACCCTGTGGCCTGACTGGGTCAAGAGTCCTGGAGTGGCTACTCCCAAGGAACTGGGAAAGACAGGAAGGTGGTGCGGGAGCAGGCAGGTGTCTGCTTGTTCTAGGTAATTCCAAGTGCCAGGTGTTCTGGCACGCCTGAGACAGTGATAGAACTGTCCAAGCCGAGCAAGCCATGCAGTGTGGGACACACATACTGGTCGGACACAGGCCAGCTGGGGTGCTCCCGAGGCCCAGGGCCAACTGGAGCAGTGACGATCGAGTTACCTGGGCCAAAAGCACGGAGGCCACCAGGCTTAGCTGCCGGGTGTTCTGGGTGTGGTCACAGGACAGGGTCAGGCTGTCCGAGGGTGACATCTCTCTCAGGATGGCGGCACAGAGAACCTGGAGTGGCTCAGGGCACGCAGGCAAGCAGAGGGTGGCCTGTAGCAAGTCCACACATGTCTTGTCCAGCCTGGAAAGTGAGACCCCAGTGGTGGTGACATGTCATGCCCAAGGCAAGAGCACCCAGCACCCCAGAGAAGCTGGCCTCTGGCCTGGACAGAGCGTTTTTTACGTGAGGACCTTCAGCACTGGTTTAAATGCATACAGGACTCACACCCCAGGGAGCGTCTGTGCCAACTGCTGGGCATGGACAAGGTTCTCCTAAGGCCACCATGTTAAGAGCTGGGCCCACGTGGTGACCACACTCACCTGCGGTTATACTTGGTGGCCGAGACGATGAGGAAAAGCCTCCGCAGACAGTCAACCGCATCAGGCCCCAAGTCTTCCTCCCGCAGCAGCTTGCTGATGCGGGAACAGAACTTCCCCAGCTCCTCGGCCTGGATCTCCCTAAACAGAGAAGAGGACGTTGGGCCCCATGTGCTGCTCTCAACCACAACAGAATGTCCCTTGGGCTGGGAAGGAAATCCCACTGTAGCAAAGAGAAAGCAGGTGTGTGGGGACACTGTGATCCCACCACCCACAACGCCTCTCAGGTCAACTCGCAGATGACCCAGACTGGCAACCCGCCACTGCCATAACACACTCCGGCAAACCACACTGAAGGAGACTGCATTCACGTTAGTTATTCCAAGGGCAGAAGAACTAAAACTGATTGTTTTTAGGAACCTCATTCAAAAGTGGGAAATTTATTCTAAGGTTGCTTTTGAAAACATGTCTGTCTTCAATGAGCTATTCACTTCTGGGAACAACAGTTAAATCTTACATATTAAAGAGCAAAGGTTCAGACACATCATAAGATAACTTCTTACTCTAATACTTCATTGACTTAACTTAAAAATCTCTCTATTGGGCATTGGCCACAGATAAGCTATTGAACAAAGTCTTAAAATGGAAACTTGTTTTTAGGTTTCTATTCCATTCTAAAAGGCAAGAAAAGGTAAACTGTGAAGGAGCTGCTGAGCTGGGGGCTCTCTGAGAAGGCCCCCACGAGGCTGCCACCTGCCACTCCGGGAGCTGTGGCCGAAGCCCCCACCTGGCACACTAAACCCATCTGTCCATCAGCTGCAGCAGCTGGGAATCTGGATGGTGAGAGCGAGATGGGGAGTCCCAGCATCTGGGATGAGGTTTGATGAACATCTAGGGCTGAGGTCCTGGGCAGCCCCCCATTTCCTGCTCTTCCTTGAGCTGTCAGATAAATGCCAATGAATTGCTCACCACCCCTGCCCCTTGTTTCCATTTGCTTACGTAAGCTGACCAGAATCATGTTCCGTCATCTACAGAGAACAGAGCAGGCACATGCGGGTAGGAAAGGAGAGAGGGACACAGAGGACTGGTCTAGCACTAAGGTAATGATGTTGAAACCAATCACCAAACGAGACTAAGGACGAAGTTACCCGATCATCTTGCAATCATAATTCTGGAAAGATTCTGGAATCTTTCCAGAATCTCTCCTCATCCCAACTGACTCCCCTACAGCAGACCCTCTCAACTGCAGGCTTCTTTCTAAAAGGCCAAACTCTTTGATAGCTCCCCACTGCTTTCAAATCCAAACTCCTACGGACCCTAATGTTGCTGACCTGGCCCTGGCTGCTCCTTCCTTCTCCAGCCATCAAGTCCTCTTTCTCTTGCTTCTGCCCCTTTGCACGGACCCCTACCCGAAACACTCCCCACTCCTTCCCAGAGCTTCAAAGCAGTTTCCTCTTCACCCTGGACCCCTCCCAACCTTACTGTGCTCTCCCTCCACGTCCCCGACCTGGGTCTACGTCCCACTTTCCCCATTTGCCCTTCAGCTTACAGAGATGTTTTTGATAACTTTTTCCATCCTCACTTCCCATATCTCTGATATATTTAGAGAAACTAAAGTTCCCTCTAAGTCCAAGCTCTCAAACTGTAGCTGTTTATTTTGTTTTATTAGAGACAGGGTCTCGTTCTGTTGCCCAGGGTGGAGTGCAGGGATATGATCACTCCTGGCCTCAAGTGATCCTCCTGTCTTGGACTCTCAAAGTACTAGGATCGTAGGTGTGAGCCATCACACTCAGCCCATAGCCGTTTATTTTAAAATGCTACCAGAAATCACTTGCTTAAATAAAGTATATTGTGAAAACTAGTAAGCCCCAACTAATAGGTTATTAACTTTCTAGAAACCCAAACAGAGAGAACCTGCATAACACACATTTTACATAGGCAAACTCAAACACACTCTATCTTCAACATGCCCACCCACCCAAGACAGAGAGACAGAAAAGCAGAAATTGAAGTAGCGAGGGCTATTTCTTTTGCCTTTCATTACACAAGCTTGAATAGAATGTGAGTGGGGAATGAAGTTGCAGTGGGTTTGTTACTTGTCTCTTGCCAAGCACTTCTGGGGTGAGCATGCTGCACACTGAGTGAATGCCAGTATTTTCATTTTATACAGTCCCTAAATTCAAATAAACCATACACCTGTCTGCTACTGAAAGGCTTACTGGGAGATGGTGCTGCACACTCACGAAGCACTTTACTAAGAGATTTTCAAAGGTTATTGTTACTTTCTTTTTGTAGAGACAGGGTCTTGATATGTTGCCAGGCTGGTCTCGAAATCCTGGGCTCAAGCAATCTTTTTAGCCTCAGCCTCCCAAAGTGCTGGGATTACAGGTGTGAGCCACTGTGCCCAGCCTCAACAGTTATTTTCATCAGAGATTTTTGTCCTGTCCACAAACTTTAGAACTTAATCTGCATTCAAGATCTTGCTCAATATATTTAACAGCAATTCGAGCATCCTAGTCTTTCCCACCAATTGGTACAGCTCTGAATCCAGACTGGTTGATTTGTTTTAAAGTTTACCAAGGACTTGTGGTTCTGGCTGCATTTTCTTCTTTAAAACAAACAGTTTTAAAGACTGTGGGGCCTACACTCTGCTTTCTCCCATGACTGGGCAGTTACCGGGAGTCCGGGAACAGTCCAGGAACAGAAAGCGGTGGGTAATGTCTCAGCCTAGTCAATGCATCCGCGCGAGAGCGATCTTTACAAATGACAAAAGTCTCCCAGAGCTCCCCCAAGTCCTTGGGATGGTAACCAGCTCCGTGACTTGGCACATGGTTTAAGTGCCAACAGGCTCTCCAGCCTTTGTGACTCTTAAAGCAAATAACAGCTCCTGACTACCTCACTTCCCGCCTGGGGTTGTTACCAGGCCTTTGGCCAGACTGTCAGCTGGGTCCCACCCCACTTCCTTTCACTCATCGTGCAAAGCCCTGCGCAGGCGTCACCCTCTCCGGGACCCAGCTGGGCGCTCGCCCGACCTCCACACCCCAAGCCTGGCCGGCTTCCCGCCGTCTCGAGGCGGGTCCAGTCGGGCTCCCGCAAGTCGCCGGCGCCCGGGTCCAGCCCTGAGATCCACCCCTGCGCCCTTAGGGAGACGTGCGGAAGGGAGGCCGAGCCGCAGCGTGCCCGCACCTGGCCTGCTGGAGCAGACTCTCCGCGCCCACGGTGAACATCCCGTCGCCGCCACCGCGCGACTTCCGGGGCGCATCACGTGTTGTGTCACGTGAGCAGAACGGGCAGGCCGCCGGCCAATGGGCTTCGGCGCGGAGCGTCTGGGGCGGGGCCTTGAGCACGGAGGCGTGGGTACCGGTACGCTGCTGGAAGTTCTCTGGGGTGGCTGATCGTGGGTCCCGGAACGTCGGCATCCGGAACCTCAGGACCCCGGAACCTGAAGGCCGCGAACCTCGGCACCCCGGAGCTCCTTGACCCGGAACAGCTCCCGATAGAAACTGGGCGCCCGGGTCCTTCGAGGGCGTCCCTGGCCCCGCAGTGCCGCTGCCCGGGTTCTAGTTTCTGTTTCCGGAGCGCAGCGCAGCCCCTCGGCCGAGGACGGCCTGAGGGCGTTACACAGATCCCGCGGCTTGTGGGCGAGGCAGTTTGCGAGGGACAGCTGCGCTCTCAGCGGCTTCTGCTTTTTAAGCTCCCATTAGCTTAGCACCCACCAGGCCCGCCCGTACTGCTGTAGAAAGATCCCTTATTCAGTCCCCAACATAGTCATGGGATGTCGCTATTTTATAGGGAGGCAGCAGGCGCGGAGGGACGTCAGTTTCTATTATTCTGAAAGATGTGTTGGGGGCCGGGATGTGTTCGGCCCTGGCGACGAGTATTTCCACCCCGCAGGCCGCATGGGGATACCCCGCAGTCACAATCCAGCGTGAGGAACGCTGTTACAGCCTCAACTGGGCGGGGATCCTACGGAGGAGGAAGGTTTCCTGAGGAACTGCAGCCTCAGAGGGGCCCAGAGGGTGTGCAGACCCAGGGCCAAGGCAGAAGGTCGGGAGGACAGCGCTGCAACCTGCTGCCTGAGGCTGAAGTGGTGGAGGGGCAGCCTGCCCTCAGGCGGCAGGATAGAGAATGGCTTGGGGAGGGAGGGGGAGAGGAGGTTGGTGCAGTTGTACTCTAGGAGGAGGGAGCCTGGGTAGTAGCAGTTTCAGTAACCATTCAGGCGTAGGATTTGCAAGACTTGTGATTGACAGATTTGGGGGCAGGAGGAGAAACAGGGAAAACTCAAGGTCAAGGGCATGTTTCTGGCTTGGGCACTAGGCAGTGTCATCCATGTGGTATTGGGGCAGAAAAGGCCCAGAAAGTTTGTGGCAAGAATGATTCATTCAGTGAACAGTGATTGGGCCCTGTTTTAGTTTCTGGGGAAGAGAGTAGTAAATGGGAATGAATGTTCTTTGGGTAGGGTGGGCCAAGGTCAGGCCTTGCAGGGATAAGCAATGAGAAGACAGCTGGGTGGAGGAAGGAGGGGAGAGAGGGAGGACCAGGCAATTAGCTGCAGGAGTTTGGACATGGCTTTGAGATGCCATATAGCTCCCTACAGACGCTTGAGGGCTTGAGGGTGACTGGTGCTGAGGAGGAAAGAAGGGGCGCTGATGGTGAGTGCAGCTGAACGTGCTACTGCCTGGGGAGCAGGTTGAGTGCAGCGGTGCAAAGGGAGACTGGCTGTCAGAGTCTATGGAAAGCCCAGTGTGTGCTAATGTTTAATGTAAAACATGTACATGGTGAAGTGCACAGATCTTAAATGAACTCAGTGTTTTTTACATTTCTGTAAATCAGTGGTAAATTGGCAAAGGTCTTCTTAGCTCTGTTTAGGCTCTATGGTGGGGAGTGATTTGTTTTTGACAATTTCCGTGTAAGTACTGCTGTCTTGGCCGGTTTCAACACACAGTCCATTCCCAACTCCCTGGAGGCTCAAGGTGCCCCTTCTCAGCCAGTGGCCCCACTGCACCCAGAAGTAACGCTACCCTCACTCCCATCACCAGAGATTAGTGTCGCCTTTTTTTAACTTCATGCAGATGGAATCATGTAGTATTTAGCTTTCCTTGTTCTTCTGTGAATATATGGTTTGCTTCCAGAGTTTGGCAATGATGAATGGAGCTGCAGTGCACAATCTTCGGTCTTTGGGTGGGGGATATGCACTCACTTCTCTCTGGTACATACCCAGGTTCGTGGGGAGCTAACTTTTACTGGAACCTAAACTGTGTGCCAGGAATCAATCTCAGTCTCCCCACCCCACACACACACCCTTAAGCAGTTTTACCAAGGGTAATAGTTGACTTGTTTCTTACAAAATTTGCATTTGTGTAAAATGTTATTTTAAGGTCCCACTAATGAAAAATGGTCCTAATCAAAAACGAAATTAAAAAGACTAAAACTTAAAAAGAGATGCAAATTAGCCAGTGCAGCCACCTGGAGGAAACTTAATTATTCTTACTCATGCTTGGTATTTGGCTGAAATCCTGAAATATGTCATATCTGTTAATGCTGTGTTAATGCTTCAGTTAGAATCTTACAGTGGGAAAGGGGTCCCCAGAAGGAGGGCAGAGAAGCGGTCAAGCTTCAGCTTTAACCGTGGACAACTGCGAAATCTGAAAAATGCAAATTATCTATTTAGCTGAATGAGTCATACAAACACTGCACAACCTTGAAGGGATATATGTGTGATGAACACATTCTTATAAAATCCCCAGCCAGAAGTAGTTTGCAGCAGAAACACCCAAGTGTGTTTGTTTTTTTTCTTTAAGATCACTGATCATGTGGCAAACCCAAGTGTCTTGTTGTAAACCTGCGGGGGCCCTGAGGAGAGGAGGTGGCAGCTGCCTTTGCTGCAGCCGATGTGCACGGAGCACCCTGTTGGCCTGGGCTCCATCCACCTCACTCAGTCCACATGAACAAGTGGAGCATGTGGCAGGCTAAAGTCCCAGGGCTGGTGAGGAGCACAGAGGGAATCTGAACTGGGTCTGTCTGCTCTGAGTTCAATGCCACGTCCACTGCTGCTCCCCCCGACACCTAGATTAGGCAAAACCTCAGAGAAAACATGCACGAAATGGGTAGAAATTGTCATTTAGCTAAGTGCCAGCAGGAAGGACCTATGTGGGCGCTGTGGGTACCTGCAGGCAGCACCCTCCCCAAGCCAAGCTGTGGGCATGTGCCAGGGTGGGGTGGCTCAGTGGTTCCTCCTTTGCCAGGTCCAAGGGGCACACACGAGTTATCTTTGCATCCAGCAGATGCAACATCCACGCTCAGAGGACTCCTAGGGGTGGATCTCCGAGGCCAGGAGCGACAGCACCTACATACACGTCTCCTGTGCCCACTGGCTCCTTCCCAGGAACAGAACACGCAGGACACATGGGAGGACACACCTCCCCTTCAGTATCCTGAGTGCCTTGGGGCTCAGGCGCACTCGCTGCAGGGTACAGAGGCGGTTGCCTATGCAGACTATCTGTCTGTCTGTCCACTGTCCCTCAGCAGCAACTCCTTCACAAGCACCATGCAGAGCCTTGGTGTCATCTCTTTAATATATAATTTTATTTCTGGTTATAGAAACAAATGCTAAGAGGAGAAACAAAACTTCCCCATCCACATACAACAATTTAATAGATAAAAGGACAGTTAAAATAAATGAAAAACCCAAAGTAGAAATTTTAAACTTTGTTATAGCTTTAAAACATTAACGTCTGATACAATTAGAAATCACATTCAGATCTCAAACTTTTAAAAAAAAAAAGTATGGCTCCGTATTAAAAAAATACTGTATCCCATTTGAAATGAAAACACAGGCCAGCTGCCGTGGACGTGGGGCTGTCCGTCCTCCGGCGGTGGCGCTCGCGCCTCCCCGGCGCTGCTGTTCATTCCCTCCTCCGAGGCGGGACGTGGCACCGGACATGACCCAAACCTCACATCCCACACTCCAGAACCGAAATTTCCACTTTATAGGATACCGCTGCTTTTTAAAGCACTGATTATTAAACATATCGTGAAAAATACTTTAGACAGCCACTGTAAAAAAAAAAAAATACACTCACACACACATACGCACAGACCCCAAACAACACCCGCCCCTCCCGAATTATTTTTACAGGAGAATTATCATTCAGATTAAAAAAACAAAAATCTCAGTATTGGCTTCAACCCCTCCCTCAAGTGTGCCAGCTGCCAGCCCAGGGCGTCCGGGATGCTGGAGCCTCAGGGTCTGGATGCAGTGACGTCTGAGGACAGGACCAAACACGGCTTTGTCTCTTCCTCCCCCCACCCGTCCTGAAACCGAAGCCAAGCCCTGTGTATGCGGCTATGCCAGGCACCCGAAAGCCCTTCTCCAAGGGAAGGGAGAGAAGGCTTTGATTTTAAGTCCCCATTTTTACCAATAAAAGAAGAGAAAAAACCTGGACCAGTTAACCCAGAATTTAGAGGCCACAGGCACAGTTCATTGGCTTATTTATTCTGAGACCAAGTCTCACTCTGTCGCCTAGGCTGGAGCGCAGTGCTCCTCGAACAGTCCTCCCCATGCCTGGGGTCACAGGCGCTACCGCACGTTTAACATCCACACGGGCCAGTGAACTTCACACAGGAAAAAAAAAATAGAATCCAGAGTCACAGATACCGGTTCAGCTCAGCCCACACATAGGGTAATTCAGGGCACAGTTCTAGCCGCTGCTCGCGAGTCAGGACAAGAACTGGAAGGACGGTCCCATTGGGAAGGGAAGAAGAGCCCTGGCGGGGACAGGGGTGTCTCTGTATATGACATAGCGAGTATCTGGGAGAATCAAACGAGCAAACTGTTCCAGAAAAGAGATTCCCAGATAAAGAAGAATAAACCAGAGGTGGTAAATTCTGCATGTATGTTTTACCTCAATAAAAAAATAGAAAACCTATTCAGGCAGGAAAAAAAGAATAATAAACTAAGATTCTTCTAATTCTATTCTGACTCTCTTAGGATAACTGGGTAAGGAGCGAAAAGATGAGAGTGACCTGGAGACCCGGCAGTCACCCTCGGCTAACCCCGAATGACAGACCCAAGCCACAGTGAGCTCACAGGGGCCGGGTCCTTGCGGCCAGTGTCCAGCTGCTCAGCCAAAGCCAAGAAACGCACTTGCTGCTTCTCACTGGCCCACGTTTCCCCGAGCGCTGGAATGAGAGGCAGCGGCCTTGCAGGGCTTCCCCCGGAGAGGATGGAAGATGCCTAAAGACAGTGACTGCCCTCTCAACCACGTTCCCAAACCCTGCGCAGCCAGAACCAGCCGTTAGGCCAAGTCACAGAAACCAAACCCCAAGGCTCACCAATTCAAAGAAGGGATTTCCCTTTCAGTCCTGCCCCGAAATGCAATGAAAATGCCTATCCTAGTGACAGGCAGAGCCTCTGTGTCACGCTCAATCCTCCTGAGGACGGCTGGCCGCAAGGGGAGCCCTCCGCCCACTGCTCAGTGGGTGTCACACTCCAAGGAAAAGGCTGCTTCTCAGGGCAGGGCTCTGTCTTCCAACCAGCTGCTACAGACTTTATGCAACAGGCATGGTGAGGTCCGTCACCTCTTGCTAGTGGCTTCTGACAATCAGGTTTGCCCCCAAGAACCTTTTCCCCTCCAGGGGAAGCCAGCCCAGCCTCATGCCCCCAGGCAGCACCTCTGGTCAGGGCCATGCACTGGCCTTGCCCGGCCCCTCCAACCCACCCAGCTGCCAGAACGAGTTCTGGAGTGTTCTTCTGAGGCGCTGGGCCGTGCCTGCAGGAGGGGGGCCAAGCCAGGCTGATGGGAGAACAGCAGAGGCGGCTTCGAGGTCTGCAGGCTAAAGAGACAACTCACAAGTGACCTTTTTGTTGTTTTTTTTTTTTTTTAACCTAAGAGTAAAACTACTTTCTGTAAACAAAGCAAAATGGGCCTGTTTGTAATCTCAGTTCAGAGGACATGCTTATGGTTGTGTCGCAGAATCCCAACCTTCCAAGCAGCTGTAACTTGGAAGCTGTGACCTGGGGCTGGGGAACGGAGGGCAGACAAAGACACAGCAGCTTCACAGACAGTCCCTTCCATGAATTCAGGCCACCCGCCGTGGGGAAGGTCCCGTCTCGAGGCACATGGCCCAGCTCGCCACTCTGCGGGGGCTGTGGTGCCACCCGAGATAACCCTGCAAGGCACCAATTCCGAACCCTTCCTCCAGTCACCAAATGTAGCAGCTTGTGGTATTAAAAGAAAACACTAGTAGCAGATGTCTTGCACCAAACCCCAGCAGAAACAGTTTGGTACGTGGATGACAAAAACCGTGTCCTGAGCATTTAAAAAATCCTAATGTCCACGACAAGGCCTGGAGAAAGGAACCTATCAAATGCAAGGAACTTGTAAGATGCAGGGAAACAATTTAAAAATAACAGACGGAAACTGGGCAAGAGATCGCGTGCCATATTCTCTATTCTGCCCTAACTTCCAAGAGCCAAAAGACAGCCAAAGAGCCGCGGAACCTCCAATGCTCAGTCCTGTCCAAAGAGTAATCCTGTCTTCATAGCAGCACATTGAACAATTTAAATTATTCTTATTAAATAATATTGCTTCTAGGCAGAGGTATCGTGGAGGAGGCTGAGACTTAGTGGCAGCAGACACTTTCCTGCAAGCCCAGATGCGGAAGCCAAAGGCGTTGCTGGGGCAGCTGAGTGGCCCACAGCGTGGGCGTGGGCGTGGCTCCAATTCAGCGTCCTGGGGCTCTTCTGACGTGCAAAGAGGCTACAACCCTTTCCTGTCACTTACCCTGGAGTCGCGGCGTCTCGTCAGCACTGACGCGGGAGGTGGCTCTCGGGTTATTCTGAAGCCCCTTCTTGGGGGGCTCTGCTCTCAGAGGCGCGGAGGTGCCGAGGACAAACCTGTGGCATCCACTCCAGGGACAGCGACAGTCCCTCACACCAGATGAAGTCACTTAAGTGCCAAGCGGAATTTGAGGCTTCTGAGGAAAAACAGAGCATTCACCCCCTACCCCAGCTCTAAAAGCTACAGGAAAAATCCTTTCTTCTAACATTTTCTCACATTAAACTAAGTTTGCATCCTTTCCAATGAGGTCTGTTCTTTGTCTCTATAAAGTGAGACGCTGATTTCAAAGCCAAAGAAACTCTTCCTCCTCTAAACTCTGAATTGCCCGACCAGGGGGTTTCTCTCCATGGAGACTCAGGCTTGCTTTGGTCCACAGAGATCCTTCTTTATTTAAAGAGGTGAGAGCGTGAGCTGAGCGATGCCTGTGATCTCAAACCAGTCTCTCACCAGGACCAGAGGTACAGAGCGGGGCCCCAGGAGCCGGGAGGCCGAGGCGGTTTGAGGACACCAGCAGGGAGGCCTTGGCAAAGCACCGCCTGGCCCAGCCGAGAGACACAAAGGATGGCCCCGAGGATCACAGATTGCTCATCTTAGCAACTCAGACATCCACTCCCACCTCTTCCATTTGGCTGGGGTCTTCAGTGAGAGATACAGAAAATACAGAAAAGTAGCAAACCCCAGACAGGGGCAGAGAAGACATTAGGGGCTGTCGGCGTGGTGCTCACGGGCAACTGCTGCCTGGTCTCAGTCCCCTCCTGGGTCTTCCCAGTGCTGGTCTCCAGGGGCTGTGCACAGGGGACTCGTCCCCAGATCCTGCCTTCCCAGAGCACACGGCGACCTCTAAGTGGACACCAGCGGGAGAGGACTAGGGCGCTGCAGAAGTGTCTGCCAGGCCACACACGGCCCCGACGTCAAGGGGGATTCCAGTTGGGATGGGGTTCAGGGTGCGTAGTTTCTAAGGATTTGGAAAAGGCATGTTCTACGTGAGTCCTTCAAAGGCTTTGAATGACAGACCCTCCACACTCGACAGAGGCTAGGTATTAGCAGGAGAACTTCAGCAAGCAAAGAAAGATGCCGACAGCCAAGGACAGGTGTGTACCATCCGCCGGGACGAACTGGGTCTCCCTGTGGCCCTTGGCTCCGCTGCACTGGGGACCCCGGGCTGGTGGCCGGAGCCGGCACGAGGGAAAGCACCCTGGGCCGAGTGCGATTCTGTGAAGCCCTTTGACTCCTCACATCACACTGGATTGTCTTGATGGGAACATGCTCATCTATCTAACATGTTATTTCTGTGACTTTCTTCCTACCAAAAGGAAGGAAGTTTTCCTGTAAGTGGTACACCTGGTGATTTGCCAAGCAGGAAGCAGGAGAGAGAAGAGGGTCACCAGGCACCAGGCCGGGAGGGAGCACACATCAGAGAGGCGCGAAGCAGGTTCCCAGAGCCATCACCCCCACCCAGCGGTCCCTTCCCGTGGGCTGAGCCAGAGCCTCGCGCCCTGCGTGACCAGAGAGCAGGTCCTCAGACCTCTGCATTTGCAGTGGTACCGGCATCACACTGGAATCGAGTTGTTTTCACTCCTGCCCCTGACGCTGCTAGGGTCAGCCCACCTGTAACAAGCTAGAGAAGGTGGCCTGGGCACCATGGTGGGTCACAGGCTGCCAAGGCCAGGGCTGTGGCTCTCCCGGTCTCCCTGGCCTGTGCTCTCGCTTCTGCGCCTGAGTTCAGTCAGGAGATTCTTGCTTGGTCAGCTCGGAGCATGTCGGGAGAGTGCTTGGCCGGGATGCACGTCTCCTTCGGGCACTGGCCACTGCTAGGCCTCTGGCCACCAGTTCCAGGACAAGTTCTGGTACGAGCCAGGTGTGCCACCTGGTCACATGACCAAAAACCCTGGAGCAGTAGTTTCTGGCCCAGCCCTCCCGTGCCTGCCTCGCTTAGGGACTGAGCTGCCCCATGGCCACTTCCCTTCTCAGTCGCAGCAGAAGCTAAAAGGCGCTGACTGTGCATGGCACGATGTCACCCACTGAGCTTCTGTCCTCTCCACTTCCCGCTTCATCCATCCCCTCCCTTTCTTCTCCCTTCACCTGGAACCCCCATAAATATGAGAGTGAAAAAGGGCAGAAACCAAACCCTCTCATAGCCAGGAGCAGATAGATTGGAACCAGACCGACGAGACCAGGCAAAGCTGCGGCCAAATGCTCGGGGCTGGCCTTCTGATCCAGCCTGGCGCGGGGCGTTCTGCAGACAACGTCAGCTTTCACAAGGAGACAAACCTGCGGCAGTTGCCACAGTCCAAAAGCAAACAGAGTTCCCCTCTGGGGGTGACAGTCTAAGAAAAGGAAGCAGCAGCGGGCAGCCCTCGAGCCTCGTGGCACACCCTCCCGAGAGGGCTCTTGCCCAACAAGCGGCGCCTGTACTGGGGGCCTCGGCCACCCCCGCCACCCGCTAGCACGCGCCCACCCACACACACACCAGGCACACACCACACCAGCAACCGTGAGCGGAACAGACCATCATCCCTCGCCCGCGACAGCGGGGACCACACCCGAGGACGTGGCCCCGCCGTCTCCATCCTGCCTCGGTTCTCCGGACCTCACCCCAGGCAACACGGGCTTCGAAAAAGAGCTTATTTCCATTTAAAGTTTAGTGCCATAGAAAAAACTGGTTTGGGGGCCTTAAAACCAACAGAACAGGGATTTTCCCACCATGGCAGAAGGGAGGGAGCCAGCGGATGTTCTGTGCTTGTCCGAGGACAGTGGCCCAGGGTGGCTGTGGCTGGGTCACGCTGGTGGCCATTTTGGAAGGCGTGTTCCCTCCACTCCAGCACAGCCGTTCCCCGCCAGGTCCCGGTTCCTGGGGGACCCCCTGCCGTCCCCTCAGACGCTCTTCAGGAAACTGGGTCTCTCTGTGGTTTCCCATGGGGCCAGGGCAGAGGCGGCAATGGTGAGGACAGGCCACTGCTGAGAGCAGCCACTCCTCGGAGACTCCTGGAGCTCTGTGTTGAACGTGTCGTCGTTTCTATCTGTGGTCGCTACCAGGAGAACCAACACCAGAGTGACGAGCAAAATTTAGAGTCGATCTTTACATAGATGCCTTGGTGTTCCTGACAACATTCTCCAAGACAAGCTGCGGGACTCCAATCTCATCCCCGTGTTGTCTGGCTCTGCTCACAGCACGTGGTCTGAGGTGCCATCGGCTGTCTGCAGGTGCAGTGCTACTTCCTGAGGGACCCAGGAGCCACGCGACTGAGCAGCGCCGCCCATCCTTTGGTTCCCACCGTGCTGCAGACTAAGCCATGGGAAGCGGCAGGAGTGGAGCGTGACGGGGACAGCCTGCGTGCCACCCGTGTATGGAGGGGCCTCCTTTCCGCTGGCTGACCACAGCCCCCAGCACTTCGGGCAGAAGAGATGGTTCCAGTTTAAAACAGCAGATAGATCTGGGTGGCCGGGAAACTGATCTGGTGACAGGTAGCAGGAGCAGACTGCGCTCAGCATTGGCGGGTCCCACTGTACTCGTCAGCTGCAAGATGACAAAGCCGCTGGGGAACACGGGCAGCTCGTCCCGCCTCCCGTGCCGGGGCAGGTGTACCCAGGTGTGGCCGGTGCTGCGGGCTGGACACTGCGGCCACGGGCTCTAGACAGACCTTTGGTCCAAGAACTTTCTCCCTCAGACACCAGGCAGGAAGCGTGGATCTCACTTGCAGTTGACAGACAAGGGCGGCAGGTTGACTCTTGGAGGGGACTAATGCCGGTAAGGACCCCAGATCTATGGCTGAAGATGAAAACCTCAAATACATTATCTTTTTGTGTTTGTTTCAGATTTATGATTCAGCCTGAATTCCATGTTTAGACGAAAGAAATACTTGGGGTCCAAAGGCAAGCGGGGACCCCTCCACGTTAATGGCGACACTTTCTATGTCATGCTTGGGGAAAAGACAGCAGGAAACAGGTCAGCGCCTGCAGCCCTGTTGCAGCTTCCCGGGGAGGCTGGCGTGTACTGTGCCGCTGCCGTCCTGGCCGCTGGCTCACGGGGGGTGTCCGACACCTTCCTTGGGATGCTGAGCTACGGCCTTGTCCCCGCACCCGACAGAGAGGCCTGGGGAGAGGAGGTGGTGCTGAGGGAGGAGGAAAAAACAAAGAATTCCCAGAATCATACAATCAGTTGTCTGAACTCGTTTATGTGTTTTGTTTTGAACCACGGGAGGACAGGAGATAAAATGGAAAGGGCTAGGCGTGTCCAGGGGCCCCTGTCAAGCCACCTGCCCGCTGGGCGCCACAGGCCGCTGTTCTCCTGCGTCCGTGGGCGCAGCTGCCTGCACTGCCAGGCCCAGCTCCGGGGGCGCTGCTGGGTGAGTCCCACTCCACCCGGAGCAGGTGACGTCACTCCCCGGGGCTTGGTCCCTGGGGGCCGGTGGCTGCAATGACCCCAGCCTGCGTGGTTCCAGTCCCACTGGGCTCCTCCACCCGGGACCTCTTGACCTCGGGCTCCCCAGTGGAAGAGGCAGAGGTGGCGGTGGTGGTGGTGGCGGTGGTGGCTGGTGTGGCGGTGGCCGCTGCCGCGCCGGCTGCTGCTGGCTCCTCGGGCCCCACCTCGCACACCCGGGTGACCACCACTGGCGTGGACGAACTCGCCTGGGCTGCCAGGAGCTGCAGGGGGCTCGTGAGGGCTGAGCGGAGGAAGAAGAGGTTTACTTGGGGAGTCTGGGGACAGGCCCACCACCAGCCCGGTGCCCTCTCCGTGAGGCCACACCATCTCCTCCGGCTTCGCTTCTCTAACCTGGCCAGTGGCCCTCCATCTCCCAGCCCCCCATGCTGCTGCGTCTGTCTGGACCCAGCTGGGCACCCACAGCTGCTCCTCACCTCTCTGACACAGGTGTACCTGGCCCAGACCCCCTGCTGGAGCCTAAGCCCACCCTCCCATGACCTCTTACTTCCTCCTGCCTCACCCGGGTGGAGCCTGAGCACTAGACAGGGTGGGGACCTGGTTTTTCCCTCCCTCACTCTTTCGTAGCCTTAGCGCAGTGCCTGGAGCGCAGCAGGTGCTCAGTAAATCCACTGAACCGAGCGGATGACAGGGTGCCGTGGAAAAGCACTCGCCGCACTGACCACCGCACAGCCACAGAGCCGGGCCGAGGCCTGGAGCCCGAGCGGGCCTCACCGTAGGCGCTGCCAGCCACGCTGCCGGTGGGCATGGCGTGCTTCCCGTTCTGAGTGACGGCCCGCACCGGCAGGTGGTGCTGCCCGATGGCCACTGGCGCAGCTGGCTGCAGGATGGCGACCGTGTGTCCAGGGACTCCTGGGGCCACCTGGCTGGCCACCGTCTGGATCACTCCACTGGCTGCGGGGATGGTGGCAAACGCGATGGTGGGTTTCTCCTCCAAGCCTGCGGGACAGGAACCGTGTCAGAACACACTCGGCCACCGAGGCAAGGGGTTTTCACTGATGCCGCAGCCATAGGTCCGCCAACGGGGGAAAGTGGAGGTGGCTTTGGGAAAAACTTTGGTTCTCAAAAGAAAAACCCCACCGATGAACTATATTTCCAAATAAAACAATCAGTAGGGTTTAGAAAAATATTTTAAGTACCTTAACTTGAATCAACCAAATGCAATCTGAGAAAGAGAGCACACTGGAGTGAAATCTGTAGCTCAGTCTTCCTTCAGCAAATGCAATTTTCATTATGACGGAAATAAAAATTACCGCCGAGATTAAGTGAACAGCGGTAATAACAAGTAGGAGAGGCCGCTTATGCACAAGTATTCCCGAGAGAACCCGCTACACACTGGCTGCACTGTCAACCCACGCCCACTCTTCCGGCTAAGTGACTACTGAAGACTCCTGAGGAGTCTTCGACAGGCTTATTCTTTCTCCTGTGGGAAATGTCAAATTCCAATTTTAGGCAGGACCTCACAACTTATTTCATTGTCACCTTAAGGGGAAAAAAAATGCCAGGAAACAGCTATGTGCATTGGAAGGCCACATGCAACAAAGGAAGACGCATTTGAGGACAATGAATGCTGATTTAGACAGGCAGGATGGGCAGGGGCCCGAGAGCTACCCGAGAGCCACCCTCTGCGAGCCCCCTGGCCCAGGCAGGAGGCGCCAGGTCCTGGAGGGCAGGACGGCGCCGTGAGCTCCCACAGAGGCCAGCCGGCTGCACCCGTGTTACCTCTGGCTTCACTGCCCAGGTCCAGCACTGCTGTGCCCGCGGTGTCGTGGGAGCCCCCTGCCGAGCCCTGGCTGGCCAGGATGTACCCATTGGCGGAGCTGGCGGAGGTGGTGACCACCCTGACCATGGTGACGGTGGGGGCCTGCTGCACAACGTGGATTGCGTGGCCTGTGGGCTGCTGTGACGTCACGATGGAGGCCGGCATGTAGGCCACGGGCTTGGCCACCAAATTGGACGGGCGGGGAGGCACAGCCATGATCACTGGCTGGGCACTGACGGGGGAGCCTGGACGAGGGACAGAGAGAGAGCGGTGACTCCTCGGGCCCACCCAGCCTCGCCCCGGGCTGTCCCCAGTTCTGCCACAGTCAGAGAAAGGACAAAACCATGCTTTACCGGGCGCGCTTTGGGAATACCGATACTCTGGAACAGCCGTTAACTTCGACCCCAAGTCAGAGTCATGCGGGATGGGGGAGCCCTCCCGAGACAGGCACTCCGGGGTCTGCAGGCCACTCGAGCGAGGGGACATCAGCCCAGGGTGCGTGGGCGAGGCTGGGGCGCTCCTGAAAAGGAACAAAAGAAAGGACCACGGCAGTGAGTTGGTGTGCGAGGCACGAGAGGACATTAAACAGACACCGCGCATCTCGATGTCACCCACATCCTCTGCCACGGGCCCCGTGTGGGTTCCGAGCTCCCATGGCACGTCCAACGCTAGTGGCCTGGGCAGTGCCGACGGCCCCTGGAAACACGAGGCCAGCAGTTAAAGCCCCACTCGGGGGAGCTGGCGGGGGTGGCTCCACAAAGGGAGGGCTTGGTGTTACTGTGGCATTTGCTACGGTCTACAGTGTCCATCTCCCGAGGTGCCAGACAGTCTTCCACAATAGTGGCTCGGCCTCCTCTATCAAGAAACACAGCTTGTGTGTGACGGGCACGGCTTTCCGCCAGGAAAACTGCAACTGAGAGAGCGATACAAGCTCCAGGGCCCTACTGCTTATCCTGTGTAGATAATAACCCCAGGTCACCGCTTCCCTCCGTTCCCTCAGGTTCTCAAATGAAGCGTTCCCGCCAGCCGCTGCTAGCGAGTGTCCAGTGGGCACGGCTGTGCCACCGCTGAGACTCAGCCCTGGAAACAGAATCCGCTTTTTTCCCTGGGAAGACGGGCAGGGATATGCGTCCACCTGCACCTCTGAACATGCCGAGCGGGTTTGTTCAGCACAGGCCCCGAGAGGCAGGAAGCTGGGACCGGCCAGGTGCAGTTTGGGGAAGAAGCAGTCTTAATGTCACATTCATAATCCGCGCTACAAATGCCCTCGGTCACTCCGACTGTGCCACGTCCGCTGCGTGTGGCAGTGCTAGGGCTGCCCTCGGTCTGGCCAGACCTCTCGCCTGCTCTTCATCCCGTGACTGGGAGGCCTCGTCCGCTTAGCCCAACACTCACATGACTCATTCCCAAACCAGGAGTGACCGGGCCACTCTGCAGCCTCAAGTTCTCATGGTCCTAGTGCTCACCAAAGGGCCCTTTCGAGGTCCTCTGCAATCCGGCCTTACTCTTCCCAGTCCCCGCTTCCTACGACCTCTCTTGTACCTGCAACACGCACGCCCAGCCCTGGAAGTCCAGCCAGCCCCTCCTGGTCGACAACAAAGCTCTCGCCACACCATCCTCCTGGCCTGAGAGGTCTCCCTTCGTCCTGCAAATTCTACTTGGCACACATCTGCTTCCCAAACCACAAGGAGACCTTCCTTAAGATGGGACCTCTTGCTCCTTACAGAGGCTCCTTACACGGTTTCCTGGACACACCGGGCACACAGAGCACGTCCCGGTAACTGTCCCTTCACTGACGGTAAAAAATCACATTGGTTGCGGCTATGGGTCAAATCGTGTCCCCCAAAGAAGACATGTTGGAGTCCTGACCCCCAGGCCCTCAGAGTGTGACCTTACTTGGAGACGGGGTCTTTACAGGGTGATCCGGTTACAGTGAGGTCAGCAGGGTGGGCCCTGACCCCATATGACAGGTGCCCTCACACAAGGGGGTCCTTGCAACAGACACACATAAGAAAGATGCCACGTGAAGATGAAGGCAGAGGTCGGGGTGACACGTCTACAAGCCAAGGACCCCCAAAGACCGACAGTGACCACAGGAAGCTCCGGAATAGGCCTGGAACAGATGCTGTCACAGACCTCCACAGGAACTAACTCTGCCGATGCCCTGACCTTGGACTTCTAGCTTCCAGCCCTGGGAGACAGTTAAGCGCCTGTTGTTTACTCGGCTTGGTCTGTGGTGCTCGTTACAACACCCGAGCAGGCTAACAGCTTAATAAAATTTCTCTTCACATTCCTATTTAAGCAATGTGGTGTTTTAGAAAATCTCAGTTCAGGTGAAACACTCCAAATGATGAACGTTTTTTGAATTCTTACGTTACCAATATGACTGATTCGCCTGGGAGTCATGATGCCAGAGCCTACACCGGAAACGAATTTGCGGACATTTACGCATGAACCTTTCACAGAATCGCCCTTTAGATACCCTTCCCACTGCTACACACATTTCAGCTTCTAAGAACCAAAATGTCAGAGAACCAGTCAGTGGTTGATTTGTTAACTTTAGTATTATAGAAGTTCATTGGTCCTGAGATAGTCTCTCTCTCTCTCTCAAAAAAAAAAGGGTAGAGTTTTTAAGTGCCAAAAATAATACAATCGTCCCTCAGCGTCCGTGGGGAATGGGTTCCAGGACTCCCGAGGATGCCACGGTTTCCCGAGGATGCCACGGTTTCCCGATACTCAAGTCCCTGATGTAAAATGGTGTAGGATTTGCCTATAACCTACGCACATCCTCTTGCGCACCTTAAATAGCCTCTAGATTACTGAGAACATTTAATACAATGTAAAGGCTATGTTGGTGGTTGTTTTCACTTATATTATTTTGTATTGTTATTTTTTATTCGTTTTTTCTCCTGAGCATTTCTGATCCACGGTCGGTTGCGTCCGAGGACACGGAACCTGGGGATATAGAGACTGCCACACCCCCAACCCCTACGGCGGGGAAGCCGAGCGCTCCTGACGGCGAGGCCAGCAGCACGGACACGCTTACCTTGAGGACAGAGGCCCAAAGGGGGTGCGGAAGCAGGAGACGCCCCTCTGCCTCCGCTTCCGGAACGCCTGTTCCACGAGTTTGGCTTCTGAGGCAGGGTCTATTCGCCAAAACGACCCCTTCCCAGGCTCCTCCTGGGAACGTGGGACTTTAATAAAGTAGCGGTTCAAAGAGAGGTTGTGTCGGATAGAATTCTGCAGGGAAGCAGAGATGGTCCCCGGTTAGCAGCGAATCAGAAAACAAACCCCAGCCCGCCACCCAACCCCAAATCTGAACGCGGCGGACGCAGGACCGGAATGGCCGGGACAGGCCATCACACGGCCGAGGGCCTCGGTGCCGGCACCGGCTGTGCTGTCCTGACAAGCGCAAAGCACAGCGGCGGTTTTGTGCTAATCCAGCACAGTGTCATTACCCTTCTTCACAGAAAAAGTGAGACACAAAGACAAACCGTGGTCTGGGAGTATGTCCGGGATGCAGATGAGACTGGCTCCTACAGAGCTCAGAGCTCGAGCAGAATAAACCAGTGAATGGGAGACGGTGACTTTGGAGAAACACAAGCGTGACACGAGTCAGTCAAGGCTAGTGTAACACAGGCCTCATGACCCCACAGAAAGATAAAATATACGCAACCTAGACACGTGGCCTCGTATTTGCAAGATGTGTACAGCCACGTTTCCAGCTCAGCACAGCAAGCGTGACATGGAACAAGGCATTTACCCATCTTCACAGTTTTGGGCATGAGAAGGAGGGAAATGAATAAAACAGACTACTTTAGACGCAACAGCACCACGGCTCTAACGCACGTTAGGTGTCCCATGTGTCACCTGTGAAAACCTCCCTATGGGTCTTTTCTGGTCACTTTAAATGAAGGGATGTGCCTGTCGCAGTTCCTTGACCTACAGGTGTCTCAGACCCAGCCTCACCTGCCAGCCTTTGTCGGCCGTCCTGTAATAGGGGTAATGTTTGGTGATGTGGGCGTAGATGCCGCTTAGTGTCAGCTGTCGGTCCTGGGCCGAGGAGATGGCCTGCACGATCAGCTGCGCGTACGAGTACGGCGGCTTCGACTCGTCCTGCGGAGCAACGGAGATCACAGGGTGAACGCAGGAGCGTCTCAGAGTCCGACTTACCCACATGTCACCCGCTGATAGAGAAGAACCTCCCGGCAAGGACATGCGTGTCGAGATTCAATCAATCCCAGCAACCTCCAACCATTGTGTTCATGCGCTCGGGTTAAACTGGGAATAGCCGTTTTTGCCCCATGGGAAGGAAAAATTAGGTTTTCATTGTAATTTAGTTCTGAGATTCAAATTTCTCACCTCGACAAATTGATTTTAGAACAGTTATCAGATATAAATGAACTAAGACACAAGTTATAAAAAAAAAAAGTGTCACTCCTCTCAAAGTCTGGAATTAGAGCTCTGAGGCCGTCTGTCAGTCACAGGCGAACAAGGAGCAGGCGGCGGGGAGCGGCATGGCCAGGCCTTGAGGACGGGAACACGCGAGCCCCCAGCAAGTGGCCAGCGGGCAGTGC
The DNA here is from genome assembly GCA_008750895.1 of Mirza zaza. NCBI lineage: Eukaryota > Metazoa > Chordata > Mammalia > Primates > Cheirogaleidae > Mirza > Mirza zaza. The sequence goes on along the minus strand of VSMD01047406.1, from coordinate 200,784 downwards.
ACAGGCAGAGGACAAAAGGGCAACGGCTGTACCAGCCGACCGCAGCCGAATTTCTCGTGGGCCGTGAGGACTGATTCTTGCAGCCGTGCTCCCTGGGCACGCCGTCTGTGCCACCAACTCCCTACGGCCACTCTCGATCACCACGTGTGTCACAGGAGCTGGGGAGGGCTCAGACCTTGGGGCTGTCCCCTCCGGACGCGTCTGCCTGCTGCTCCGAGGCGGCCTTCGCTGCGAACTCTGCTGCCAGCTGCAGGTCCGAGGTCACGTTCTGGACGAAGCGGTAACCTGAGGACCCGGCGCCACGCGGACTGGCAGGGCAGGAGTTGGGGACGCTGAGGAGACAAGGATACACTGTGAGTGCACGACCCTGAGAGGGGCTCTGTAGGACACAGGGCCGGCCTACCCAGGTGACAGCAGGGGGAGAGGAAACTCACTCCACCTCCCAAGGGTGAAGGTTTTCGTGACACTGCAGACCCCCTTAGAAAGGACGGGAAAGTGTAACCAGAGGACAAAAGTTTTAAAGTTACGCAGGGTCAAAGACAAGGCTCTGGAGATGGCAAGTACATTTCACTCCCACGGTAACTTCTGTTCTGGGGGCTGAGAGCGCTGTGGCCCCCGACCTGCCATAGCGCAGGGCCTGGGGCAGTGCCCCATGGGGCGGCTCTGCAGGACCTGACGCCATGGACACTCCCATGTGACAACATGCACTTAGGACTCAGGACAGTCACTGCGGGCTGCCCGCTAGTGCATGGATGTCCACAAGATGGCGCCAGGAGAAAAGGCAGCAGGAACGACACCCGCAGTCACACCCGCAAAGGCGACAGATGCCCGACGGGGGCGCCATCCACCCATGCACCAAGCAGGGGCGGCAGGTGGACCCGCCAGCACTGGAGTCTCTCCTGGAGACACCACTCGCAGGGAAGAGGTGCCTGTGGGTTTGTCCTGAGCCACGGCCACCAACCAGCTCAACCCTGGTGTTCCATGGTCTGGCGTCCCATCAGCTGGGCTGCAGTGACCGCGGCACAGGGGCTGCGGTGGGAGGGCTCCCATTCCCATCCCGGTCCCAACCCCGAGGGAACATGTGGCAGGTTCTCGGTCTGTCCCTCCAACAGGCTCTGTGGAAGTCAGGCAGCGTCTGTTGCACTGATCAACACACTCTGGCCTGTTTCCTCAAACTAAGTAACACAGGCTTTGGCTATCAAACCGCATCAGTTTTGATTCTGAAAATGATTTCTATTCAAAATAGAGAAGGCAAGGGGAACTCCAAGAGTAGGTGCAGGGACCCCCGCCAGAAGGGGTACCTGTAGTCCTGCCACACATGGACACCCGCCCTCCTCGCAGGCCGGGGGGACCCCAGCAGGCCTGCGCCGTCACCCCACTGACAGCCCCAGCCCTCGTGATGCTCCTCGATGCCCTGCCTCCCCAGCTGCCACACCCCCGCCCAGAACCATCTGGAAGGTCAGCTCTGAATGTGCCTGTGTTCCTGCTTCTTCCCCATCGTAGTGCCATTTCCTTTGCCTGGAACCCCCTCCCCCAACTGTCTCAACAGCAAGACTTCTCCCGACCTCCACATGCGCTGCCTTCCCGCACCGCCCCCCTGTCCTGCACCCCACCGTCGGGGCCACCCCTCAGCCCTGGGTGATGGCCCCGGTGCCTGACTCGTCTCCTGCGCTGGATGGAGTGAGGGATGGGAAAGAAAACCAGCGGCTGAGAAACAGGTGGCGACTGTATTCACGGTGAATTCAACTCCGGGTCATTATCCCTTTTTGGTAATGACTCCGCATCAGCCAGACAGAATTTGAAAGGCTCCCACTGAGAATTCTTGTTCTTTTTCCCCCCAGATTCCCAAGTGTGGCAGAGACAGCAAGTTCTGCACGTGGAGGGGCTTTGATCAACAACCACGGACAGTCTGTAGAGGGAGGAGACAATGATAAAGGGGGCTTTTTCTGAATTTCATTCTGAACCCAAAATACAACACCCGAGCTTATAAAGGCAGGTGGGAGAGGGAGAGAAAGGATTTTACTCCAACAGTACACACACTCAAAGGTCAGGTTTTCCAAAGGCATCCGTCTGCACACTCGGCCCAATGCTGTGCTCAGTGGGAGTGCGGCCGTGGCGGGCTTGTCGCTGAGTCCACGGACAATGCAGCCCCAGTGACGGACACACAGGGGTGCACCCTGTCCCAACCCAGCACAGCCTGACACCCACAGACGTCATACCTTGTTGTGTATCACCTACCCGAGGTGTCACTCGGAAACACACCTGACTTCCCAGAGATGGGCCAGGGACAGCAGGCTTAGCTCGGCCACCCCCACCAGCTCTGACGGCAAACGGCGATGCTGAGCCCAGGCAGGCCACCACGCTCCTACTCTGAGCAGTCACTTCGTAAAAGACGGTAGAAAATTTAGGTCTAAACCTCAGGAGGCAAAACCCAAAGAAAAGGTTGTCATTTCCGACAGAAAGATTTCAAATGGAAATAAAAGCAAGACTCGGCGCCGGCTGGCCTGGAAACAGGGCAGAAGGCCAGGGAAGCTCTTCACCGCTTTCTAGAGCACCGGCCCCGGTCTGTGCTGACAGCTTCTGGTGTGGACGCAGCCGGGGCAGCGCGCGATGTGGCAGTTGCTGGGGCGCTGTGACGACGCTGGGAGGCTCTCCAGCGGCGCCTGGCCGAGGGACAACGTGCATTTGCTCACACGGCGCTTCCGGTCCTCACGGCGGCTCGTTTCTCAATAAACCCCATTCAGCTGTCCTCTCGCGCTGGCTTCAGCGCGGGGCTGCGCCTGGTACCAGGCCACCCTGACATCAAACCTACATCTGAGAGGAGGCAGCAAGCAAGACGCCATGCAAGCTCCGGAACATTCGGGCCATAGGACACGTGAGTGGAGCGCGGTCGAGCCCAGGCTCGAGCCCAGGCCTGGGTGGGAAGGGACACCTGAGCTGCAAAGCAACGCTCCCGCCCTGGGGACTGCACGCAGGGGCCGCGGAGGCCGTCTGGGAAAACGGATCAAGAATTCAGTGTTTCTTGCTGGGAATTTTGTCCTACTCCACCGAAAATTTCCCAGAGTTTTCAGCAATTTGAGAAAATTCTTAAAAAGTATAAATACACACGTTATCTCTTGGGACAGGAGAGAAAAGAAGGGGGGACACTCTCAGGGATGGCCCCGGCCTTGGCCGAGACCCAGGTTCCCAGCTGCCAGGGCGAGGAAAGTCTGGATTTGGGGGCAGGGAGAGGACAGTGAGGGTCACGCAGGGCAGACGCGGCTCTCCCCGACTGGAGCCCAGAAGTGGGACTGAAGCGGAGCGTGAGGTTCAGACCACCAGTCACCGATTTATCTTCTCAATTCCTGTTTCCATTTCAGGCAGGAAAGCCAGAGGGTCCTGCATGGCAGCTGGCCAGGTGTGTTCCCGCCAGGACAACCCCACGTTGCCCCAAGACAGCCAAGATCACCCAAGATACAGCTGGCAAGGCGCCCACGTGGCGTGTGCAGGAACATCTGAAAAGAACAGCCTGTGGCCTGTGGGCCCGATCTGTCGCTTGGCTGCACGATGGTAAGGTTCAAGCTGAGGAACACAAATCTGCCAAGAGACCTAAAGCTGCCACCGCAATGGCCACCCGGGGTCCCCAGAGCCTGACAGGCCTCCTCCCTGGCACACGACTGTGCTCCTTCCGGATCGCCTGACACCGCTGAGCTCTGTGCTCAGACCAGGAACAGCACCTGAGAGGGCCTGAGTCTCAGAACAGCCGAGGCCACCTAAGCTGGGAGACGCTCTGGTCACTCCCCCAGCTGGCCCAAGCGGCCTTTCCGGACCCCGTTCTTAAGGCACATCTGTTGTTTGAGGAAAGCTTATACCAGGCAGGACACAACAGAATAGGGGACCAGAGGAAGCTGACACAAGCCAGGGAGAAGATGAAAATCCCAAAACCAATCAAATACGGTTCACGTGCCTAAGGAGGTCCTGCACCTACAAGAGAGTAATGACACTACTAGAGCACTTGGGAGAGCAAGAAAATGCTCTTAAAAGTTAAAAAAAAAAAAAAAAAAAAGAAGAAGAGGAATAAAATCCAAGAGAGGGTAGAAGGAGAGACTGGAGAAAATCTCCCAGAGAGAGAAACAACACAGCGGAGGGAGGGGCCCCTGGAGGCCACCAGACACAGCCAGTCCCAGGACAGGAGACAAGGGGAGGGCAACATAAAGAGAGAGATAATTTCCCAGAATTGTAGGAAACGAGTCTTCAGACTGAAGAGGCCCCACTACATGCCCAAAGAATGCAAGAGACCACCCAAGCCGCATGAGGTGCCACCTCATGTGGGGACGCGGAAGCCTCAGAGTCTTGGGTAGGACTGGGAATTGGAGGAGACAGAATTCCTTAACAGCAACACTCAAGGCCAGCGAGTGAGTGTCAATTCTGAGGGAAAAAGGTTTCCAACCTTGAACTTTCTACCCATTAACACTAACTTTTCAGGCATGAAAGATTTTTTTTTTTTTTGTAAGAAAAGTACCTCTCCTGTACCCTTTCCCAGGAAGTGACTGGAGGGTGTTCTCTAATAAAACAAAGGGGCAAATCAGGAAAGAGGAAGAAGCAGGAATCAGGAAAGAACCCTCTTCCCCCTCCACCTCCAGAGAGAATTCCCAGGAGGATGGAGAAGATGATCCCATGGTCAAAGGGGTCCCAGCCCCGGGTCCTGGCTGGAGGAGGCGGTGGGCCCAGCGGAAGGCCTTTACAGTAAACGTGAAACCGACGGTTGTAAACGCCCACCGGGCAAAGAGCGCAGGATATGCCTGCAATAGCTGCATGGAGTCTAACCACACACAGAGAAGAGGCCAAAAGTACAAGGAAGGAAATGGCTAAGCATTACATTACTGCACAGTTCTAATGGAGAAAATGCTAATACTAGTTATTAAACAAAAAATGATGATATAATCTTACTGGGAGGATGGGGTGGTGGTGGGAGGAAGCTAAATCCTTAATTCCCACATAGGAAGTCCATTTGTCATTTCTGAAACTGAAAAACGAAGGGAGAGTCTCATAAGTGCACGGCTCAGAGGCACACAGTTGCAATTGAGAAGGGGTTATCTCTGGGGTGTGCCCTGTCTTTTTTTGAAATGTTCGAATTTTGTGTAACGCATACTGAGTATTTCTGTAATCTGAAAAAGAAATAAAAGAACAGGGAAAGAAAATTCTTGGAGGCAAATTGCTTAGAATTATTTTAAAGAAAGGTTGTGTTCCCTTAAGATAAATTCAACACGGTAAAATCGTGGGAAGATTTTTTTTTTAATTAACTACTTTCAGTGACAAACACTCAGCAAGCTGCCTGCACTTGCTCTTCTCAGACCAGACTTGAGACCCCAAGGGGGTGCTTCCTGCCACCCCGAGGGCTGTCCCCACGTGACAGGGCTTTCCCTGCATGAGGTGCCCACACAGACGCCCTCCCATAGCCTATTCCACACCTAAGAAACACTGTCCCTGTGCCCTGGGGCACCTCAACACACTACGGTAGAGGCAGGAGTTTCAGTGCCAAGCTTCACACACTCTTCACATTCGAGAGCCCCAAAATACCCCAGGAACAGATTCAGGCAGAATGGATAAACAAACAAAAGGAACTCAGTAAGTTTTACTTTCCCAGACTTTTCAGATGGGAAGGGGACAAGGTGGTGTGGGGTGGGGGTGGGGCTGGGGTCTGGCACGACCTGTGGGTGCAGGGGTTGCCCACAAATGCTGAGGCCTCCAGGCCAGCCAGGCCCCAGCCGGTAACCTTTGAACAGGAGATCCACCCTGAAGGAAGGCCCAAGCATGTCAGAAAAAGGCCAGTGTTTTGAATGCAGATCCCATAACCTCCAAACCCAAAAGGTCTTTATCATTAAAAACACCACCAACTTATTCAGGGCCAAACTTTACCCAGCAATAAAGCAGAACTATACATAAAAAACGTGATTAAAAGGGTGAGATTTTGAAGTAAATTGCTTAATTTTTGTTTTCTATAATGCGCTGCCAACCTTTGCTGAATTTCACAAGTTACTTTCATGTTTGATCTCTCCATTCTGCCTAAATCCGTTCCTGGGGCATTTGGAGAAATCAAGAAAAAAAGCCTTCTTAAAGAAACAGCTTTGAAAATCTCGCCCTGGTGAGCAAAAACGAGTGGCTTTCTCTGAGCAGTGCCTTTGCTCTCATGAATTTCAGCAGTTCCCTCCAAACTCTACCTCGGAGGAGCACTTTTCAGACTGGTGGCTGTTTTTGTAAAACCTAGAAAATGATTAACCAACTCATTCTTTCCTAAAAATTCGTCTTCTTTGCAAAACGGAAAAAGGTCAAAATGCTGCTAAAGATAGCAGAATGTATTTCAAAGCCCGTTCATTCATCTTCTGGGGGGAGTACTTCAGGGCAGAAAAAAACAAACCAAAAAAAAAAGAAAGAAGAAAACCAACCGCACACGGCCCCACCCACCCTGGGAAACACCGAGAAGACAGACGCCCAGAGCCACACGGGGAGAGGGGGCTGGGGGGCCGCAGGGGGCGCCCCCAGGTAGCAGCCCAGGGAGGTAGGAGAGGGGCTGGGCCGGCGTCGGGCGGGAGCCCGGCCCACATCACGCCAACGGCGCCCAGGCGAAGGCCACCAAATTAGGAAAGTGACCTGGGGAGGGGAGGGCGGAGCCAGGAGGGGCAGCCCGGGCAGGCACCGCCCTCCCCCGCCCGCCCGTCTCCCGGGAGGGTGGATGGGAAGGCGGGGAGTGTTTGTAAACACCTCGGCTCCACCCTACGACAGAAACTCAGACTGAAAAGGATCTTGGCAAGCAAAACCTCAAGGGCCTCTGAGGTTTCTAAACACTCAATTGAATTCCACAGCGCTAAGATAAACGGATGTAAACACAGATCCTTTTATTACAACCATCTAGGGCCGGAGAGTGACAAAGGCTGTCCCAACATCACTACTTTCTCAGCAAATAATTCTCCCAGTAGGAATCCAGTCCTTGTCCAGAAGGGGACGGGGTGGGGGGCGTGAACCAGCCGCCTCCACCCCAGCCCGGCCGGAGAGCAGGTCAGATAGGAACCCAAAGCTGTTTCAACTCCGGCTCAAACCGCACTCACTGCACCACCAGCCTGACTTCTCAGAAGAGCTTCACCTGCTTAGTAAAAAACGTCTTTTCTTAGCTCCTTTACAAACCACGGCCTCCCTTCTAAAACAAAAGCTACTTTAATATACAAACCTTTTATTGAGTCTCTTAATCAGCTGGCTATTATTTTTATTTGGATCATTACTGGGAAATATTTTTATTTCATTAAGCCCTCCAGGTACAAACCAAAACATTTTTCTTTCTTAAGTAGCTTCTATTTGGCTGGATTAGAACCCGATTATTAGTAACCCATGCCACTCATAGGCCCTTAACTTGCACCTGGTTTTCTTCTCCCTGGACACAGAAGGCCCTTCGCTGCCACTGTGGACATAGGAGGGAACAGGCCTCTGAGCTCTTGGCAAGATGTGAACTGGTCTCGGCTACCATCAGGGCACCTGCTTTCAGGTGACACTGGAGGAAGACTTAAGTGTATATATAAGGTATTCGATGGCTTTATTGAGATGCAATTCACATACCAAATAATTTATTCATTTAAAGTGTGCAATTCAGTGGTTTTTCGTGCATTCACAAAGTTGTGTAACCATCACTATTATCTAATTCCAGAACATTCTCTCATACAGCTGTTTATTTTATTTAGTCTCATACAGGACTAAATAAAATACTGCATGTGTGATGCTAAGCACAGGACCAGACGTATTAATAAACTCAGGTTTCTAGTAAGTTATTATTTATCATCAGCATTACAGAGAATTATGAAATCAGTGCTGGCTTGATAGACAGTGAACACAGGGCCAGGGACGCTCAAGTGACCTGGCCGAGTTACACACGTGGCCATACACACGTCGGAACTCAGACTCCAGACCTGAGCCCTGGGCCTCGCCACTTACATGCTGCCCCTGAACTTTTCTTTCTCCGTAAGGGAAAAAGCCACCCACCTGCTGGCTCTGGAAAAAAGGAAGCAGACTCCAAGCAACTCAAATGCAAATGAGTCCCAACTTGTAACTGAAGTTTGCGGAAAAACAAAAAGTTTGCAGGAAAAACAAAAAAGTTGCAGGAAAACAAAAGGCTCAAGTAAAACACTGACTGTGGCACTGGGGGAGTCCAGCCCCCTATGGTTATGTTGAAAGAGAAACCAACACAGGACTCTAACCTTAAAGGAGCAGCAAAGGGCCAGCAGCTGCCTGTGTGTGGCAGGCATAGGGACAGCAAATCTGCAGCTCCGATGGAGCGGCAGGGTCAGGGTGTGCCTCACAGACGGCACATGTGTGCCTGAGACCCTTCCAGGGTATATGTGAGGTCAGCACGATTTTCACAATAACCCAGCACTCAGCATACAAGGGACAGTGGAAACTGCTGGTGCCTCGGCACCCAACTGCACAGCCACGGCATCTTCCGGGCCATGGACGTGGAGTTGAGAGGGAAAGGCCTGTTCCATCTGAAAATGTCCGCTATGAAGCAGTGAAACATTTCAAATTTATTAACTCTTGACCCTCAAGCACACGTCTTTTCCGCATCCTGGGCGTCGAGATGAGGAGCTGCAGAGGTACGCATGGCTGCGCCGAGGGGCCACTGGTTGCTTTTTACCCTGAAACCTTCCCCCAGGGCTTCACCTTCAAGTAAGAGAAAGTTTGAGGACTTTCCTTTCTTCAAAATCTAGATTAGCTCCTAAAATGTCACCAAGAATTGCCACAAATGAAGCTTAGAAAACCAAAGTTCACCAAACCCTGGCATACAGACATACTTCAAAACATTTCAATGTCTTAAAAAAAATTACCAGTGCTTGCTTTAACGGACGCTAATATGGAAAACTTCAAACTGGAAAAGTGATGGACTAGGTGGTTGTTCACTTTATAGGAGAATTCACCAGATCTTATGTAAGTAGTCAGCTCCCTGATGCACTTAACAGCAGTTCAGAACGTTCACGCACAGGCGACTTTCCAGAGACGTCGACCCCGGCACTGAACAGGACCAGGCATGCCGGCCTCGCCCCCTCTCCCGGCGGCCCGAGGACAGGCTCGGGGCACCTACCTGATGGTGCCAGTCGGGGAGGGCACGGGGCTGACCAGGCTCCGGAGATCCGGCTCCGGGATGTGGATCTTCAGAGGAGAGATCTGCGGGTACAGCGGCCGGAGCGGGGAGGCTGGAGCCTCCTCCTTGTGGTACAGCGACGTGAACTGGATCTTGATGGCCGTGCTGGGAAACCGGAAAGTACACCTGCGGCGGGAGGGAGGGCAGCGTGTTAGGAAAGCGGGACACGGAAGAGAACCCCAATCCAGTCAAGGTGTGTTCTCCCTCATCTAAGTAACTGTGACTTAACTCCTGAACCTGTGCCCAAAAGAGTACGCTTTATGCTTTTGTTAGGACACTATTAACAGGAATTCAGGCTCATTTGGACATCAGCTGTCCTTCCGCTGTACATGTGAACAGAGACACAAACACTCCCCGCCTGGCACCGACAGGCGCCATCTCCTGCAGAGGCTCTGGACAGAGACACTTCCTGCCGGCGACAGCAGGTGCAGTCACACCCAGGTGGGATTCGCTCCCTCCCAAAGAAGGTGCTGGAAAACTGAGATAGCACAGTTGCCATTTATGAAGAGATTCTAAAGACAGATTCCCTCACGCTAACTAGAAGATGTGGTGAAAGGAGGGAGTCCCAGAGAGCGGCACCCTGAACCTGGAGCTTAAGGGACTGGCTCCACAATCAATCCTGGGCTTAAAACCACGAGCCCCGGGGTTTTCTGCGGAAGATGACCGTGTGCAAACCAACCCTGGGCTGGCAGCAGTCAGAGGCGGCCTCCGGTGTCAAAGTCAGCACGTGCTGGGATGAGCAGGTGAGGACTATCCTAGGTTCATCTGGCTCCGAGAAACTTCTACCTATTAAAAATCTGGGCATTATTTACCCAGCACACCTTCTAATTTCCAAACTGAAAAGTTACCATCCAACAAGTTGCTAACTGCAGGACTTGGTTAAAAAACAAGACAAATGAAAATAAAACCCAATTAAAGCAGCCTCCTGTACAACTCTCTAGAAAAGGCTCCCTGTGAAAAATGCAGGGGAGTAAGATGGAATGTGTATACACACCCGTGCATAACGCGCTTTTAACAGTTTCCGAAGGAGGCCAGCTCATGCTGGGATCGACACTGGAGAAGCGTTAAGGTCTTTTGTAGTGTGACTCACACGGGCCTCGCGACAGCTGGCTGCCCGGTCTACTCCTGGCTGTTTTTAATTCCGAGGCGACGTTTAAATAGCAAATCTAACTCACATCTTGCACGGACATGAGCAAACGCCCCTTCTATTTTAAGACCCCTTTTGCTCTTAGTAAAATGGTTTTTTAAAAGCAGGATTTAAGAATAGGTTAAGCTACGATCTGCGATCCTGAAAGGGAACCATGGGGTCCTCTGGAGCCTCCTGCCTGGGGAGGCACCCTTCCCAGGGACCCGCTTCAAAGGAAGTGACTCAGCACTCCACGCGGTGCTCTTTCCCACGTCTGTCCTGAGGTCCCGCTACCTGCACCCAACGGAGAGAATCACTGACCGAAACTGCCTGGCTGGGTCCAAATGGGCTCCCTGAGACACCAGGCCGAGCGGGCTGGACCTCCCCACGACCGCGCCTCTGCCACCGGCGGGCAAGCACCGGCTGCTGTGCCCCTGGGTACTGGGTTTGTATTTGCAGACACGACACCAGGACAGAGGGGTTCTGACCCCGTTTCTAGGGTGAGAGGCACCCAGAAGCACGTGAGGCCCTGACGGGCAGCCGGCATCACCCCCGTGGTGCTGCATAAAGGGCAGCCCAAGGCTGTTTTAAAATATTCTGCAATTTTCTCCTCTTAAGTCATACACAAAGGAACCTGTGATGTCATTTCCACTTTCTTTAGTTTCCCACAGTCTGATGGAAACTCGCTTCGTCGGTGTTTGGCTAGAACGGCCCAGCACCCACTTTTCTAGGCCGCTCTGTGAGGCCCCAGCGGGCTCCGCAGTCCTAGGGGCCGGTCAGCGCCTGTGAGCCAGGGAGCCAGCGCCCACCCAGGCTTGGGTGACCTCGGACGGGCCTCGTGCTCCCGACCACAGGGGTGAGGGGAGGGCCGAGCTGGAACCTGGCTGAGGGCTCCATCAGGTGAGCTCCACCACGAACAACGGCGCCGCCGAGACAGAGTGTGCGTGGTGTGCGAGCGCACGTGTGTGTGCACGCGTGTGCTCTGCCAGTGCTGGACGGGAAGGCAATAATGATAACCAGTATTTAAAGATGGTTCTACTAAGAAGTTCAGTATACCCAAAACACAAGAAATATGAAAAAAATACATCAAGGCATATCATAATTAAATTGCTCAAAACCAATGAGAAAGATAAAATATTAAAAGTGGCTAAAGAAAAAGACATTATATACAGAGAAACAAAATGATGACAGCAGATTTATTTTCAGAAACAATGCAAATGAGAAGGGAATAGAGCAATATATTTAAATAAATAAATAAATAAATAAAAATAAAGATGGTTCTAGGGCCCTTTACTGGTTTTCTCTTGCCCCAGTTCCCTTAATTGCTACAAACTGACCAAACAAGCTATATTTCACCGTTTGCCAGAAGGGCACACAGTGAGGAGTTTTCACCTGCTGCGCTGGGGAAGCCCCAGTGCTAATACAAGATTGTATCACACTAGAACCGTCAAGGCCAACTAGAACGAGGATGTGGCCTGCGCCCATGACTCAGGCCATGGTGGACGGGGACCTTAGAAAACTGTGTCCAGACGTGGGGAGGAGAAAGAGGTGCACGGGCCCCTCTAGACCACGAGTCTGAAAGCCAGGTCCGGCCAGAGCATTCGCCAACTCCAAGGGCAGAAGGCCCACCCCTCCCTTTGCTTCTTGGCTTTGCGGCCTGGTCTCACCGGGCTGAGAGTTGCGCAGGAATGGGGGCCGCTGGGTGTGGGAATGCACCGCACCGGTGACACCACCAGAGAAGAAAGTCAGTTCTGAGCCACCTGGCCCAGCCTCTCCTCACTAGCACACGGAATGGTCTGAATAGATCACCTTGAAGGTGCTTTCCAGTTCGGAAAACTTAGGATTCTAGATTATATGTGCCTAGATTGAGTTTTAATAAAACAAAACAACGTTTTATAGAACAGGCAGGGAGGCTGGTACATCAGGCAAAACCTAATACTGTCTATAAACGATTAGCAGGACAATTTCCTACTATAAGAGTTTTCCAGTTAAGGTTTAACAATAAACATTTTCATATTATTTGCTGTAATAGCTATTTTAAAAGCCACCTCCTGACTCACTCTTCCAAAAATTATCCCGAGGCAGGTAATCTCCTAACTCCAAGGAAGAGGAGAAACACCAGGAAGGTTGCTACTTAATTCTAAATAGGGCCGGGCGCGGTGGCTCAAGCCTGTAATCCTAGCTCTCTGGGAGGCCGAGGTGGGCGGATCATTTGAGCTCAGGAGTTCGAGACCAGCCTGAGCAAGAGTGAGACCCCATCTCTACTATAAATAGAAAGAAATTAATTGGCCAACTAATATATATAGAAAAAAATTAGCCGGGCATGGTGGCACATGCCTGTAGTCCCAGCTACTTGGGAGGCTGAGGCAGCAGGATGGCTTGAGCCCAGGAGTTTGAGGTTGCTGTGAGCTAGGCTGACGCCATGGCACTCACTCTAGCCTGGGCAATAAAGTGAAACTCTGTCTCAAAAAAAAAAAAAAAAAAACATAATTCTAAATAGACGTCTCCCCAGGGTGCTCACGGAGCTCGCCAGTCACAGCTCTCCCTATCGTGTTTCCACGCAGGGGCAGGGTCCTGCTGGAGTGTTAATGAGCATGTCTTGCAGGTGACGTATTTTCCTGAAGGGGCTGCGCATTCAGTCTTAGACCCAACGGCACATGCTGTCTTTGCCGTCGGAACTCCCTGCCAAGGCTAAGAGTGATTGCAAGGTAGAACCTCCGTCCACCGGCCCAGAGGAGGGTTCCTGTATGAGCCAGCGCCCAGCCTGGGAGGAAATCTCTCTGAAACACGCCCGCCCAACTTGCAGAGACAGAGAGGAGCTGCTGGGGTGAGGGGTAGGGGGTGGAGAGGGACTGATAGGCGCTAGGGAACAGGTTTATTTGGAGGGTGATAAGAATGTTCTAAAATTGACTGTGGTGATGGTTGAATACACTTAAAAAAAAAATCACTGAATTGAACAATTTAAGAGGGTTAGTTGTATGGTATGTGAATTCTATCTTAATTAAGCTGTTTTTAGAAACATTCTTGCCCTAAAGCTCCCAACCAAGGGCCCACTCTGGTGTGGACCAGGTCTATCTGGAAGCCAAAAGCTTCTGGAAGTTGGGCCAAACCGGTAACAACTTGGTTTCAGATGAGACTGCCTTATTTGGCATCAGGTCAAAGATCACTGCACAGAAAGCTGTGAATAGCCACTGCAAGACTAGGAATGAGCCCAAGTGGCTTGGGGCGTGTCACTTCATTTCAATCTCGGCCTTAGAGGACAGGCATCCCACCACCTGCCCCACCAACCAGCAAGTTGTCAGGAAAATAAAAATAGCTCATTTAATTCCCGATGACATAAACACCATTAACTTCATTTTAGACACAAAGAAATAATCAGAGAGAACAAAGTACAAGTGAAAGCTTCCAGAGCAGACTTTTAAAGTCAGGGCAATAGATCCCGCCCCTTCCCAGATCAACCCCCCACCCCCCCAGCTGAAGGACGAGTTTACTTCCTGGAGAGGGTGAACCTCGGAGCCTGGAGTGGAGCATGGGACACAGAGAGCAGCAGGGAACCACATTCCGCGCTGAAAACAGACTCCTGACCTGAAGTTCCCCTAGAGGACCGTGAGACTCCCATTCCCCACAGATTTTGCAAGGCCGAGCCCCGAGCCCAGTGCAACAGCCACTTGCTTGGTGGCCAGGGGGCCAGAGCACCTCGCTCTCCACAGGAACAGACGTCTGGGGAATGTGTCCAGCGAGGAGGACAGGGATGCAGAAACGATGCAGACCAAACATGTACCATGGGGAGAGAGAGGGTACCGCATCTGCCGGCAAAGGACAGGACCGCAAGAGGCATGTTTGGGAAGAACAAATCTGGGACGATTAAAAAATGACACAGAAGCCCAGGCGCGGTGGCTCACGCCTGTAATCCTAGCACTCTGGGAGGCTGAGGTGGGCGGATCGTTTGAGCTCAGGAGTTCCAAGACCAGCCTGAGCAAGAGCGAGACCCCGTCTCTACTAAAAATAGAAAGAAATTAATTGGCCAACTAAAAATATACAGAAAAAATCAGCTGGGCATGTTGGCGCATGCCTGTAGTCCCAGCTACTTGGGAGGCTGAGGAAGGAGGTTTGCTTGAGCCCAGGAGTTTGACGTTGCTGTGAGCTAGGCTGACGCCACAGCACTCTAGCCTGGGCAACAGAGTGAGACTCTGTCTCAAAAAAAAAAAAAAAGACACAGAAAAATTCAAAGTGAAGGTTAGATGACAGACTCAAAACCTCTCCAAGAGACAAAGAAAATAAAGGGAAACTGTTGAGGCTCTGTCCAGGAGGTTTAATATTTGAATTTGAATAGTTACTCTATAAAGGCCACTCTTTCTCAGGAGCCATCGGGGGAATAGACTTTGCTGTCTCCTAACCACTGCACAGCGTCCTTCGAGAAGATAGTCTCTGCCTCCAAGGAACCAAGTCTCCTGGAGAAATGATGACTCAAGTATGGGCCAATGCTCCGGAGCAGCAGCTCCGTCCCCAGCACACCCACGAGATGCCACACTGTCCCCTAGGTCCCAGGGGCCGGGGGCGAACAGGGCCTAGAAATGACAGGTGTCGAAATGTTTAACATAACTCAAAATTCCGTTGATTCAAATTACATAGCAAATGTAACTATTAACGGTGGTACTCTTCTTAAAAAATTTAACCAGTGACAACAACAGTACCCCGATTCACAAAAGCCCACCTGAGGAGGCTTCACCACACGGCTTGGCGAGGGCAGCGAGTGAGGGAATGACTGAGCGGCTCTGTAGCCTTCCCATCTCTGAGCAAAGGCCCACCTTGTTTGTGGGTTTTCAAAGCACAGTTTCTTTCACATCTTACTTTATACAACTGCTAAAAAAACTCTAAACTGCTCTCGATCTCCCCGTGGGGGATGGCTGAAGGAATGACAGTGAGCACTAGGTGGAGAAAGGTTATGTGGTCATTTAAAAGGACACCTTCCAGCACTGCAGGTCTTCAGGCAAATCTCCTAACGTGTTATCTTGTTTTCCTCATCAGTAAGACCATGTGCATTTCACAGAGTTCTTCTGAGTCCTAAAAAGCCCGAGCAAAGCAATCAGCAGCACACACAGCATCTAGCGCATCAGGAGCACCCGCTAAACACCGCTCCCTGGAGGAATGTGAGCGTGTTTGTGAGAACAGCAGACGACCAAGTGACAGTGCGGGGGCTACGGGCGTGGGTGTGAGTCAGAAAGACCTGGTGTGAGAACGGGCTGAGTACTCTGGGGGGACAAGTCACTGGATCCGAGCCCCGCACTGGTCGATGGGGCCTCAGTGTGGCTGAGAACGTCAGCCCTGCACGATGCCTGGAACACGGCAAGTGGGCTTCTGAACACGTTTCCGCCATCCTTGTGATTACTGGAAGGAGAAATGCGCACAGCGCTGGACAAGGTGGCACTGTAGCAGACCTCTCTTCCTACAGAATGTTCTTTGTGTGCTGTTACCACATCCTTTAAGAAAGGAAAAGACTCGAGAATGGGGAAAAGCTGTTACATGCCTGTTAACAGGTTACTGTCAACTTTTACATGGAATGTGTCTTTTAGAAAGCCAATGAAGCATCAAGCCTGGCCCAGTTCTGCTACATGGTCCCACTCCCAGGGGAGGGAGAATGTCCCGCAGGCCCAGTTCCCACCTGAGGGTGGAAAGTGGAAAGGCCCCTGGGATTTGGACGGGAAGGCTGGGCTCAGCTGGGTACAGCTCACGGGGACAGCCGGCAGCTGCTCCAGGTCCCCTCACCCCTCCGGCAGCGTGTTCACTGCACACGCCATCAGGTGACTCTCCAGGGCGGACCACATTACACAAGGTCTGAAATCAGAACGCCAGAGGCGCTGTGTTTTCTAAGAACCCCACAGAAAAATAAGACTGTTCAAGAAACAGTATTGAAAGAAACTTTTACATGTAAAAGCCCTAAATCAAAGAATTCTGACAATCTTACATTTTTTTCTAACCTAAAATATCTTCTTTCTATTAAAAACTTAATACATTTTTCTGGAACACCCACTAAAAGGAACAAAAGTGGCTGCAGCTGTGGGCGCTCTTCTGCTGCAGAGACCCCAACTACGCCCGCGTGCTAAGCAGCAGCACAAAACGGCAAAGGAACGCAAATCCCAGATGAACCAACACGGCAGGAATGTCCCACACGTGGCTTTGGAAAAATAGACTACAAACTCAAACTAGGAAGGGCAAAGGAAGCCAGTGGCCAGGGCTCTGGGAAGGTGGAGCCCTCCGGTAACTACTGCTCCCAATCGGACAGCCAGATGTGCAAGGTCCCTGCCACAGTCCACCCGCTGCCCTGAGTGAAATCAGTGCTGGTGCCCCTGCGAGGCAATGAAATAAGGTTTGAAACCACACCTTCATCCCTCCTCCACAAATCAAGCTGCAACCTTGACCACTCCCTGGTCTTCTCCATTTCACATGGATGTCCCGCCTTGCTCTCCTGGGCCACGGCTGACTGGGTGAGCTGGGTGCGGGGGCTGTGCAGGGGGCTGCAGGCGTGACTCTGGACTAACCCTGCTGAGCACACTCAGCTCTGAGCCCCCAGTCCTCATGTAACAACAGTGTGGGGAGGTACATGGGGGCGTGAATTAAATAGAGTACTGGTTCTCTTACGTGTAAGTGACTTAGCTTTCTTCTGTTTGTTTTCCTATGGCCTAGTTGTTTTTTTGCTTAATAAAGAAAATGCATTTATTTTTATAATCAGGCAAACAAGCTACTTCTATCTGGAAAAAAGAAAACAGACACTGAGATACTTAAGCCCCTATGATGAAAGGTTAACATGCAGTGAAAAGGTCTGACCAAAGTCGGAGGGGGGGGGGCGCGTTTCTCTTTAAAACTGAAGTCTTGGTCTCTACCCCTCAGGGTGAGGAAGGTGGCGAGAGACCCCACAGAGCTAGGACGGACGCCCACAGAGGCAGCTGCGCACGGCCACAGCGCCCTGCCTCCCCAGGGCTCAGGTGCACGTCCGGCTAGGTGGGGCTCCCAGGGCCCAGCAGTCCTGAGCACCCCACTGCAGCAGAGGGTAAGGAAGGCCCCTCGGGTCTCACAGCCCCTTCCCTTCTCAGGAGGAGCGGTCTTCCGGTCGGTGACTGTGCCCAAGCCCGGCTGTAGGGGATTCGAGGAGGCTCCTACAGCGTCACCCACAGGGGCCAGGAGACTCCCAGGGGACTGTGACTCAGCCAACCCCTGGGGCAGGCTCCAGGGATCTGCATTTTTAGCGGGCACCCCCGAGAGAATCTTTCCCTCCAGACACCCTTGTTCTCACGCAAGTTTACAGAACTGCCAGAGACCCTCTAAATCCAAGGGGCAGCTCCGACAGGGGCCAGGCCCCAACGGCTCTGTGTGCAGCCTCAGGAGAAAGCCCACCACCCGCCACTCCTGAAGACAATCCTGAGGGTCCGAGAGGAGGCTGGAAAACCACCCCCCTTACCCTGAGGCCTGTGTATCCCCAAAGGAAGGGAGCCCAGGGGGGCTGGACCTCGAGCCCTGAGTGTCCTGGCAAAACTGCCGGCAATGCAGGGTTGGAGGGTGGGGAGGACCCAGAATGTCTTTCCAGGGACATTCTCATCCCTATGTGGGGATTCATCAGATTTAAAACAAACCAAGGGGCGGGCGCGGTGGCTCACGCCTGTAATCCTAGCTCTCTGGGAGGCCAAGGTGGGTGAATTGCTCGAGGTCAGGAGTTCAAAACCAGCCTGAGCAAGAGTGAGACCCCGTCTCTAGCATAAATAGAAAGAAATTAATTGGCCAACTAATATATATAGAAAAAATTAGCCAAGCATAGTGGCGCATGCCTGTAGTCCCAGCTACTTGGGAGGCTGAGGCAGCAGGATTGCTTGAGCCCAGGAGTTTGAGGTTGCTGTGAGCTAGGCTGACACCACAGCACTCTAGCCGGGGCAACAGAGTGAGACTCTGCCTAAATAAATAAATAAATAAAAAACAAAACAAACCAAGGGGAAAAAAATCACTGTGTAAGTCGAGCTCCCAAGCTTTATGGTTCAGAAAATCAAATGGGGCAGAACATACAATATATCTGGAAAAGCAAATTCCTTCAAGATTAGCCTTAAAAGCCCCAAGTATCATCCAGGTGGGTGAACAGGGAAGCCTGAGGACCAGCTTCCTAAATTTTAATTCCAACAGAACTCGGCCCTTCAGAGGGACATCCTGTGCTGCACGGCTGGGCCCAGACAGGCGCCAGACTGGGCTGGCGCGGGGAGAACAGAGCACATCTGGTGGCAGAGCTTGCTTGATGAGCAGTGCAAGTCCATTTTATCTTTTGCCTGTATACTAATTTAAAGAAAATACTTTTTTAAAAGTCCAAGTGGCTTAACATACAGATCTTCTTAAAATGTTATCCACAGTAACTCAATTTAATCATTATTCACTGGGCACCCAATTGATACTACGTTCAAGACATGGGTTTGTCCAAATAGACTTATATCAAGATTCTGTTCCCAAAGGCCCCTTCTCTATCAAGGCAGCCCTCCTTAAACTCCCTGGCTCACTCCCCACACCTAACTTAGAAGCAGGTTTTCTTTCTTTTCTATTTTGGGGGGGCGGGGTGGGATCTTGCTATGTTGTCCAGGTTGGACTCCAACTCCTGAGCTCAAGCGATTCTACCGCCTCAACGTCATCAGTAACTGGGACTACAGGTGCACCACCACGCCCGGGCAGGCGCAGGTTTTCTCTTCCTTACTGGACTGCAAACTCCTCAAGGAGGAGCCACACCTGCCGCTGCTCTGCTCACCCCACAACATGTGGTTCACACAGTGCAGTGACCGGTATGTGCACACACAGCATGGAGGTAAATGCGTCTTAACAAGCTTATCACACATGCAGAATGAGACCAGCGCTGAAAAGCCCTGGCAACGTGGAGGGCGGCGTGCTAATTCAAATGTACTCTTCGGATCTTCCAAAACCACAGAGAAATTAATTTTATTAGACTTCTCTGATCCTGGATTGACCCTGAAAGGACAGTGGCAATATTGCCTATACTGTGTGTAGCAGGTTCGATTAGCGAGAGAACCAGAGACCATTCAGCAGGTAGGGAAGGGCCGTGTCACTTTTCCATTCACACTGTAGGGGCCAGGGCGGCTACCGACGGAACTAACCAAATCATGTCACAGCTTTTAAAAAGAGAGGCTCACGAGCAAACAGAAGCTTCTGAGCCAGCGCAGCTGCCATCCCGAAGATGACCTGGGCTGGCTTCAGTGTCCCGAGGGCCAGGCTGCCACGGGATCAAAGTGTCACTAGACGTGGGTAGAGGAGGGCGCGGGAGTTGCCTGTGCAGCTGCCAGTCTCCGTCCATTCCAATAGAGACGTGATCTGAAAACAAACGCCGTGATTATCTCTAGTTTATAGCCAACCTTTCCTGCCCTCCTGAAGGGCGGGTATCTAAGCATGAACGTGAGGACCTCACAGAGGCCCAGGAAAGGGGCTGGCGTGGCCGCAGAGCGGGTCAGTTGTCAAATAAGTAACAATCTAGGCAGGTAGAGCACTGCTCAGCCCCGGCTCACACCCACCAGTGACTCCCGACGAGACGACTGCAAATGGCCTTGAAGTCAGCCTTGGGGCCCGGGCAGTGGGTCCTTCTCGGACCTCGCACCGAGGCACCAAAGCAGAACACCACGCCTGGAGTAACTTGCAAAACCAAGAGTATTTCCCCTACACCTTAATTAACATGGAATTGGTACTAGTAATAATGTAATAATAGCTAAAAACTATTATCTGCTATTGTTAAATATGCCAGGCACTGTGCACTGAGCACTTTAAGTATAGTATTAACTAGCCAAACGCCCACTTCTCCGGACACTCGGCTGTGTGTAAACACACGCATGTGAGGCCATCGCAGGAAGCCTCCTCTGCTGTGTGGGCAAACGAGCAACCCTGAGGACCAGGCAGCTGCTGAAAAGCAGAAGGAGAAAGAAACAAAAGAAAGCAAAGCAGGAACAAGCTGGCAATGTTTACTTTCTGGATTGGCAACTCCCAAAGGCCCAAGCCTTCCAACTGGGCCGAGGAAATGCCTGCAGGAGCAGGGGCGGGCAGGGGCGGGCGGGGGCGGGCGGGAAGGGCTGGGGAGGGGAGGCCTCCGTCTTCCTGCGACGCCAACGGCTCAAACGGACCCTGCGGCAACGGCCTCATCCTCCTTAAATAAAAAGCCTGCCCCAAATAGCAATGTTCTAGGTGAAACACGTGGAAACCTCCTGTCCTCACCTCACACGGGCATTAATTACTATCCAAATTAAAAGTTATTTAAGACTTTCCCTTTTAATACCATCCTCAAAGCCAGCAGCAAAGCTCAAAAGAGAGAACCCCAAAATATAAACCTCAGCTGCACCTTAATAAGGGACAAAAGGTCTTTGCTGTTTAAAAAAAAAGTTCCGTTTGTCAAAACAGGCACGGTGTCTAAAAGCTTTGACAAATCACTTCCTTGCTTTAGTCGCCGTGGCCGGAGCTCAGCTTACGTCCCTAACACGGAGAATCTGGCCAGGCCCGAGCCCAGACCTGGACGGGACACCGAGGGGCCCGTGCCGCAGGGCCCCCCCCCCCCCCCCCCCCCCCCCCCCCCCCCCCCCCCCCCCCCCCCCCCCGCACGCGCGCCAGGGCCCCAGCTCCTCTGGCCCTGAGTGCCACGCATGGCCCAGGCCCACTTCCCTAAAGAACTGAAACCCCGCGGCGCGCCAGGGCCCCGGGAGCTACGGCAGTTGGCAGAGATTGAGAAATTGTCACAATCGGCACTGGGGCCGGTCGCCGGCCTGGGCGTGTTCACCGCCAAGCGAGGTCTGGGCAGCTCCTGCTCTCCAGATACTGTTACACACCCCAAGCGCACAGGCGAGTCCCTGCCAGCGAGTCGCCATGGATAAAACGGGAGCCTCGGCCCAGCCACGCCACCGAGCCCTGGGCCTGGCTGCTGCGGGCAGGAGAGCCCAGGGTGGGCCCTCCTGCTCTGGGCCTCCTCCAGCGGCAGGAGGCTGCCTTTTCCCGGCTGCTGGGGTTTCACTTCGGGCCACAGCAGTAAAAAAAAGCAACCTGATTACATCACCCACCGCTGTCTTAACAAAGGCAGGGCCCCGGCAGTCTAAGGAGATTCCGCTCCACGTTCCTTTCGCTTCCTGCTACAGCAAAAGGAAAACCATGGGGTCAGCATTCTATGGGGCGTTCTGGGCCCTGGGGCAAAAGCCTGAGGACTGTCATTCCCCAGAAGCAGCTCTCACCTTCCCACTGACCCAGCTCTCAGCATAGCGAAACCCACACAGAGGCAGAGAGTGCCCTCGGGAAATGCAGTGAACAGCCTGCAGGCCCGGTTTCCGGTGGGTGCTGGGGGTGTCGGGATGGGCCAGAGGGTGTGGTGCTCTCCCCAAACCCAGCTCCTCTCTCCCTGCCCCCACTGTTTTTCAGGGTGGCCACGTGCCCAACTAAAAGACTACATTTCCTGCTTCCCTTGCAGGTGGGAGTTGGGTGTGACCAGTGGGAAGAGAGGGGAAGCCTCAAGGAAGTCCCTGAGTGGCAGATAGACAGCTGCCAAGTGAGGATGGCCGCCCACCATCCTCCCTCCCAGTTTTGGCCTGGAGTGAAGCTGTGATGACCGGTGCACCAGCAACCTTCCTGGACAATGAGGCTGCCTTGCAAGCAGAGCCTCACAGAACAATGGGAACTGGGCAAGAGCCTGGGCTGAACGTGGTCTAGCACAGAGGCACACACAAGGCACAAAACCTCTGCTGCTTTACATGCTTTGGACACAACAAAATTGCCCAGATTTCAAAGGAAAATAAGCCAGAGCTCCCTAACTAAAGAAAAAAGCAAACTCTGGATGGTATAGGGAACCGAGTTAGAAGAGCTGTTTCAGGCGCTGTTGGTACCCAGCCACGCAGTGCATCAAGAGCTTCTTCTGCAACATCATTAGCATTTTCACTCACACAGATTAAGAACCCCAAATACCAAAACCCTGGACAAAGAAGCAGAAAATGCAAGGTTATTTTAAGTTTTTAAAAACTGATGGTAATCTGCCTGAAAGAGAGCAGGAGAAAGGAAATGTGCTCTGGATTCCTGCAAGTCCTTGTGCTTTGTCCTGAGCGGGAGGTGACCCTGCCATGGCAACAAGGGGAATCAAGTTTGCAGGAGCAGGGCGTCCACCGGGACGGGCAGACCTGACCAGCACGGCGAGGCACAAGGGCTCCCTTTGCTATTTTTAGTATGCTTCTAACTCAGCAAGATTATGCAAAGATGGTCCTTGAAGGAAGAATGCAAATGTAGTCGGCCAGGAACATCCAAAGAAAAAAACAAAACCCCAAAACAAAAACAGCTTTGAGAAGACAAATTAAGCCCATGTTTTTAGGCAGTATTTACCAACAAGCTCTTTCACTATGTTTGTCACTTTGGGGCCAACCTGCAGTCATCCCTTAGGAATCAGGCCCACTTGCCCGTGCAAACTGCCTCTGGAGCCACCCACCCCAGCGGTGACTGTGGACATACACCTGCCCTGACTGCATCATCCCGCCGAGTGCCACCGCCCTGGAGCGGGGGACACCATTATCTCCGCTTCGCAGGCTCAGGGGCACAAAGTTCAGGACCATGAAGCTGATACGTGGCAGATCTGGGATCCGAACCCGGTGCCGCCTCTTACCCGGCTCTCGAGGTGTGAGGGTACCTGCATCCTTGGGGGGGGTCTTCACACGAAGCCTGCCACGCGTCTGACCACACCATCTCTGCAGGAGGCGTCTGAACTAGACGACAATCTCTGGGAGCTGGACCCCAGCCAGAGGGGCAGAGCAGGAGCAGCGGTGTGGCAGAGCGCAGGGGGAGGGCTTGTGCTGGGGCGGCACAGGGAGGGACCCCAGAGCCAGGTCCCAGAGCGGGCCAAGGAGCGCCTGAGATGGGTCTCAAACCACCTCCTTGCTAGACCGTGGGAAAAGTATGTTTCTGAGAAAACACTGGAAACTGCGTGTAAACATACATGGGAGTGCCCGTGACGTATGGGGGTGTGCGGCCAGGGTGTTCCTGGGCCCGTCCTGGCATGCCGCGATCACCTGGTGCCGTCTGCATCGCCATCCGGCTGCTGGACATCTTCTGGCCAAGATCTCAGGGAAAACCTATTCACAGAAGAATATCTGCTTGCTTAGGAAATATGGCCAAAGCACACAAGAGGCTACGACGAGAATCCAGGCAAAGCCCTGGGAAATTCTGTAACGACAGATTGTAAACGACCAGGCGGGTGGTGTCTCTGAAGCAGGGACGCTGAGAATGGACGGAGAAAGCAAAGCTGCTTCCACCGTGCTGGCATTCATGTCGGGGCCCAGTGGGAGCCAAATCCAGCACTTACTAATCCTGTTCCCTCACACACTGAATCAGCGCAGGACACGCCCAAACCCTGAGGCCTAACCACAGTCCCCTCTCCCAGCACGTCCTACCGGTGGCCTGCAGGGTCCCCTGGTGACGCCTCCCTCGCCTCCCCCGGGAGCAGGCCACGCAGCGCACGCCTGCCATAGGACACAGGGACATGTCTACACTGAGGTCTAATTTTAAAAAACAAAACTCACACATGGAAATGAAAACAGTACGGACTTCTCTTATTTTACTTAGTTTTTATTTATGCCACAATTTTCTTGTGTTCCTTCACTAAGTATCTCAGGAATTATCCAATCACTATTTCCTGCATGGCCTGAGCTGGGGCCACCACGCCTTTAAACTCGATGCCTTTAAGGGCTGCTCAGCTGCAGCCACCACCCAAAGGGCCAGGAGACAGACGGTCCTCAAGGCACCTGCCCAGGTGTGTCGCCCACGCCAGCCAGGGGGAGAGTCGAGGCCCCAGCCCAAGGCAGTGCAGAGCAGGGTTCTTTTTCTTTCTCTTTTTAAGGGCTAATTCACCGAAAACTGAACTGCTTAGAGGCTTGTGTTTTTAGTTAAAAAATTAAAACCGTACTACGTCCCACGGAAGGCCACACGTTCATCAGCTGCTGGGCTGCAGCGTGGTCACCACCGCCCAGCGCTCCTGATGGCGGGGCCCAGAGCTCGGAGCGCACAGTGTGAGTGTGCTGTCTCTTTATTTATAAATCATGCATGTGATGTGCTCAACTAACGCGTGCACTATAAAACATGAGAAATATACCTCGAAGGAGACTGAAAACAAAGGAGCAGAGGTTCTGGCATCTCACCGTCTCCTGCTGGACCCTAGCTCTGAAGGCCCCTCGGGGGTGACTGAACAGCTCCCGGGGCACTGGGCGGCCACCCCACGCTTTCCCTGACCCTGCGAAACCCTGGGCTGAACTAGGCCGTTCCTCAGCTTAGATACTGTCCACCACTCTGAAAAGAAAATGCGAACTCCCAGCGAGCCAGGGGCCCTCCTATCTCCCCCTGTCCCTGTGTCCTCCCTGCCCCGTCTGGCCCTGTCCACAGCAGGCCCCTCCCCAGGACCTCCGTCCTGTGCACACATCACATGTGCCCCCCGCCTGCCATGTCCTGGACCTGCCCTCCCCCAGGACACGGCCCAGGGTCGGCACACGGGGACTCCCCACACTCGGGGAAACGAAATGGAAAGAAAACTGCCCCTTACGCTGCCATCCACGGGTTCCCCTGCACGGAGGGCCGGAATCATTCTTATCCTCAAAGTTTAAGATTCTTTACATGATTTAGGTTAATGACAGCTGACAGCTCAGGATTAGGATCCGAGTCCCTTTCCGGGGCCACTGTGCAGCCACAGGAAACAGGCCTGGGGGTCCCAAAGAGCCCCCTCCTCACCAGGGCCCTCGAGGGGCTTACACCATGCTCGGGGCCACACGGCCGGGAAATTCCAGCAGGGGCTTCCGCCCACCAGAGCCCACGTTAACCGTGACACACCTGCCGGGATCCCGGGTCAGACCTGGGCTGCTTCACAGCAAACCTCCTGCACAGACGGGACAGGTGGCCCCTCCGTGGTGATGAGAAGCAGCCGGGGGTGCACAGGGGATGCTATTAATTCAGTAGAAAGCTCTAAGGGCAGCAGTGAGAACGGCAAAGCAAAAAGTAGGAGAGACGGTGACAAGGAAGACGCCCACCTCTTGCCTGGCGCATCAGCCACCTGAGACCCCACCCCTCCGACCACCCCAACCTGATAAAAGTGGGAAAAATCGGGTAGATGGGGCTCAGAATCTGGTAGCGAGACCCCTCTGAACCCGCCGGCAAATAAACCTTGATTCTCCGACTCTCCGTGTGCCGCTCAGTTTGTCCTCGGAACCACCTGCTGCAACACTTGCTGTGACAGCACAGCGGGCGGCTGCAGCACCGAGGAAACCACGAAGCCTGACCAGGGGTAGAAAAGCGATGGTGGCGGGAGGCCTGGCGCTGGGCTCAGAGCGGGTTGTGAACGCGCCCAACTCTCACGAAGCGCCTGGGGCTCGGGGAGGAAGAGGCCGGCTGGTGACTGGCCAGCGCCACCGTCGCCACTGGGGAAAGGCTGGGACTGAAGCCGCAGCGACTGAAATGAAACCTCCGTGAGCGGCTCAAGCAGAGAGAAGGGTAGCGGAAGCAACAGTGAGTGAGAAGCTACCCAGTAAAAATTACCCTGAACAACAGAGAAAAGAGACCGAAAATAGATTATTAAGACTCAGGGGCCGGGCGCGGTGGCTCACGCCTGTAATCCTAGCACTCTGGGAGACCGAGGCGGGCGGATTGCTCGAGGTCAGGAGTTCGAAACCAGCCTGAGCAAGAGCGAGACCCCGTCTCTACTATAAATAGAAAGAAATTAATTGGCCAACTAATATATATAGAAAAAATTAGCCGGGCATGGTGGCGCATGCCTATAGTCCCAGCTACTTGGGAGGCTGAGGCAGCAGGATCGCTTGAGCCCAGGAGTTTGAGGTTGCTGTGAGCTAGGCTGACGCCATGGCACTCACTCTAGCCTGGGCAATAAAGTGAGACTCTGTCTCAAAAACAATATATAAATTTAAAAAGACTCTCAGGGACACACTGGGCAATAACAAAAGATCTAACATTCACGTCTCAAAATCCCAGCAGGGGAACAGAAAGTGGGTGAAGAAGATTCGAAGAAGTAATGGCTGAAAATTTTCCAACTTGGCAAAAAGATAAACCTACAGATTCAAGATGAGTGAACCAGCATAAACCCAAAGACATCCACGCCAAACTTTTGAAAACTGAAGACAAAGCAGCCAGAGAGGAACCTGTGAGGGAAAAACAATTCAAAACCCAACATTCAAAAAATTCTTCACGAACTAGGGCTTGGTGAAGAGTTCTTAGACATGACACCAAAAATATGATCCATAACGACAAAAACCAACACTCTGGGAGGCCAAGGTGGGAGGACTGCTTGAGGTCAGGAGTTTGAGGCCAGCCTGGGCAATAGTGAGACCTTCTCTCTAGAAAAAATTAGCCTGGCAATGGTGACACCTGTAGTCCCAGCTACTGGGAGGCTGAGGCAGGAGGATCACAGGAGCCTAGGAATTGGAGGTTGCAGTGAGCTATGATGACACCACTGCATTCTACCTGGGGCTACAGAGCGAGAACCTATCTCAAAACCAACCAACCAACCAACCAACCAACCCTCAGCAAATCAGACTTCCTCAACATTTAAAGCTCCTGGTGTGCAAAAGAGCCCATTAACAGAGGATAAAAAGACAAGTTACAGGTTGAGAGAAAAGATTCGGCAAACCACATATGGGATAAAAGACTCATATTTAGAATATACAGAGAACTCTCAAAACTCTGCAGTAAAAAAGCAAACAATTCAATTAGAAAGTGGGCAAAACACACGAAGAGACATTTCACCGAGGAGGATCTAAGATGGCAAACAAGCTCGTGACAAGCGCAACACCCTCGCCCGGTTAGGATGTGCCACACGCCTGTCAGAATGGCCAAAACAGCACCGGACGCCGGCGAGGATGTGGAGAAACAGGATTTTTCATACACTGGGGGAGGGAGTAGGAAATGCGAAAGCCACTCTGAAATGCTAGCTCGGCAGTTTCTTTAAAAAACTAAACAGACGCTGATGATGGGGATTAATAACTGCGCTCCTGGGTGTTTATCCCAGAGCAGTGCAACTGTGCACTCAAAACCTGCGATCGTTCACAGCAGCTTCATCTGTAACGTGCCAAAAACTGGGAAAAACTAAAACATCCCTCAACAAGTGGAGGGGGTTAAACTAATGGTTGTTACCTCCTCACAGCGCCGCCGGTGCCCCATGGCTCTGAGTGTGGTGGGGCCCCGGACAAGGACTGGGACCCAGCTGCGCTCACAGTCACAGCCCGGGCTGCAGGCAGGACACTCTCTCCCTCCCCCAGAACTGGGCAGACTGGGCTGAGCTGCTGCACCCGTGTGTTCTCACCACCGTGCAGCTCCTGAGCGCGCTGGAACGTCAGACATCCCCTCGCAGGCGACAGCAGGGCTCCCGACCCCAGGGCTCTTTGGGGGCACCTGTTCTGCCCACTGACAGCTCTGACCCTGGGGTTCAGACGCAGATGCTGGGGCAGAGGCCAGCGTGGGGAGCTCCCATCCTGTGATAGGGCTGTCTCCCGTATTCTGTTTCTCCCACACTTCCTTGTATTCTAAGAGCCTGCTACCAGTGCGCACTCTTTTGGGTGGAATCGCTGCGAGAGAACCTCAGGGTGCCTGGCAGTGTTCTGGTCAATGACACCCAATTTAACAGTGCTAGCCACAGAGTGACTTGGCAGGACCTGATCCCTGCTAGTGAGTCACAGCGAGGAGCAAAGCGGACGACCACAGGAACTCACAGAGTTCCGCGTTTCACAACACCGGAGCATTTCAAAATATCTTCTTCATTCACTCTAAACTTGGCCCTGCTCGAGGCAGAAGCTGACTGCTGATAAGTGGAGACTTCCTCAAGGTCGGGCATTCCAGCCTCTGCCACTGGCCAGCGGAGGCCCAAGTCGTAGCCAACTGCTGTCAGCAAGGAAGGCTGGGCCCGGCCGGGCTGCACGGACGACCTGGCTACCCACACTACGATCCCACCAGAGCCCGCACCTGGGCCACCGCACCTGAGCCCCCAGAACACCTGGGCCTGACCCTTCCAGATTCTTCCCAAGACACATTCTGCCAGCAAACTGAAGCCACTGCTGATGAGATGAGCTGTCCTCTAAATGAAACACCCAGGCGCTGTGTCACCTTTCCATCTATACTTACTTTGAATGTTGTCTGCACTAGACGAAGCCACAAAACTCACCTGACCAGAAAAGCTACCCCTCTGTGCCCATGTAAAATCTGATTATCACTGCTGTGGTTTTTGTTCTGCACCAAGGAAAAGATGCACGACAGCATTACGACAAGATTCTCCAGAGTCCCCTCCAAGCGCACACAAACGCCCGAAAGCACATGGTAAAACACGGTTCTCTCTGGAGAAATGGAACTCGGGGTGGAAAGAGGATGGGGTTTTATGCTCTTCCTGGACAAGACCCCAGAAACTGATTATCTGGGGAGGAAAACCAGGATGAGAGAGAAAGAAAATTGTCTCACTGTTGACCTTCTGAGTTTCGAACTGCAGGGATGTGTCACCTATTCAGAAAATATTTAAGCCAAATTTCATAAACGTACCTTATGAAAACAAAACAAAAAAAGTATCCTAACTTTTATAAAAGAATGTAAGAAGAACTATAAGAAGCATTGTCTTCAAACCTAAGCCTTTCCTCCCAAAGCTAAAATAAGGCTGGCGAGAACAGCTGATGTTCACTCTCCTCACACTGTCTCGTGAAGGTGACAGTTCTGGGAGTCACAAAGCACATTTTCAGGGCCCAAAAATAGACGACTTTAAAAAACGCCTTGAAGATGAGTAAGAAATCAAAATAAAGGACATGGCTTTGAAAATCCTTTTGTTTAGGGCGCTGACCTCTCACGGGCCTTCCTAGAATGAGTGGCGAGGTGGCTGTGCCTTCTTCTCATTCCTTCTCCGCCTTAGCTTTTCTTCGACACCAAGCTCCGTGATGGGCGGGAACCTCAAGCCCTCTGAGAGCCCGGGGTCCAGCTCGGGCCCGGCACACAACAGTGTTGAAATAATTATATGAAATATTTTTCACTACTTTAAAATGACGGAGTGCGCTATCGACAGAGTTATGAACTTTGTTAACTATTTAAAAATGAAAGTAACTAGCAAATTAATAGGACAGGAAGAGAATAAGCCACATATTTACTTGGATAAATTACCGGAACCAAAGGTATGTGAGTTCTATCTAGATGGGAAGTTTATCACCCTAGAGGGCCAGGGAGTGGCGCAGCCCACAGAAGCCCTGGTCCCTGTCCGCTTCCTTACTGTAGCTGTAAAATGAAATCTGCAGTTGGAGTTCTGCAGAAGTCACAGAACTATGACCACAATTTAAAAATAAATGTCATCTCTTGTCAACTGGAAATAAACAGAACAGAGAGAAGTGACACCTCCCCCAGCGGTACTCCATCCCCATCAACCCTGCCGTGTGTCAATAAATCTCACTCGGGCTGTTTGAGCAGTGTTTAATCATAAATGGATTGGAACACACTCCGGAGTATAAACGGAAGCAAGTATCACCTGTCTGAGAGAGCGACGGGCTGGCGAGGAGAGAGGGCAGAAACCTTCTAGTTGTAAAGTGAGAAGCCAGACTGCTGGTACATTTACATCAAATACAGACATGACCACTTTCAAGATTACGATAATAAAATGCAGAATTCTGACAGCAGGGGTTTGATTTGAACTCTTATGACTCTTTTCCAAGGAAGCACGTAGAATAGAACAAGTGGATTCCACTCCTCTCAGAAATGTTTATTCCTTGAGGGTAAATGACCAAACTGACACCAGCAGTCT
This sequence comes from Mirza zaza, assembly GCA_008750895.1. Lineage (NCBI taxonomy): Eukaryota > Metazoa > Chordata > Mammalia > Primates > Cheirogaleidae > Mirza > Mirza zaza. The sequence goes on along the minus strand of VSMD01047406.1, from coordinate 170,700 downwards.
CCTTCCCCTGGCATCACAGTGACAGCACGTGCAGGGTGCCGGGGACTCGACAGGAACAGCCAATCCTCAGGTTAGTTATTCCAGACCTCGGGCAATCGATACCAGTTTATGCCCTTTTCCCATTTCCACGTAAAGTAACCGCATTTATGGAGACAGGGACCGCATGGCAGAGTGAACGGCTTCAAGTCAATTACTGCTGAGAGGCAGGAGCCGCTCGACAAGGCACCGGAGCGGATGCGGCAGAATCCCACCTCTGCCCTCTTCCCCCTTACGTATAAGGCAAGTGAAGTGTCATGATTAGAGGGTGGATTAAAAAAAACGAGGAACTGATAAAAAAATAAGCACAGATAATCCACCTGTTAATACCAAAGAATTTGAATTTCCAGCTTCAGACTCACCTCCCCCCTGGGCCTCTCCCTAAACGCTCTGCCTGGAGCCCCCGCCCCACTCCCCACTCCAGGCCCAGCCACGGCTCCCGAACCCCTCATGCCTTGATCTGTGCTCCTGGTCGTCAGCTGCCTGGAGGCCCTGTGAGCACCGTTTTGCTGACTGATGGTTGGGCCCAGTTCAATGTGTGACCCAAGGCTGTTGTCCTGGTCAGATGTGGTGACACCACCCACCCCTTAAAGTCTGGTGACAGGGATAAGAGAGATGTGATGCCCTCAGCCAGGGCACGCGGTAATGACCGGTAAGTGTAGGAGGCAGCATCTTTGTCGTTACTATTCTCGTGAAGGTCTCATTGTGGCCCTGAGACTCGGTTCTGATCCTGCCTGCGCCTGCCCTAGGAACCTCTGACAGTTCTCCAGTGGCCACGGAATGAGGCTCGCCTTTCCACCCTCCTCATGTGCCAAGACGTCCAAGGTCCACTAAGAGCACCACATGTTCCTTTACTCAGGATCCCATCCTCCTCAGTATCCAGATAGGCTTTCTCCTGCTACAGCGACTGCTGGGCTTGCCAAAATCCATCCCTTCTGCCTTCGGGGCACCCAGCTGGACTGTGCCTCCCGTGCCACTAGTCCCCACCGAGGGGATGTGTGTGGGGAACACACGCCACATCTGGGCCGGCTGCGCAGAGGCAGTGTCTCCTCCCCACACCTTCCCCTTCCCAGGCTGGTGAAACCGCCTGGAGGTCCCAGGGATGGCTGGGCCCCAGGTGGCAGGGGCTATCCTCCCCAGGTGGCAGGGGCTGTCTTCCCTCAGGTGGCTCAGCCCCAGGTGGAAGGGGGCTGTCCTCCCGCAGCTGTTACTTCCTGTTGCAGGAAGCCCTTCCGCCTGGGGCGTGTTCCTCGCTGGCCCGGGCCTCCCTGACTGATACACCACTGGGATACGCCCGGTCATCAGCCCTCCCACTGCTTTTCCACAGCCGTCCTGTGCCAAAGTCGCTGCTCCGTCTCTTGAGTGCCCAGCAGGACAAACGCCAGCACGAGGCCTCTGAAACAGACCCAGGGCACACTCAATCCTCAGCTTGGCGTCGTGAAGAGACTTCTCGTTGTAAAGCGACGCTGACCGTGATCTAGACTCAGCTTTGCCCCTCACGTGGAACCGACCAACGGCTGCCTTAGTCGCTCTGTCTCGGCCAGCCTCAGTGCCTCTTCTCTGGACCTGACGTTCTGTGACGCTTCCGCACTCCGACCTGGCTCCTCACGCGCACAGCGGCTGGGACCGTGCCCGCGGGTAACATCCACCGACGTGCCTCTCCATCAAGAAACACGAATAATCATCCAATGGCAAGTAAAAACGATGACGAGAACAAATCGAAAACAAAGCAATGGGAGAAACTCAAGACGTGGAACTGCTGTAATTCCAAGTGGTGGCGATTAAGTGGCTCATCTGTGCCCAGTTTCTATTAAAAGCAGCGGTGGCCTTACAGACCATCCCAGAATAGGTGCCCCCAGGCCTTGCTGCTGCCCCCGATGCCACCCTGCCTTCCAGAGCGAGGAGACATCTGCTGCAGCACAAACCACGGGAAGCCGTAAACCTGGCTGTACCTGTTTCTCTGAGATCCAGCGATTTTTAAATTGTGGGTATATAATAGTCTTTTATGTAAATTTTCAATTCTCCAGTCCTAATTCAGGACAACCCCAGGTGACTCAATGTCAGCAATTACTAGCACGTTGTGGAATTTCACTGTGCGCATGTTTAAGCCAATGGCATAATATGCAATTTGACATTTTTTATCACGGGAATTAAACTTCATTGTGGCAAAACTAATTCATAGTTTACCACAGTTAAATTCATCTGACACTTCTCCTGTGTTAGCAGACCACACACGCCTGCCACAAAACCACCCCCACCCCCCGCACGCGGGTTTGTGGATCAGGTGGACACCGGCCGGCACAGCAGTGGTTGGTGGTCAGGGGCGGTTCAGCCGTGGCCAGCGGGAGAGGGCCCAGTCCACTGTGTGCTGGTCCAGCCGTCAGCGCACCAGTAAACATCTATCAGCACTTGTCAAGTGCCTGGCCCAGCACAGAAACAAAATCAGAAACAAAAGTTCCTCATTAGGAGACAGGGCTCTTGATCGAAGCCAAGGAGGCCAATGAACTCAGAAACATGATCAGGGACCAGGAGACAGAGTTGGGGCCTCACTGTGACCTGGTAAAACAAGGGGGGACATAAAGCTTGACCAGGTCTGGAAGGCAGAGTGGGACTTCCCAGGTGGCAGGGTGGGGACAGCGCTCTATTCTAGGCAACATACGGTGTGAACAAGGTGCAAGGGGGCTCCGGCTTCCCAGCATGTGTAAGAACAGGCACGCAATGGCTTTCAGGAGCCGGGATGTCCCACTAGCCTCTTTTCCAGAAGCAGCATTTGACTGCCACCCCTACCCACCCAGGTGTCCCAAGGAGGAGAAGCCAGGAGGAACAGGGGTCGCCCCCAGGCTGGGAGACCCTAGAGCGGGACACAGCCTCCCACACCCGCAGACACGCTAGGGAGAGCACACCTTCCCAGGTCACACGGAAGCCCAAGTTTATTACATTGGGGACAAACTGCTATAATTTCATGACATAGATTTGCTACACTTGGTCATCTTTGTTCTCGTTCTGCCATATAAAATTCCACACTAAATCTAGAATATGACTTTGGATAATTTAAGGTCAAGTTAGAGTTCAGCCTATTCAATCTTTCCCAAGGGAGTGGTCTTTTCCCGAAACCACTCTGATTAGCCTTCTGGTTAATTCCCCAAACCAGCAGCCACTGATAAGAGGAGCTGGATCAGAGATAGTCAAGGAGCTTCCAGTTTCCTAAGGGCAGCTGGGACCATAGCTGGCAGCCAGATCATGTTTACAAAGCAACAGGGGCTCATCTGTAGAGACCTCAGCCACCCCAAAACAAAGTGGAGTAGCACAGCATCAGCACCAAAGAGAATTTTGCCCTTCACAAAATGCATTCCAAACACCCCTGGGAAGCCAAACAGGTCCCCTCCCACTTGATAAAGGAACCGGCTGTCCCTTCCAATTCACTCCCCCACCAGCTACAAGAGGGTTTCCTCTGGTGGGGCAACCTCTCCTTCCACATTTACTCTGATTTCAGAAAATATTTGAAATGCTGCATATTGATGGCAGGCTATGGTTCCACACACATAAATCAGAAGAATGGGACATTCCAACCTGAAGGCCCTGCCCTGGCAAGGTGGCTTTTTCAGGCAAACAGTGAGAAGAAAACCCATCAAGCAATTGCACGGACTTTTAAATCCACCCTCTCCTACTGCTGGTACCTGAGTCGCTAAATATATCTTAACACAATGAAGGCGAAATTATCCATTTGGGGAAACTGGGTCATAAAACAGATTAATAACATCGAATACCCGCCCGGGGAGAGGCCTGGTTCTAGCAGAGTTGCAGGATACACTGAACTGGTTTAATTGTTATGTAAATTGCACCCTCGGTCCCGTGGATTTATCCCTCAAGGCCTGTTCATCACAACAGTTTTCTCTGAAATAAAAACTGAGCAGACGCCCTCCCTGCCCGCCCCGCCCTCCCGGCGCACCACCCCCAAACGTCCTAAATTCCTCTCCTTTGGTGCTGTGCAGGTCTGTGTCCTCAGCACCAGGGCTTTATGACAAACGGGGATGGGTGACACTACAGGAAACGGCAGGGGACCCTGCTAATTCTCTGCAACTGGAGAGGGGGCCCCACCCAGTGTCCTGTCCCCCTTTAGAGACCCCGGGTGCCTACACATGTCTCTTCTCCACTATGGACAAGGGCAGGAAGCCCTTAGGTTTTAGTTTTTATTTTCAAGAAGAAAGTGCCATGGAATTCAACTGGAGTGCAGAGTAGCTGTTATTTTCTCAAGATTTTTTTTTACAAGTACTTAGCATGGGTGGTGGAGGTGGAGCCGGAGCCCACAGCATGGCCCCCAAGGAGAAGGAACTCCCAGGGGCCCAAGAGGAAGAGAGGGGCCCAGGTGTGTTGGGGCCAGGCATCCAGGTCAGCTAAGGAAGGTCAACCCTGACCTTGGGGATCAAAGATGACTTAGCTGATATTCTTGGGAAAGGAAATAATGCCTCATTCAAATAACTCTTCAAACGCTTTGCCCCTGTGCAAAGTCTGTAACTAGGATGCACACTGATGCCTTTGACTTTTCTCTACTCTCAAAACAACTCAGAAAGAACCAAAAATCCCATTTTGCTCTTTGGTGACTGTCAGCATTATCCGATCCAGTTTTTCCCCAAGGAAGGTAGGGAGGCTCCACCTCGATAAGAGGGAATCACAGAAACCAAGCCCTGCTGCCACGACATCCGGCCACCCTGCACCAGCCCAGCCTTGCTCTGGGCCCCGCCCTGTGGCCTGTATTCCTGGAACCTTGCTGTGACCACGTTCTTTTTCAGTTTAGCAGTAGGGAGTGTCACAGATATAAACTAATTTAGGGAGGCAAAGCACTTTAATGTACATAGTTAAAGAGCATTCATATAAAGAATATATTTTTTTAAGTATTTAAGTTCCTTACCAATTGGGATGCTGATCACCAGCAGTTGGGAATGCATGAATGTGCAGTTTCAACAAAGTTCCTGTTACAGATTTTTTAAAAAGAAACAATGCGTTCTCTGTGGCCCTCATCTGTAATTCCTGCACTTTGGGGGATCACTTGAGCCAGGAATTTGAGACCAGCCTGGGCAACACAGCAAGACCTCATTTCTACAAAAAATTTAAAAATTAGCCAGGTGTTGTGAGGCACACCTGAGTCCCAGCTATTCTGGAGTCTGAGGCAGGAGGGTCACTTGAGCCCAGGAGCTTGAGGCTGCAGTGAGGTTCGATAGCACCACTGCACTTCAGCCTGGGTGACAAAGCAAGACCCTGTCTCTAAAAAAAGATACAAATAAATAATAAAAAATAAAAGGAAGCAGACATGAGGAAAACACACTGAAATGATATTTCTAGTCATCATTTTAGAGAGTTATGTGGCTTTTCTCCTTTTCGTATTTCTGTATTTTCCCATTTTTCTATAAGCATCGATTATGTACAGAATAGAAAAAGGTTTGAGATAATAAAGTTTATATAGATATATAACATAAAAGCTAAAGTGCACTTTTTTGGCTTTGTTTTAAAATTGGCTTCTACAAAAAGAATTCTGTCAAAAAATTTTTGACTTTAAAAAAATTAGAGAATGGAGGCTTATTAGAAATACCTTTAAAAAGTTTAAGACGACTTTTTGTTAACTCTACAATATTAATAATCTGGAATCCTCTGGGAAAAAAGTCATTTTAGATAGATGGATTCTCCAAAGAAATAATCTGTTCCTTTAAAAAATTACTAAAATTAAAATTTTTACCCATTTTTTACAGTTATATTGATTAAAATACATCACATCTCCCTACTTCCTTAGATGACAGCGAACAAAATGAAATTACCACTTTTAAGGGTGAAAAGATGAAGGCTACAGGGAATTACAAATCAAAAAGTTGATAAATGTATTGATCATAAAAGGGCAAATACAAACATAGGCACTGACTTGCCAAATGTTAGAGTTACAGTGTGACCCTGCAAAGGCTGAGAGTTTATCAGAAGGTGAGAAGCTCGTGGAACAGAATTAGGGTTTGATACATTCTCAGGTGACCCACACTCCCACACTCCCCCCCATGACGGATAAAAACCAACAGAACTGGACAGTACAGAGAGACCACAGGGCCACTGGGGCTCTGGAATGGGGTCCTGGAGGAGCCCCACCCTGGGTGTTCACGTCCAGGCTGTAGTCACTGTTCACAAGCGACTTGCCAGGCCCTGGCCTCCGGGACCAGTACACCTCAGGCGGAAGCCTGAGCTCTGAGCTCATCTCTTCCCAGGTGCCGCTGCTACCTGCTCTAGTCACGTGTCTGAATCAATCCTTCCAAACGGTGACAGAAATGTTTCCATACATGGTCCCGACCTTCAAGGAACTTCTAGATTAATGAGGCAGGAAGGTGGTGGAGGACGCACCAATGTATCACATAAAAATACACGATCATAAATAACACTAACTGCCCTGAAGAAACAGAGTCCCCAGACTGGTTCTGAGGGAGTGATGGGGGTAACAGCAGAGAGGGCAGGGTTGGGGGGTGTCACCCAGGCAGGGGACAGCCAGCACAGAGGGCAAAGTCCGGGGCTCAGTGGCAGAGACAGGCACTCAGGGTTGGGGGATGGCTAAAGATTCAGGGAGTCAGTGGAGAGTTCATGCAAACGCTGGGAACATTAAGCACAGGCTCAGACTGGCTGCAGGGTGCATGGGAAAGGACTTGGGGAAGGAGGGGCCGGGAGCTGGGGGGAGGGGTGGGAGAGAAGGGGGCGGGGCACTGAGGCATTAGGTGTTTAATGGGGACAGAGTTTCAGCTTTGGAAGATGAACAGTTCTGGAGGTGGACAGTGGCGGCGTCTCCACAACAATGTGAATGTGCTCAAAGCCTCTCTAACTGTTCACTTAAAAAGGTCAATTTTATGTATATCTTATCACAATGAAAAAAAGAGTTAGGAGGCTCCTCCCACAGCTGACCTGGGAGAGGTACTGCTTCTGGCCTGGGGCTGGTGGGTGGAGAGGAGAGGGCTCTTGAGAAAGTTTTGGAGAGTGGCTGAGTCCCTGGTGCCCCCACCGTCACTGCCCCTGGTCCTTCTGGGCCGTCTCTATGCCCCACGCCAAGCCATGCAGCAGCATCAGATGGGGGTGACCATGCCTAAAACACCCCCTTGCCTAAAACCATCCATTGCAACCCTTATAGGCACTTTAAAAACAAAACAAAACCAATCTCTTTCAGAAAAATTAAATTTGCTGGACTGATACAATCTCCTAAGTCATAATCAGTAAATGCTGGAGGAAGTCTTTCACTAAAGCCCATGTACAACATAGATGAAGAACCGTCCTGCCTCGGGCAGCCCCTCAGCCTTCCCCTGCTCCCCCCAGGGCACTTCCAAGAAACCAGAGGGATCCTGGGAACACTTGTGGGTCCTGACTTGCAGGAAGGACAGGCCACATGGTTGTAGGGGAAAATGCCTCCCAGGAGACGTGGCCAGCACAGGCCAGGCTTGGGGAGGAGCCAGCAGGGTCCACTGTCCACCTGCCTGTGGGCAGCTCCCGCCCTTGGATCCCACAGGGGCAGCCCCCACCCCCCACTCCGTGCAAATTCACCAGGGCCCTCCACCTCCTCCACTCTTCGTGGATGTGCCAGGGGTCCCCATTTCCCCCACTCTGCGTAAAAATGCACCAGGGCCCTCTACTCCCCCTAATCTGTGAGGATGAGCTAGGGCAGCCCCCACACATCAGTGCCCCCTTTCTGTGAAGCCCAGACTCGCCCAGGCTCCAGCTTCAACCCCCTCAGCCCTTTCGCAGGCTCCTGTTCCGGGGATTGCGCCTGCCTGTCTGTCTGTCTCTCTAGGGCCAAGGACAGGAAGCTCTCTCAGCCCAAGACAAACCCTTTGGGTTTTATTTGGAATTGCCTGTCAGACCCAGGTCTCCAGGTGCAGCTGGACATCGGGCACATGCCGGCCCCTCCACTGGCCTCAGGAGAAGCACTCTGACTGCGCATAGGTCCTGTGCTCACTGCTCTCGGTCCCCCAGGACACTGACAGCCCCTGTGTGGGCCTCAGTGTATCAGCCTTTGAAATGGACGACACTTACAAACAAAGCGCTGGGCCATCCTTTGAGCAAGATGTTTCAGCGCCACTGTTAGCAAAAGCTCCGAGAGTAAGATGCTGATCGGAAGCCTGCACCACTAGTAGTCTGAGTAATTTATTCCCAAGTTATTTTATTAAGCAAGCAGTAGCCAATTTTCCCAATATAAGAACACAGACATGCCTTTTTCTGTATGTACAGGGAGAGAGGCAGTATTTAGCCCTCATTGGTGTAATGTTATGTGACTACCGCAGGCTTGTTTTCTCCCTTTCCCATATTAAATCATGGCAGGGTGGTCTCTTTAGAGCTCCCAGCAGGCTGTGATTCCAGTCACAAAGTTCTGGAAGATGAAGCTAGAAATGTGCCCGGTGCTGCTGGGACTCCGGCATCTGAGTGGCATTTCTGAGCCGCGTGGAGCTCCAGGCCTGCTGCCTGGGCTTTTACCGGGGAATGTGGTTTCAACATTCAAGCTTTTAGTTTTGCCATATATGGTAAAAACAATTCTTAATGACGTTCTGTCCCCAACTCTAAAATGAATAAAATCTACTCAAGTCTCCTGGGTACCCTCAATTTTGTGTAACTGTCCTTCCCTCCTGCGTGGCAAGGTTGGGCCATGCTAGAAGAGTCCATGCAGGGCGAGGACGCCGGGACCCCGCCCTGTGCTAGAGACCCCAGCAGTCCTGCAGGGCCACTGAGCTCGCTGAGTCACCTACCCCCCGACTTTGCCCTCAGAACCAGCCTGTCACCAAGCCCTACCTGCCTAACACCCTAAATGCCCAGTCCCTATGCTTGGGCATGGCCCCACACCTGTCCCCTCCATGTGTGGGGACCCTGATCTGCCCATCTCCAGCTCCTTCTGGTCCCCCCTTCCTTCCCCTGGCCCCAGAGCCACCATGCCTGAGGCCCCACTGCTGGGAGGTGTCTTCCAGACTCCCCTCCCCAGAGCTTCTGTGTGTAGCTCAGACCTCCGCTGAAACATCACTGCCTCAGAAGGCCCTCCTCAAACATCCCAAGAGAGAGCAACACATCTGTCTTCCCAGCTTAGCCCTGCGCCTGACACACAGTCTCACCTGGCAACGCAGGTGAGCCAGGGGTCTCCGTCGCAGTGGGCTCGCGGGGTGTGAGTGGAGGGCCATGCTGCGGGCTCCGTCCAGCTCCAGCACGAGATGCAGGCGCGTGTTCGGGAGGGGTGAGCCGTAAGTGCAGCCCCGGGGGCAGGGACGAGGGACTGGCGCGGCTTCGCTGGACCTGGCATCCAAGGGGAGCGTGTTGGCAGTCGGGGTGGCCACTGGAGGAATGGAAAGGACGCCCCTCTGGCGAGCGCTAAGAGGGGAGGAGAAACGTGGAGAGTGAGGCCGCAAAGCCACGTCCAGGGCCACGCCTGGCAGCACCGCTTGCAAAGCGATATTTTCACAGAAGTAGAAAACACAAATACTATCATGGACAAGTCTGTGTGACACCACTTACATCAATTTGAAAAGCTACACAGAGCTAAAGGAATAATTCTCAGATGCCCACTCGAGTGTGTGCAGCAGGGGAAAGGACTAGAGTGAGACTCCCCCTCCGCAGGGGGCCGCCGTGGAGAAGGGAGAGACAGGGCGGGACAGGAGAGCACAGGAGACCCAGTGTCACCTGCAAGGCCATGTTTCTCTTATTTTATAAAGGATCTGAAAAAATGTAATAAAATGTGAACAAGTGCCGATTCCTGGAGCGTACACGAGTACTTGTTATTCTACTTTGTACTTTGCTGTATTTTTTAAATGCCTTAAAATACATACAAATCATTTAATCAGTTCTGTGCTTCCATCTCCAATTCATAACCCTCCTTCTGGAACCCCCCCACATCCCAGTTTGCGGTCAGGACACGTCAAGGCCGGAGCTGGCTACACTTTGGACTGGCCTGAGATCAAAGCACTCGCCTCACACCTCTCAGCATCCCCCCAGTTTCAGCCAGTCCTGCACCCTCCAAAGGTTAGTCAAACGAACTCAAGGTGAAACCTGAGTTTGTCTTTTCAGAGCCCCTGTACTTTGAGCTCCCGCTCTCTAGACAAGCAGCTCAGAAAGACGCTGGAAAACAAACCCTACAACTTTGCTCTGATCATACAAACTTCAGAGCCCTGAGGGACCCTGGAGATATCCAGCCTGTTCTCCAGCCAGTGCTACCTACGACACCCTCACCAGGTGGCCAGCTGCTGGCACAGGCTGGAGACAGACCACTCACCGGACCCAAGGCCGGTCTACCCCACCGTCATCAGCTCAAAGCACGGCAACATTTCCCTCTATGCTGAACAGATCTGACTTCCGGCATCCAGACACCTCACGAACGAACGCTATCCCGCTCACTCTCGACAACAGGTGCATAAATGCAGCAGTGTTTATTCGCTAGGCCCTTTCTCTATGCTAGGCACTGAGGTAAGTACTTCTAACACATCTCCTGTCATTCTCATAATCACCTATGAAGGAGGTAGCGTACCCATTTTATAGATGAAGAAACAGGAGCTCAGAGATTAAGTCCCAAGGGCACCAGGCTAAAGTGACCAAACTAGGTCTTTAAGAAGTTAAGCTAATGTAACCTCTGACCACTTTCTTACACCAGGTTAGTTCTGCATTCAGATCTCTCCTATTTGTTTACTCAGTTCTCCAATAATTATTTATGAAGTGTCAACGATGTGCTAAGCGTGTGGGCATGGCTGGGATCACAGCAGTAAACAAGAACAACTTGGTCCTGCTCCCACTACACTTAGGGTCACCAGATAAATACAAGTACAAACAATGACAACAACAATCACGGGGCACCATGGGGTGTCGGGGCTACCAGTACACCATCAATGGGATGATCTAACCTCAGCCAAGCTCGAGGGAAGGCTCCTTAAGGAAGTGGCTTTTAGGCAGTGAAAGCTGTATTTACTCTGAAATTCAAATTCCCCATAAACATTCCTTTTCAAGCTACAAACAAGAAAGGAGCTCATCATTTCGGAATTTACTCATGTTATTTGGAGGTTTTAGCCAATTCAACACAAAAACAACAAAAAAGAGATGTAAAACGTGGAAGAAAGAGATGAAATGATCATTTTTTGCAGATGAGGACCATGACCTAGGAAATGTAAGCACACGTGAACTGAAAAACTGTTGCTGGAAACAGTAAGTGTGACTAGATACAAAATTAGCATTTTGTACTAGCCTTGAATCTCAAAAATAACTTATTAATTACAAAAGAAAAAACAGTAACTATGTGGTAGAAAAGCCACACAACATCTAAACCAAGTGACCAAAACTAACCCGACGGTGAGGACCCCAGGTCCCCAAGGGAGCCTGAGAAGGACACGCGCCCTCGTGACACTTCAGCCAGAGACGCTTACCCTCATTCTAACCAGGATTTTGTCAAATCAGACAAACCTAAATTGAGAGATAACCCATAAAATAACTGGCCTGTTTTCTTCAAAAATGTCAAGGTCAGTAAAGACCAAAAAAGCCTGAGAAACTGTTCCAGATTAAAAAGTGGGAAAAGACAAGTGAACACAGGGCTCCACCCTGGGCAAGGCCCGGTGCCGGGGGCAAAACACCACAAACGCTGTTGTTGGGACAACCGACAACGGTGGCGCACAACTGCACACTGGAGAACAGCATAGGATCGGCTAAAGGTCCCAAATTTAATAACAGGCTGTGGTTATGTGAAATACTCTATTCTTGGGAAAGACATCTTGCAGTAGTAAGAAAAAAGGGGCAATGTAACATATAGCTCATGCTCAAATAACAAGAGAGAAAATGCTGAACTGAATGTGGCAGAGTCTAAAAATGAACAAATCTGGGCGGAGGACATACAGGAGCTACTTGTACGTCTTGCAACCTTTTTGGAAGCTTGAAATTTTTTAAAATGTAAAATTTTAAAAACAAATTAGTGTTAGAAAATACACACCCACCCCCTCCCTTTCCTACATGTAAACATTAACCCTTTGAAAATATTAAGAAACAAAATCCCACTCATATTCCCAAAACAAATACATAAGACACCTCGGATTAAACATGACAAGAAACACAGGGCCTCTATGTGAAGAAAACCCAGCAATACAAAGGTTTGGATGAATCTCAGTAAATGCTGAGACACAGCAGATGACAGAGACTGTGACCCAGGTCAGGGGTGCACACGCTGCTCCCCTCAAGGACCAGACGGAAATACCCGCAGGCTTTGGGGACCACGTGTCTCCGTGTGTCTCTGCAGCAGCCACAGACAGCATGTGAACGAAGATGCACGGTGTGTTCCAATAAAACTTTATTTGCAAACACCTGGAAGGGTTTGGCCCACAGGCTACAGTTGGCTACCTTCATCTGAAATGTGACAGAGACTGGCTGAGTGTTCAGCAAACAACTGCCGTCTCCCGCCTGGGCCCGCTGCCCTCCCTTGGAGTGGCCAGGGACAGAGTGGTGTGAGTGAAAGTGAAATCTGCTGCTTCCGGCCTGGCCTCCCCTGGTCCCCAACAACCCTCCTTCTCTCACTCCAGGAGCAGATGGCACTTGAAGCCTGTGTAGCTGCGCCCAGGCTGCTGCAGTCTCCCGACGGTGCCTGCCTGAGTCCCTGAATCACCCCTTGTAGGAGGTGTTTTCTGTCCACCAATCACAAACACCTATCTAAGACTTCCCATGAGAACGATTCTGGAACGTATCTATTAGAAGAGCCCGCAGGTTACAGAAGATTATGTCTGTAAGTATTCCCTAGCACTGGGCAGAGCGCTGGGAACATAATGCCTCACTAAAGAACCAGCCCCTGCCCTCATGGTACTCCCCGACACTCACACCAATGTATAATGACCCACCAAGGCGGGTCCCATGAGCTCAAAGCACAGGCACAATGAGGGCTTATTAAACTAGGGCCACCTGGTACAACTATGTGATATGTAGACGGTAGACATACGCCACATACACATATCTGTTTATAAAGGAATGTTAAAGTTTGCAAGGCAATGAACAAAATATAAGGAGCTGGACTCACATAGAAACCATCAATAGCCAACAATCTCTGGTCAATCCAGGCCACAGAGGGACACTAAGAGTTTTTTTACCTCCTAAACCAGCACAGTTATCTCTCCTTTTTATTACCACAGGAATCACCTCTCATATGTTTTACTTTTTCCTCTGGCTTCAAGATGTAGGGTAATAAAGGGAAAATGCAAGCCTTCCACTCTAACTAACCGTCAGTAGTCGGGGTTATCAGCCTGTTCGGAAACAAGACATTTCACAGAGTCTTTAACAAGGGTCTGGCTGGTAGGTTCCGCAGACAACTTTGCTGGGTCTGCCTGGGTCGCATGGCCCAGACCGGACCTCCCTGATGCTGGGTCTGCCTGGGTCGCATGGCCCAGACCGGACCTCCCTGACCTTTTTCACCTAGAAGCACACTGCAGAAAGTCACACCTGTGCCTCCGACGTAAATGGGGTAAACTGAGGTAGTGGCCACGCTTGGTAGCCCCAGGGATCTGCAGATCTGTAACCTCTTTAAGGACACATGTGGTCATTTCACTTTAAAAACTAAAAGCGATTTAAAAACCCAGTCCTTCAGCTACATTAGTCACATTTCAAACGCTCAAGAGCCCCACACACGACCAGTGGCTGCCACGGTAGACAGTGCAGGTATAGAATATCTTTATCATTGCAGAAAGTTCTAGACTCTCTTTGGCATCCCTGGTTAGCCAATCCAGGCCAAGGGTAGGCAGGCCCAGAAAGTCTCTTTACACCACAACTGACAAAGAAAAACATAATTGTCAAAGAAGCTGAATATTTAACAGAATCTTCTTGCATGTTAGGAGCCAGATTAGGGCTATATACACTCCTCAGTTAATAAGGAATCCAACCAACGGGAGCTGCGTATTCTTAAGGGAAAGATGTTTTCGTCAGGCTGTGATGAGTCACTGTTCCCAGCCACAGCGGGGGCAGAAGTGGGGAGACCAAACTTGACTCTGCACTTTCCTCTCTGCACAGCCTCGCACCTAGGACCGGCTTTGCTGCCGCATCAGCTTTCGTTGTAACATTCTTTCAAAGTCAGCTCCGAGGAGTTACTAAGTTCCTAAGTCATTTTTTCACTGGCCACATTCCAGCCACAGCTTCATGTAGGAGGTTCCTTCATTTCATCAGTAAACTGTACCCAAGTCACATGACAGGAGGGTGTATTTCTGGGACGGTCTTCTATAGACAACTAACCACCCCCCCTCGCAGTCTGAGCATTCGTCTAAACCTGGGTCACTTCCAGGGCCCGGGTTTCGAGTGTTGAGTTGGCCTCTGACTGTGGCTCTGACACGACTGACCCCCGTGGGTCAGCCACCAGGTAAGACCCGTATGGCCCACCTGACAGAGAAAAATGGCACAAAATCCCAACTTACGCTAAGAAATTAGTTTTTGAACTGTATATGCTGCCAACAAAAACAACAAAACCCCAACCCCAAGCCCCAGTACGTGTCTGTGCAGGAGAGAGCAATGCAGTCCCTGTCCTGCTGCCCCTGCGCGCTGGAAAAGCAGTCAAGGACACTTCATCACTGCGATACAAACCACAGAAAAGCAAAGCTTTTTCAGAACGGACAGAAGACCGGTCCTGTTCCCTGTGTAACACTGACTTACGGAGAAGAGGGGAAGGGACAGAAATCTCCTCCAGGGCTTCCTGTCAGACTGGAGAGGGAGCAAAGGAGTTTTCATGTTTATCAAGAGTGGCACAGTTTCTCCAACGTGTGCTTAGAAAAGCCCACGCACGCAAGGAATGTTCCTATAAAAACACCTTCTCTCGCTGACATTGCCGAGGACTCACCCAGGACACCATCACCCTGTGCTGTCTCTGGTCAGTCTGCGGTCCTGGGGTGGGGGGGCACACCTGTGGCTGAAGGGGTGGGACGGGGGTGGGGGGTTGGGGCGTAGCCGCTGGAGGCAGCTTCAGGGGACCAAGAAGCACACAAGGCGCCACTTGGTCATGGGAATGACAGCAGCGACCAACAGGACAGACAGTGCCCTGGAAAGAATCAAGAAGTAAGGCACCTAAGAAATACTAAATTTAGGCCGGGCGCGGTGGCTCACGCCTGTAATCCTAGCTCTCTGGGAGGCCGAGGTGGGCGGATCGTTTGAGCTCAGGAGTTCGAGACCAGCCTGAGCAAGAGCGAGACCCCATCTCTACTATAACTAGAAAGAAATTAATTGGCCAACTAATATATATAGAAAAAATTAGCCGGGCATGGTGGCACATGCCTGTATTCCCAGCTACTTGGGAGGCTGAGGCAGCAGGATTGCTTGAGCCCAGGAGTTTGAGGTTGCTGTGAGCTAGGCTGACGCCACGGCACTCTAGCCTGGGCAACAAAGCGAGACTGTCTCAAAAAAAAAAAAAAAAAGAAAGAAATACTAAATTTAGCTAAATTATGCCTCAATATGCTAATAAGGCCAATGGCTAAATTACATAACTTTTTATGACTATAAAAATATGCTTTTGCTGTGAACCTACAATTGCTCCAAAAAAGGTTTATTTAAAAAATATGCTGTGTCACTCAACTTTTAAAATAGATTGAAAAGTTAAGCGACATCAAAAGCTTGTTCCTATAAAAGATTTCTATTTTTAAAAAACATGGTTTATTGGGCTCAAGAGGATCAAGTTTAACTACCAACTGAACCCGAGGATAAACAGACTTTGTTTTCAATAGTAAGATGTATCGACATTAGAAGATCTGCATAACTCCATCAAAATTTTCCCAATGGCCAATGTACAATGTTACAAAACCATGCATGGGGGTAAAAGATTCATTCAAAATGCGAGAGAGAGGAATGGATTTTAATGTAACAGAACACAAAACATCCATCCACGTAGTTTCATATTTCACACTGCAGTTACCCTTTAAGAAACTTACCACTTGTCAAGTTTTGGTGAGGCATCAAAGAACATTTACAATTATAAAAGGCTACTAAAAAACTGCTCCCTTTTCCAACTGCATATCTGCAGGAGGCTGGATTTTCTTCACATACTTCAGCCTAAACAACATAACACAACAGACTATATGCAGCAACTATGAGACTCCAGCTGTCTTCCACTAAGCCAGACCCTACAGAGTTTTACAAAACAAAAAAAAATCCTATTTAATATTTTTTTGTGGTTGTTTTGGGAAATACATGAATAAGTTTTTTAAATAAAAATAGTTATTTTTGAAATAAGCTTATTATTGCTATTTCTGAATAGATGAATAAATATGTACATTTTAATTTCTAATATGGTCAATGTCAACAGATATATCCCATATAAACCAAAGCCCTTTGGGGTCCCCAGCAATGGGTAAGGGTATAAAAGGGTCTTGAGTGCCACAAATCTGAGAATTGCTGTTATAAGCAAAGAACATCCAGAAGCAATTCTGCCCCAAAGTGAATTGTGTACTTTGACACTTAGGGTGGCAGGTTAGGGGAAAACGTTTAGGAGCCCTGAGGCTTCTGCTAAGGGGCAGAGCCCCACTCCAGGGGTACTAGGGAGCCATCAAGGTTTCTGGATCAAGCAGGGCAGCTCTGCAGCATCGGAGAAAAATGAGAGGCCGCTGAGGAAATTAATGGAAGCCGGTTCACACCTTTTCCCGCAAGGTTAAACAGTCACAGATAACTGGGAGCACATAAGATTCTTCTTACTCAAATCACGTATAAAACACTCATGTGCACTCTGTATGTCTATGGATCAGTGGTAACTACCTACTGACAATTACCATTAGGAGGGAAAAGCCAGACATCTGCAAGCAGTTCATGATTTAAAGATGGCATGGTTGTGTCTGAGTGAAGCAAAATACCCTGGGCTCGTCCCGAGGTGTCCAAGGAAAGCGCTTATGGTTAGCAGTTCAGAAACGGGTTAGGGTCCTGCTTCCCCAGACTCTGCAAGACACATCACATCATCTTGGTTTCCCTTTACAAATTCACCAACTGAGTTCGCACACACATTCCGTTTTTTATTCTTTTTAATTATCCAGCAACATTTTACTAAGAAACTAGAAACTCATGAAAAGTAATAGTGGCAATGAAAATTAACTACAAGATCTCCTAACAAGTCACACAATACAAGGGCCTATTTCCAGGAAATCAAAGTAAAAGCATTTTATATAATCCTCATTTTAATATGAAATGCTTTAAATGTAGGGTAATTATGGAAATGAAGCATTGCTGCAATTTGAGTTGTCATTAATTTAGCAAGTTTATCCTCTGACATTCACAAGATGCAAAAACAGCAAATAGTAAATTACTGTATCTCCAAATCAAATGCTTTAGTCCCATTTCAGCACATAATTTTAAACATAGCTGTGTCTGTTTCAGAAGTATTAAACATGAACACCATTAAGACTCTGCATGATAACACTTTTTGCACTTACCGACCCTATTCCTCCATCAATATGACAAAGGCTTTCATATAGCTATTATAAATTCAATTCATAACACTACATATAAATAACATCTTTCTCATAGATTGATTTTTAAAATTCTATACACATTTTCTTGTATGGGTGATAAGCCCCAAAACTTTGTGAACTAGATACTAGAAAGTGGCCCATATTTTTAACACAGACTCAATGTACTAGCTCCCAATCTGTTACACTCCCACAAACCTTTTTAAAGTAAGTTTTTAACAAGATGACAGTCTCACTTGGAACAAATATATGTGATACACAATAACTGCCAACTAGCAAGAAACCAGAATAAAAGCTTTATTTAGAGAAGATGCTGCATTTTGTATTTTGACCATACTACCAAGCCACAACAGAACTGAAACTAAACCTTCACCTCCTTCCACTAAGCAGCTACCCCTCCAACCCCAGCTTTACTCCACAGCAGGTATCGGTCTCCCCGCGTCTCGCCGATCCAGCTGTCCAAACCATCACCCAAAAGATCCTGCGCCTGGATCTGCCCTCTCTAGTCCCTGGGCCTTCCCGGGCCACCCCGTCCAGGGCCCGCCCCATCCAGGTCTCAGAGTCAGGCCTCAGGACTGTCTTGGTTCCTGTCACCAAACAAGTCAACCCCTCCCTGAGGACAGCTCTTCCTCTTCCTTGCCTGCGGGCTGGTCTTTCCTCGTGGGGAAGAGAACCAGCACAACCTGAGCATGCACATCTTCCAGCTTCAGCCACCGGAAAGAGACGGATCCGACACCTTCTCCTGTCCCAAGTACAAAACCCAGCTCAGCACATGTGCCCACTCCTGCACTAACCAACCACGACCCCAGCACCAGGTCACTTAAGGACCCAGCAGCTCTCTTGGGACTAGGCAAGGGGAGTGATGGGAGTGAGGCCCCCAGGAGGGAAGGAACACTGTGACAGTCCCCCAGATGCCGCGTAGTGGGGCATTCAACACACACTTGCTGTCTTCACTAAGTATGGCCCATTTCCCAATTAATTTCAAAATAATGTCAATCTAGTAACTTGTATGATAATAAATATATTTTATCAACATATATCAACTTATTAATAATAAATTTGATATTCTTCAAGTGACCTGCTGGAGACAGCATTGAGAAACTATGTTCTATATGTTTCTAGAGGACCTAAAACATTTATGTAGTAACATGCTTTGGTGGTTACAACTGATGACTTTTACTCGTGGCACGCATGCAGAAGCTGTGATCCGTAACATGCGTCATTCACAACGTGTCTCTCAGCGGACGGAGCGCATCAGCACAGTCAAGTGCCTGGCGCCGCGGCCAAAATGAACTACAAAGAAGTACAGGTGATAAACACATTAGGAGACCTAGGCAACGACCATCAAAAGCTGCTACAGTTACAACAAGGGAGACACCCAGGCATCTTTGCCTCCTGACAGATTTGTGCCAAACACCACCTGTGAGGCAGTTTGGGCAAAAAAAAAAAAAAAAATCAAACCTGAGTCTGTTACAATTCCTGGGTCTAACAACCAATTTACAAGAATGACAGGGAAGAGCAGGTATCTAACGGATGCCGCCGGGATCCAATCTGTAAAAGCAGATGCGGGAAACTACACAGGACAAATGACCCCTGAGAAAAAAGAGGGCGAGATGGAGCCTGGAGATGAAAAGAGATGAAGAGACACATCAACCAGTCCCCATGTCTGGACCTAACTCGATCCTGACTCAAATAAACACACTGTAAGAAAAGAAATCATGAAGACAGGAAGGGAAACTGAGCACTGATTGAGCATTTGATGACAATAAGAAGTGATCATTCATCACTTAGTTGTGATAATGACATCGTGGTTAAGTTTCTTTCTTTCTCTCTCTCTCTCTCCCCCCCTTCCCTCCCTCCCTCTCCCTCTCCCCCTCCCTCTCTTTTTCTTTCTTTCTTTCTTTCTTTTTTTTTTTGAGGCAGACTCTCTCTCTGTCACCCAGACTAGAGTGCAATGGTGTCATCATAGCTCACAGCAACCTCAAACTCCTGGGCTCAACTGATCCTCCTGCTTCAGCCTCCTGAATAGCTGGGACTACAGGCATGCACCAACACGCCTGGCTAATTTTTTCTATTTTTAGTAGAAACCGGGTCTCGTTCTTGCTTAGGGCTCAGGCTGGTCTCGAACTCCTGGGCCCAAGAGATCCTCCTGGGTGCTTAGGATTACAGGCGTGAGCCACTGTGCCCACCATGTTTTTAAAAAAGAATTCTCATCTTTTAGAGATATATTGAAATATTTATAGACAGAATGAGATGACACCTGTGATTTGCTTCCAAATAACTGGAGGAAAGAGGGGACGATTAGGCGGATGAAGGTAAAACAAGCCTGGCCTTGAGTTGACAACTGCTGACACCGGGTGACAGGTATGTGGAAGTTCATTACTCTTGTTATGTCTGAAATTTTCCATAATAAAAAGTATTAAAACAAAAAAAGCAAACAGGCTCATTGCAGAAAATTTAGAAAACACAAAAAAGTATAAGGGCAAAAAAAGGCACCCATATGAACCTTACCACCGAAAGCTACCACAGACAGAAGTCTGGTTCTCACTGCCATTATTCAAGTAATCCACGTTTACTATAAAGATACTGGGGAAAAAGGTTGCAGAAAAAGGGGGAAGAGTAAATGAGGGGTAGGCATGGGTCTTTTCTGTAACTTCACGAGTAAAAGACATGTTTTCAATTTTGAATTGGACAATTTACATGCACACACACACACACAAACACCCCTTACACCCACCTGTAAACTAAAGAAGGCTGTCCGAATTTGCCCACACCATGCTGACTGTCCATTTTAGGAAACCAGTCAAAATCAATGACATTGTTTTTCTCCTATGGAAGCTGCAAATTCATTATCATTAATCTGTTCATTCAACAGACAGAAGTCCGTTGTTGCGTACTTACTGCAAGGCAGTTCCTGCGCTCAGTATCTGGTTAAAGATGACAAATTCTCGGCCCCAGATTCAGGGAGCTCATGGCTAGAAGAAAGGCTACAAGTGTGACACTGGCAGTTCCACCAAGTCAAGACAAGGCAAACCTGGATCAGAACCCCTGGCCTGGTGGCTCCGTGTTAATTCCCCACCCCGTGGGAGACACTGCCACACAGCAAGATCGGCCCTAAGCTGGGCCACAGGTCATTTTGTTCCTATCGATAATTAAAAATATTGAAGATTTGGAAAGACATACTTCCAGGAACAAATGCGGGTAAATTCTGGTGGTAAGTTCTGAGTGGGAGCTGTACAGGGCAGTGTGCGGTATGTGCAAATGTCAGCAATGTGGCTGTCACCTGTCCCAAGAGGTGGTGAAGGTGGCTTTGGGAAACAGTGCGGGAGCCAACACAGCCCAAAATCTCCACTGAAGCCATGCATACTCGAGTCAACAGAACTCCAACATGAGAACTCACAGTTTATAGTGGAGAAATTCAAAACTTCAAATATTAATGGCAACACTGGGTACCAAAGCCTGACAGAAAATAGACACAATAATTACTGACACTCTTTTAATGACATTCGATAACGAATATCCATTTCTGGGTGACAAAAATTTACACAGCTAACCTCCTTGCTCTTAATTCATGAAAATTTCCTGATTACCTACAACGTGATAAGCCTCAGAACCTTGACCTAACTCTAAAAAAGAAGTTCGCAACAGCCCATTCTCTGTATGTAAATACTCAGGTTTAAGTTTTCTAAAATAAAAAACAATGTGAAACCACTCAAACTGCTAAACATTTCGGGTAGGCATCAACAGCTTTCAGAAGCAAATACCTTCTCTCTGAGAGGGTAGATATGGCCAGCCCATTTATGTATTTCTGTCTGCACATTTGCTCTGGTCTTGTAAATTTTACATCACTGTCTACATGGGTCTTGCTCAGAAGCGCAGGTGAAGTCAGGTAAAGGCAGGCGGGTACCATGGGGAAGCACTTCATGAGCATCGGACAGTGGGCAAATGTTCAGCCTGCCAGCTCCCAAGATGTTCTGTAATGCACCCACTAAGAATTTGGGCTCCTTGTAGTATAAATGTGCAAGGCACCGTGTACGCCAATAACATCTCATAAATAATAGACTTGGTACTGACTTATTCCATAGATGATCTGAGAACTCTGTGGGTTGAAATTGTTTCCCCTTGAGTTAGAGAAACCACCAGTATAAAAGCCTCCTTCAAGAATCATTAAGCTGAGCCCTAGTCAGGAGTGTACCTATTCAATGGCTAGGATAGAAAACTCCAAAAACAAAACTGTTTAACTGAAGCACTTACAGAACCTGAATCATATAAAAAGTGCACTGGCAGAACAAGCCTCAAAGTGGGGAAGGTGGGGCAGGGGGTACTGTCTACCTGCCATTTTTTCACTAGAGACCTGGCCAGGAAATGTAATTGATGGCCTGGAATGGAGAGTGTGGCTTATGGAAAAGACGGAACAGAGAAATAACTGAGGCACAGAGTAACTCTGCCATTTGCAGAGTCCTGATTTCACTGAAATGCACACCTTTCACGTTGGAAAATGAAAGTTTACCTTCCCTCTCACTAACTGGGAGTGATTCACTCTTGATGTTGCATTTAAAAATTATTACATATGTTTATAACCAAACATGCCAAGACCCTAGAAAGAGAAAAAGTTTACAGAAACGAACTTTGAGTACTGGGAATTACCCCAGCAAAAAGTTCCCTGGATGCAAAGCAATTATAAAAGAGACAGTAATTAGACAGTCAAAGACAACTCTTGAACATGAACCACAGTGAAGAAATATAAACACTAGTGAGGCGTTAGAAGCAATTACTAAATAGAAAAAGAAAGTGCCTACTGAGGAAATGAGTAATTAACTAGGCTTTCTCCTGATCAACAGATCTTGAGATCCCAGATCTCTGGGGGCAGAGCTGGGGTGGGGAAAGGAGTATGGAGCAGGAAAGGAGGGGACACGGGAGCGGGGAGGCCGTCCAGCCCCCTCCGGCCTGGGGAGTCTGCTCTGAAGCGCCCCGTCCACTCGGTCCAGCTCCGGGTCCCACTGCCCCGTGCCTGCGGCTCACAAAGGTGCCCACGTTCCCTGCTGTGTTCGCGAGGTACACTGAAGCAGGGCGCTTCCCGTCCCGGCCCCTCCCCGCGAGCCTCTGCCCCTTCAGACCGGCCCTGCTGCCGGGCTCCGACCCCAGGCCTCGGGCCTTCTGCGGGTGCCGCTGCCCCCGGGGGAACCCACATTTCCCGAGCGACACCCTCCCGCCGCCAGATGCCGCCCCGGGGCCAGGCCCGACGGCACAGGGCCCCGGGACAGGCCGGCGGGGATGGGGACCGGGGTGGTTCAGAGGCCCAGGCCAGTGAAAGTGCCCGGGGGTAATAACCCCAGGGGTCCAGATCAGGCTGAGTCGGGGGACACCGGGAGTCCAGGCCAGGCTGGGTTGGGGCTGATCCCCACGCCCAAGACAGGCGGGGTTCGGGGCGACCACTGGGGTCCAGGCCGGCGGGGATAGGGACCAGGTGATCCTGGGGCCCAGGCCAGGCGGGGTTCAGGGGTGACCCCGGGGGGTGTACAGCGGGCTGAGGGTGATCCTGAGGGCTCAGGAGGGAGGGACTGGGGTGGAGGGTGGCCCCGTGGCCCAGACAGGCGGGGTCGCGCGGACACGGGGTCCAGGCCGGCAGGGGTCGCAGTCGCGGTGGCCCGGGGAGGGGGATCTGGGGGGGGCAGGCCGGCAGGGACCCCGGTGGTCCCGGGGGCAGGCAGGCACGGGTCGCGGTCGCGGCGGCCCGGGGGCAGGCCGGGCGGGGTCGGGGGCCGCGGGTGTCCAGGCCGGCAGGGGCCGCGGTCGCGGCGGCCCGGGAGCAGGCCGGGCGGCGGGGGGCGCGGGCGCGGGCGGTACTCACTGCTTGGGCAGCTGCAGGGCGGGCGCGCCGCGCCGCTGGAAGGCCCCGTCCACGAAGACGCCGTTCTTGCCGAGGCAGCGCAGGTAGAAGTGCGGCTCCTGGAAGCTGAGCTGCAGGTGGCGCCGCGAGATGAAGCTCGACAGGCCCATGCTCAAGTCCACCGAGCCCTGCGACGAGTTGCGGCCGATGGTGACGCTGGGCTGCCGCATGAGGAACTCGAACTCGCGGCCCTCCAGGCGCGCCAGCGCGGGCGCCGGGCTCTGCCGCACCGAGGCGGCCGCCGCGGCCACCAGGGCCGGCGCCGCGCCCGCGCCCGCGCCCGCGCCCGCGCCCGAGCCCGCGATCGCGCCGGGCGGCAGCGGCGGCGGCGGCGGCGGCGGCGGCCCGGGCGGGGGCTGCGCGGGCGGCCCGGGCGCGGGCGCGGGGGCCGGCGCGGGCGCGGGCGCGGCGGCGGGGAAGGCGGCGGCGGCCGCCGCGGCGCACAGCACGGGGCTGCAGGGCGCCGAGCGCAGCGCCAGCAGGGCGCGGGCGCCGCTGTCCTCGCCGACTTCGGCCATGTTCGCGCAGCTCCGGGCGGCCTCCGGCGGCGGCGGCGGCGCAGGGGGCGGGGAGGCCGGGACGCGGGGTGGGCGCGGAAACCCGGGCCGGATCGCGCCGGCGCGGAGCGGAGCCTGCCCGGCCCCCGCGCGCCCCGCCGGCTGCGCGCGCGCTGGGGAGGGGGCGAGGCCCGCGGGAGGGACTGCGGGGCGCGCGGGGCCCGGGCGCCCCTGTGGCTGGCACCTCGACCGTGCCTGCAAGCTGCCCTCCCCTCCGTCCTGGCGGGGAGTCGGGGGACCCCAGAAACGTCTAACAAGAGAGTTTTGGTCCTGGGACACTGGAGGGAGGGACAAATGACCTCAGCAGTCTCCGGGCCCGAGTCGCTCCATCCCCCAACCCCGAAGCACCCAAATTAAGGGTTTTCCACACTAACTGAAGGCCAACTTTGCCTAGGGGTGGTCGCGATGGACCCCTGGTCCCCTCCATTTCCTTTTGGAGCCGTCGTCAGCTCAGCAAGTACGCTGGACCCACGCGAGGCCCCGGGGCTGCAGATGCCGGGGAGAGAGAGCTTAGTTGAAAACACGGAATGACACATGTGGGCATCAGCCGGTTCCCTTTAGGACTTCAGTATCCCGGTCATGCATTGCTAATTCGGGTCCCCCTAAAACGGGGGTGAAGTTTCCACATTTCCCTCATTTAATTATTATTGAAGGTGGGAAAGTAGACATAGTTCCTGCCCTGGCGGAGCTTACAGTCCAGTGGGAGATGCGGGCACGAATCGAAGGCATTCTAATAAATGTAAAATCACAACTGCCGTGAGTCCCGCGAGGGACTGTGGCACAGGCGAATGCGGAAGGGAGATTTGGCCTGTCTTGGGTCGGAAGCTTCCCTGCTGACCCCCTCTCCAGTCTGGGGCAGAAATAAGTATTAATCCAAACTCACATCTTTGAATATGTGGATGCAAACGGAAGGTAAGTGTTCGGGACACATTTTTAGGAGAAGTCGTAAGAGACGTCCAGGGTCCAGGGGTCTCCTCCCTGATGTCCAAGGGGTGCTTGAGTGGCCCCAGGCGGGGCCTGGGAGTGTGGAGGCAGCCTTCCAGGAGGGATCCCAGGGGCTGGAGAATGAAGCCCCAGCCTTGACGGTGGACAGATGGCCACTGTGGGTGGAGCCAAGCGGCCACGTCAGCTGAACTAGGTTAGGCCAAAGAGGAGGGAGGGGCCCAGGTGGGTCGGGAGGATCGGGACTGATCCCAAGAGCAATGGAAAGCCACTCGCCTGCATGTCTAAAATCCAATCACTCTGTCCGTGAGTGGACCCTGAAAGGAGTCTGAGTGACTGTAGGAGGCCAGTTTGGAAGCTATCAGACCCAGCGAAGGAAATGCTGATCTCTTACAGAGATTTACACACACCCTATTGGTGGGAATGTAAAATGGGGTGGCCTAGTGGAAAAGTGATAGATGTATACCCAAAAGAACTGAAAGCAGGGTCTGAAAGAGATTTGCACACACCGTGTTCATAGCAGCACTATTTACAATAGCAAAGGGTGGAAGCAAGCCAAGTGCTTGTCCACACTTGCGGTACGCACACAATGGAACATTATTCAGCCTTAAAAAGGAAGGAAGTTCTGACACCTGCTGCAACATGGATGAACCTTGAGGACATTATGCTCAGTGAAATAACCCAGTCACAGAATGACAAATACTATATGATTCCACTTATGTGAGGTCCCTAGAGTAGTCAAATTCCTAGAAACAGGCCGGGGGCGGTGGCTCATGCCTGTAATCCTAGTACTCTGGGAGGCCCTGGCAGGTGGATCCTTTGAGCTCAGGAGTTCCAGATCAGCCTGAGCAAGAGCAAGACCCCATGTCTACTAAAAAAATATAAAGAAATTAGCTGAACAACTAATATATACATATATATATATATATGCCAGGCATGGTGGCACATGCCTGTAGTCCCAGCTACTCAGGAGGCTGAGGCAGGAGGATCGCTTGAGCCCAGGAGTTTGAGGTTGCTGTGAGGTAGGCTGACACCATGGCACTCTAGCCTGGGCAACAGTGTGAGACTCTGTCTCAAAAAAAAAAAAAAAAAAAAATTCCTAGAGACAGAAAGTAGAACAGAGGGTGCCAGGGGCTGGGGAGGGGGGATAGGGAATGAATGTTTAATGGGTCTGGAGTTCCAGTTTGGGAAGAAGTAGTTCTGGAGGTGGATGGTGATGATTCCACAACAATGTGACCATGCTGAATGCCACTGAACTGCAGACTTAAAAATGGTTAAGATGCTAAATTTTGTGTTATATGTATTCTACCGCAATTTTAAAAAGAGAGAGCGAGAGATTGATTTACATACAGCCTCCAAGGTTCTTCCTTCTGACTCATCTGAGGTGATTTCTCACTTTTTAATGACAGGTCTGTTTGATGACGAGAGGCAGGTGTGTACTTCTAAGCACCTCAGGCCTAGGTTAATATTTAATGTAAAGAATTGTACACAAAGTGACAAACCTAGATGATTCTTTTCCCAAGGAGCAAGAAACTGTACAATAGTAATGCAAGGAGCTCACTCACGGGGCTGACTCACAGTAATCTTGGCAAGTCTGGACACCTATTTAGTCATTTGCAATTCCTTTTTCCTTACACAGTAAGTCATTGCATATAATGACAGTTTCCACACAGAAGGTTAAATAAGAGGGCCACTAAAAAGGCATTAAACAACTCAAATATGAGAAACTGAATTCTTCTCTCACTGCCTCCAGGTAGAGAGGGCATGTTAAAGCTGTCTCACAAAGCATCCACTCAAAAGAAGAAAAAAAGTTTTCAAGGGAAAACCTAGTCAACCTCTTGGAGCCCCTCGGCACCCAAACTCTTACCTTGACAGAAGCCTGGGGGGTTGGTAGCAGAAACAAATGGAACAGAACTAACTCCAATGCACTTAGCCATCCACAGGACGACTATGCTGTGTTGGCAGGTGATGTTTAAAGCTGAGTTAAAGAGAAAATTTATTTAATTTTATTGCTAAAGAGGCAATAAAATATCTAGGGGAACAATCCCTTTAAAAAAGTAGGCAAAAGATTTGAACAGGTACTTCACCAAAGAAGATATATGGGTGACACACACATATGAAAAGATGCTCAACATCATCACTTAGTAGGGAGCAAATTACAACCACAATACGATAACACACCTATTAACAACATGCCTTAAAAATGAAAGCTGACGATGTCAACCATTGGTGAGAATGCGGAGCCACTGGAACTCTCCTGCATCATTAATGCCATGCACAATGGTACTGCCACTTTGAAAACAGCTTGGCAGTTTCACTTACCAGTCCCATTCCTAGGTATTTACCCAAGTGAAATGAAAAGTTATGTTGACATAAAACCTTGTACACAAATATTATAGTGGCTTTATTCATAGTCACCCAAAACTGGAAACAACCCAACACCCGAAAGGCACCTCAGCTGGAGAAGGGATAAACAAGGTGTGGCACAACCATACAATGGAATATTTTGTAGCAATAGAAAGAAGCAAAATACCCATATACAGACCACATGGGTGAATCTCCAGTGGACCATGTATAATTTCATTTATATGACATTCTAGAAAAAAGCAAAAGTACAGATGGGTGTTGCCAGGGGCTGGAGGTCCAGAGAGAGGTTGACCACAAAATGACATGCAGGGCATTTGGGGTGGGGGGTGATGATTGGTCTAGCAATTATAGGACTATTTGACAAAAGTAGCAGAACAGTGCACTAAAAAGAGAATTTTACGCTGTATAAATTGCACCTTAATTTAAAACTTAAAAAAAAAAATCTCAAGAGAGACTGTGTTTATAAACCCCAAACAAGACTTAAGAGCTATGCTCAGAAGCCACTTACTGAATATGACTACCTAAATTTCTACTCTTATTAAAATTACATAAAATTTGACTATTCTGTTCCTTAGTGGTACAAGCCACACTTCAAGTGCTTAGTAGCCACATGTGGTTAATGGCTACTGTACTGGTCAGTGCAGACACCAAACAGTGCAGAAAGTCCTGCTGGATGGTGCTGCTCTAGAGAACACAGTGTGGTTGGGCTACTACTACCCTCTCCTCCCTTTATCTTCCAAAGTCCGAGAATCACACCATGCACTGTGTCCCAGGCACACAGGAGCTGCCTAGCAAGACCCAAGAAGAGGTGGTGATGGGGGCATTCCCCTCCCTTAAGCTAAAGGGATCCTTGCTTTGACTGTTGTTCCGGGGCAAATATATGCAAGGCAGCAGAATATGGTCCCCATCACGAGAGAGGATCCTCATGGAAATCCCTGAACCCTAGTGCCCGCTGCGACTGAGAGCAGGTGGATGACAGAAAGGAGAAGCCTCGCAGTCCGAAAGCTACCAGTCCACACTGTGTCTTGAGAGGCCTGGACCTCAATAAATACTTGGCGAACGACTGGGGAACTCACGCCATTCTTCTATCTTCTCATCATCCCCTTCCTTTTCCTGTCCACTGGATGTCACATCCTGCTACTTCTATGTCCTCCTCGCACCCTTCCTCCATCCCCAATGTTGCTCCTGCCCATTCCCTGGGATTTCCCATCACACAGTTAGGAGAATCCTGACAGTTCCTCAAAAGGACTGGGCTTTTGTATCACTGCAAAACACAGGGAGGCTAAAAGTGTGTGTGTAAAGCAGAATCCTCCATGGAAACACTTCCTTACCCACTTACCATTATCCTTCCTTAATTTGAGCCATTGCCTAGAAACTTAATCGAGATGAACCCTGTTTCCTCAGCTTGCTTCTCACAGGCTCACTGGTTTTTCTTTTACAGCCACTCTGTTGTTTAGAACTGACACATATTTCTTAAACACCAATTCGGGAAAAGAGATGTCTGACTCCAATACCACAGGGAACATCTTCAAACCAAAGCAAGGGTGAAAAACACTCTTGACAGTGTACAGTAGTGTTGGGACTTAGAAAAAGACAGGGGTGCTGTGTGTTACTCGTCTATTGCAGTGTAACGAATGACTCCACACCTTGTAGCCTAAAATGATAAACATTTATCATCTCCCAGTTTCTGTGGGTCAGAAATTTGGGGGTGACTCAGCTGCATGGGTCTGGCTCAGGGTGTCTAGTGAGGTCGCACCACGATGTTGGCTGGGGCTGCATCATCTGAAAGTTTGCCTGACTCTGGAGTTTCCACCTCCAAGGTAGTGCCGTCCACACCGGGGAAGTTGGTGCTGTGGTTGGCAGGAGGCCACATGACCTCTCCACCGGGCTGCTTGAGTGTCCTCACAATATGGCTTCCCTTGGAACAAGGAATCCAAGAAGCAGCAAAGAGAAGCCGCAAGGTCTTTTATGGTCCAGCCTTGGAAGCCCCACTCTGCCGCGTCCACAATATCCTAGTGGCTACACAGGCTGGCCCCATTCAGTATGGGAGGGGACTGCACAGAGGTGCGGATACCAGAGAGGAGTTGCCATGGGGAGTTGATGATCCATACATTTATTCACCAGCCAGACAATATACTAGTGATAACAATGGAAGTGATTTGAATAAATCCATTCCTGACCTGGGTAGACAGGTGAAGTGACACTGATTGAAACTCTTGCATTGTTGCATTAAATCAAACCAGCACCATGGCGCAGAGGAAAGGGCATAGAGTTTGGGGCCAGCTCCACCATTAACCAGCTGTGTGACCTTGGACAAGTCATTGGCCTCTCTGGGCCTTACTTTCCTCTACCATTAAGTGAGGATTCAAAGAGATGATGTCAGTGGGGCTGTGAGACTCTCGGAAACTCACTCCTGTCTCCTCAAGAAATGAAACCCGTTCTGTACGAACAGACGTGCAAATGAGGAAAGCAAGAATCTTAACCCAAATACCAGCTCCACGGCGACCCCTCGAAAGCTGCTCAGCTGGGAATCCCAGGACTAGATGCAATCTGGGGACAGGAAAGTCACCAGGCTCCAAAGATGTGCCAGTATCTGCGTGTCCCCCTTGTCTAGCAGCAGGGGGTGACCATAATAGGAATGTCGACGTATACCCATACGTGTGTACCCAGCATGTGCTGTGTGCCAGCCACTACTCTGGGCATTTCATGAGCATGAATCATCTCATCCTCATAACCAACGACCTTGGGAGACCAGTATGGCTATTACTCCAATTTTATAAATGAGGAAATTAAGGTATGAGAGGAAGATGAGCAATTGCTCAGTCTCTGCTAAACCCCAGTCTGCTGGGCTCTAGTAAGACAGCTTCCCTGGAGGGCAGGCCCCACAGAGGATAACTGAATGCCCCGGTGTACTTTGAGATGTCTGTGTCTCCCTTTCCCCTGCTGAAGCTTGAGAGTTTTGTTTTGTTTTTCTCTGATCTTTACTGTGACAATCTGGCAGGGTTTCTAGAGGCAAAACTCACAAAAGCAAAGTATGGGGGCACCCGTAGGACTGGGTCTCCCCAGAGTTTCTACCTCTCAGACCTGTCCCTTCCTTGCTTCTATTAAAGGTGAGGTTTTCTGTCCTCCCCCCACTCCTTTTTTTTTTTTTTGGAGAGAGGGTCAGGATCTTACTCTGATGCCCAGGCTAGAGTGCAGTGGTGTGTTGTATCTCACTGCAGCCTCAAACTTTCTGGCTCAAGCAATCCTGCTGTCTCAGCCTCCTAAGTACCTAGGACTACAGGTGCGTGCCACTATACCTGGCTAATTTTTAAAAAAAATTTTTGTAGATATGAGGGTCTTGCTGTGTTGCCAAGGCTGGTCTAAAACTCCTGGTCTCAAAACAATCCTCCCATCTTGGCCTCCCAAAGTGCTAGAATTACAGGCATGAGTGACCACACCGGGCCTGGGTTAGGTTTTCCTGGCCTGGTACTGGTTCCTGTGGGGCTTTTTTCCTGCATTCTTCTCTGAGATGTTGTGATTCTCTGTATCTGTCTGTCTCTCCAATTTTGGGGCAGTGGTTTGCTATGTGACCTCACTTGGTTTTCAGTTCATTCAGCTCTTCCGTGTTGGGCGGATGGAATGTTGAGTTCTAAGCTCCTTCCATGCCGGCCTGGAGACTGGAAGTCAGTACCTGCAAACGGCAATTCAAAACTCTGCTGCTCTTTGAAGGTTTTTAAGCTTCTGCTTCCACCACCAACAGCTCCATTCTCTAATATCTTAAGTGCCAGCTCTTCTAGAGAGACATCTGCCAGGTCCGTTAGTGGCCTTTGTCACTGGTGAATGGAGCATGCCAGGCTCCCTGTCCTTCGGTAGTCAGCATGGGCTCAGGCATTCCTTGTGCCTGGTCTTCACAGCGTAGGAGTCCCCGCTGCAGACAAAAACCGCCAAGGAAGGATGAGCCACACAGCTGTGACCTTGTAGGAGCCCTTAGGTAGAACCCCGAGGGTGCAGTGGGACAGGTATGGTGGCCACCCTAAGGGTTCACACTCCAGGAGAATACATGCAGGAAGGCCCGAGGGAGAGTTTACAGACCTGAGTTTCCAATACGTTAGCCACTGGCCACATGTAGCTATTGAGCACTTGGAATGTGGCTGATCCCAACTGAGACGTGCCGCAAGTGTGACATATACCAGACCCTGGATTTTGAAGACTTGGTTAAAAAGAAAATAATGGAAAATTCCATTAATATTTTTTATACTGGGGCTGGGCGAGGTGGCTCATGCCTGTAATCCCAGCACTTTGGGAGGGTGATATGGGAGGATCACATGAGGTTAGGAGTTCAAGAACAGCCTGGGCAAGATAGCGAGACTCCATCTCTATAAAACATTTTTTAAAAAGTAGCCAGGCATGGTGGCTTATGCCTCTAGTTTTAACTATTTGGGAGATTGATGCAGGAGGATTGCTTGAGCCCAGGAGATTGAGGCTGCAGTGACCTATGATGACACCACTGCACTCCAGCCTGGGTGACAGAGTGAGACCTTGTCTCTAAAAAATTTCATAAAATAAAATAATTTTTATGTTGACTGTGATAATTTGGATATATTGTGTTAAATAAAATATATTATTAAAATTAATTTTACCTGTTTCTCTTTACCATTTTAATGCTGATACTAGAAAATTTGAAATTATATCTGTGGCTCACATTATTTTTAGTGCTGTTAGAGATCAATGAAACCTTTTTGGTCCCAATAGATATTTCTGTCTTAATGACAATGCTTTGAATTGGTGTTTTAGCAGAGCATGGACTCATAAATATCAATTGTCTTTGTACTATTTGTATTGCTTCCTCTTTTAGCTATCAAATCGATTTGTGTAATTTTTTCTTTCTTTCCTTTTGTTTTTTTTAGAGATGGAGTCTGTGTTGCCCAGGCTGGCCTCAAACTCTTGGGTTCAAGGGATCCTCCTGCCTCAGCCTCCTGAGTAGCTGGGACTACAGGCCGGCACCACCACACCTGACTCAGGACTTGGGTAAAGTTTTATTAATAAATGTTGGAAGAGTGGCCGGGCATGGTGGCTCACACCTATAATCCTAGCACTCAGGGAGGCCGAGGCGGGAGGATCGCTTGAGGTCAAGAGTTTAAGAATGGCC
Organism: Mirza zaza; assembly: GCA_008750895.1. Lineage (NCBI taxonomy): Eukaryota > Metazoa > Chordata > Mammalia > Primates > Cheirogaleidae > Mirza > Mirza zaza. The sequence goes on along the minus strand of VSMD01047406.1, from coordinate 138,348 downwards.
TGAGCAACAGCAAGACCCCATCTCTACTAAAAATAGAAAGAAACTAGCCTGGCAACTAAAATAGAAAAAAAAAAAAATTAACCAGGTGTGGTGGCACATGCCTGTAGTCCCAGCTACTGGGGAGGCTTGAGCCTAGGAGTTGGAGGTTGCTGTGAGCTAGGCTGACGCCATGGCACTCTAGCCCTGGCAACAGAGCGAGACTCTGTCTCAAAAATAAATAAATTAAAAATTAAAATAAAATAATGTCCAAGGGGTTCTGAGTGTGGAGCTGTCGCAGCTGAAGGGAGGTGGGGAAAGGAGCACGCAGAACTGTTGCTGCCCTGCAGACGCTCTGCCATAGGGTGCTTTGGTTTGGAGCCACAGAAACCAGCTCTGGCCAACTTAAACAAAAAGGGAATTTATTGGCCTGATATGAGGTGGTTCCCATAACTGAAGCCAAGTTCCAGGCTTCAGAAAGGACTGCTGTGTGGATTTAGCAGCAAAAACCCAAGGCCAGTGTCTCGGGGTGGCCCCACCAGGATTAATCAGCTCTGCGCTTTTCCCCTTCTTGCATCATTCTGCACAAGATTAGACTCCCCAGGGGAGGGAGGCCGATGGGCTTTGCAGAGGTTCTGTGCCCAGGCCTGGGCCAAAGGGGCAGGCAGACCCTTGCAGGCTGCATGCAGAGGGCTGGCTGCTCCTTAGAGCGAAGTCTGGCTGCTGCTAGCAGAGGGGAAGGGCGTGCTGAGCAGTCGAAAACAGTAGATGTCCACTGCCTCATTCCAGCCACTTCCATTAGGTTACTGTTTCGTCTCTTACAGACTGAAGTTTAGTTTTTAAACCTTTTAATTATGGAAACATTTAAAACATACACAATAGAAGACACACCAGCAAAACAACCTCCTATGTCCCCACAAACAATGATCCATTCATGGTCACTTTTGTTTCAGCTGTCACTACCTGGACCCTTCTGTATTATTTTGAAGCAACTCTCAGGCATTGTATCATTTTATAGACTTCAGTGTGTGTCTCTAAAACAAAAGAGCTCATTTTAGAAAAACATAACCACTATACCATTCTTATCCCTAAAAGGATCCTAATACAATAACACCTTAATATTATCAGATTTCTGGCCAGTGTTTAGATGTTGTATTTTTTTTTTAACAATTTGATTGTCTAAGAAATTCCTATGCTGCCAGTTTGATGGTTGTTAGCAGATTTATACAGTTGTCCAATCATCATCATAAGCCGCAGTCTCTATCACCTCCAAAAGTTCCCTCCTTTTCATTTGTAGCCAATCCTTGCTCCAGCCCTCGGCCTCAAGCAACTACTCATCTGCCTTCCCCTGGCTCATTTCTCCTCATCTGCCAGCTTCACACACACAGCGTCGTACAACACACGGCCTCGTGTGTCTGGCTTCTTTCACTAAGTGCAAGGTTTGGCGGTTCATCTATGTTGTTGCATGTATCAGCCACTCGTCCTTTTTATTGCTATTAATCCTTTATTGCATAAATATACTACCATTTAAAAAAAAAAATCAGCCCCCTAGTTGATGGACATAGGAATGTTTCCAGTGTTTGGTTTTATGAATAATGCTGCTGGTATGAACAGTCACAGACTAGTCTTTGACATATGTTTTCATTTCTTTCGAGTAGATTCCTAGGGGTGGAATTGCTGGGTTACATACTAAGTATATGTTTAACTTTTGGAGAAATTACCAGACTGTTTGCCCAAGTGGCTGCAGGATTTGACATTCCCAACCACAACACAGGGGGGTTCTTGTAATCTCTTTTCGTCTGTTTCCCCTCCACTTCCTTTTTTTCCCCTTTCAATGTATTTAAGAAACTGGGTCATTTGTTCATTAGAATTTCCCACAGTCTGACTTTTGCCGATTGCATCATGGTGTCTAAGTTCATCTGAACTATTAATATATTTTAAAAAGGCATTTCTGATAGCTTATGCATATATATGTGTACATATATATATACATATATCTCAAAATAAAATAAAAATGATTGTTAAATGAGGAAACTAGAAACAGGGAAATAGTGACCAAAAAAAAAAAAATAATAAGATTAAGCCAAGGATACAGTCAGTGCACAAAATACAAACCTTAAAGTTTAATGGAGTTGATCGAGATGGATCCCAATTAGTTGTGAGCTACCTAACAGCCAAAACAAAGAAGGAAACATGGTTGGTTACAAGATTCACTGTCCATAAGACAAAAACAAGCTAATTGTTCAGTGGAAACTACCTTTTTTTTTTTTTCTGGGAGAAGCAAAGGAAAATTTTGACCATTATTCCCACTTCTTTATTACGGATGTGGTAGGAATTCGTGGAACAGACACTCCTCCCACTGGTGGCCAGGCCATTGCACAGTGATGTTTATTGAGACTTCAGTGATGGAAATGGCAGTTAGTTTCTTTGGGATCTGATGAAATAACACGTAAAGTCAGACTTCCAATTCCAAGTCAAAGAAGGCGACTTTTAATTGCAACACTGTAGGGTCCTCAGCAAATATTCAACATCCAAGCCCTGATGCTGTGCAGCTGTGAAGGAAAAGAAATGTCATTGTAATGTAAAGATCGTCCCTAACCAAGCATATACAACATTAGCTTCCTTCCCAGGTCTCTACCAAGCCCTGCCCCCCAAAACACAACCGAAATTTGCAAAAACAAACCAAAACCCCACAGTTAATTCTTTTTTTTTTTTTTCATTCTAAGAATTTGCACACGTTTCACTCCTAGATATCTACTCAGGAGAAATGAAAACATACATCCACACAGAAACCTGTATGTGACTGTTCGTAGCAGCCCCACTCACAATAGCCAAAGTGTGGAAGCAACCCCACCTGCATTGACTGATGAATGGATAAACAAAGTACAATGGAATATTATGTGGCAATAAAAAGGAACCAAGTACTGATGCATGCTACAACATGAACGAACTTCGAAACATTGTGCTAAATGAAAGACGCCAGTCACAAATGACCACATATTGTATGGTTCAATTATATGAAATGTCCATAACAGGCACATCCATAGAGATAGAAAGTAGAGTCATTGTTGTTTAGGGCTGGATGGGATGGGGTTTAAGGGGGGGGGAGGTGATGGCTAAGGGGTATGGCATTCTGTTTATTGTAATGAAAATGTTCTAAAATTAATGGTAGCGGTGGATGCACAAGTCTGTGAATAGACTAAAAGCCACTGACTTGCACACCCAAAATGGGTGATTTCTATGGTATGTGAATTGTATCTCAGAGCTGTTAAAAAAATTAGCTAAAATTTTGTATGAATAAAATTCAGTTAAGAATTAGTTAAACCAACTTACGTTGATCATCTTTCCAGGTAAAGACTGAATCATATATGTATATTTTTACAATACTCACAAAATTCAAAACTTTTGGTTCTCGTTTTACATGGATTCATGGTAAGCAGCCTTTTACTGCAGCTCATGAGGTCCTCCTGCACACTTCATCCTCTTACCATGAAGTGACAAACAGCCAAGAGTCTGAGCGATACGAGAACGGCAGTGGCAACTGTGTATGCTCTCGGAAGACGCCAGCTTCCCTCCCCACGCACCTGCCTCTCGCCCAGGAGGCCACGTTCCGCCAGCTTACCTTGGAGGTCTAAAAAGAGACCTCCCCGATAAGGGGCTGTTTAGTCCTGAGTTTGCCTATTGCAAACCTGGCTTGGATAGCTTCATGTTCTTTGAACCAAGTATTTTTTCCAAAGGTTATTTATTCCTCAGGGTTCTATTTCGATATCTTTCTTTTATTCGCTCTTCACGGCATCCACTCTGCCTTGGAGAGCTCTGCAGTGAGGAAGGGCACTGAACAATAGCAGACTTTCATTTTTTATTTATTAATATTTATCCATCAGCCTTTACCATGGAGTTCCCTGCTTACCTGAAACTATACTATTTATTCGAAGTCCTGACTTCCCAGTGAGAGCTAAATAATTGCAATTTTCTCTATTTTTACAGTAATTTATAAATGTAAAATGTGCAAAGAAGTCATTAGCATATAAGCCCCAGGAGGGTAGGTACTTGCTTCGGTTTGCTGGGATACCCCGAGAACCTGTAACAGAATTTGGCACATGGTAGGTGCTTGGAAACTATTTATTGAATGGCTGGATGAGTATGAATTTTCAGCCATTATATGGGATGCAGGAAATCTCACATTCTTTCTTCAAAAACTCATAATAATTCTTTGAGAGCAAAAGTAGCACGAAGTTCAGTTTGGGTCATTACTGGGTGTCCTCTCCCTCCATTCCAGCTTGTGCAAAGGCAATGTCTCCTGTCTAGAATGAGCAGGCTGGGGCCTCTGGCCTGCACTGATCTCTGCTGATACGTCCACTGTCTGAGACTGAATGGCTTCCTGAGGCTCAGCATCCCCTAGCTGCATGGCTAAGCTCGGGTGTAGGAATCTTTGGGCAAGGCTGGAAAGTCCAGTTTCTGAGGCCCAGTCGTCCCCTCTGCAGCTCTGTCCCCCTCTCACAGTTCTTCAAAGGGAGCAGGGTGCGGGTCCCTGTTGATCACAACACCCTATCATCTGGATTCTTCCCTGACCCTGGCTTGTTTTTTTTTGTTGTTGTTATTGTTGTTGTTTTAAAACAGTCTCACTCTGTCACCCAGGCTAGAGTACAGTGACCTCATCTCAGATGACAGCAACCTCAAACTCCTGGGCTCAAGTGATCCTCCTGCCTCAGCCTCCTGAGTAGCTGGAACTATAGGGGTACACCATGATGCCTGGTTAATTTTTTTGATTTTAGTAGAGCTATGGTCTCACTCTCACTCAGGCTGGTCTCTAATTCCTGAGCTCAAGTGATCCTCCTGCCTCGGCCTTCCAGAGTGCCAGGATTACAGGTGTGAGCCACTGTGCCAGCCTGACCTTGGCTTGTGACCCATCCTCTGGGGCTGGGAGCCACCTCCTCTGGGAATGTGCCCCCCCCCTTTTTTTCCCTTCTGGGAGGTCCTAGTATAAGCCCCTCACTGAACGCTTCTGCTTTCAGCTCTGCAACCCAGCCTGTGCCAGATGAGGGCATGGCTATTTTCAGAAATAAACACAGAGAGAACAAAATTCAAATTTATATATTAGGAAATATCCTGCCAGATACATTTTACGAAGTATTTCTTAATGTCTTAAAATAACACTTTACTGCTTTCAAAGTTTTGTTTTTAAAGTCTGATTTGCTCACAGATGCCAAAACAGAGGGAGAGATCATGATCCTTCCCAGTTTACAGCCATGTGGCTGAGAGTCAAACAGCTGAGAGTCAAACGGGTGACATGCCCAAGCCTCATGGCGCTCAAGCTGCTGAAGGGGGCCTGGAGCCCGAGACTCCCACTCCTGCAAGTTCGAGTCCTTTCCACAACACCCTAGTCACTTCCCATGCTTACCCCATCCTGTGACATGCCTGGACAGACCCTTGTCATTGCTGCTTCTATACCTGAGAAGGCAGATACCTAAACTTCAAGCAACTTGTCCAAGGTCACAGAGGCTGCTAGTGAAAAAAAAAACAACCAGACTAGTCACAGAAGCAGACCTCCCCATTACTAATCCCCAGCTCTTTCTTTTGCAATTTGCTATGTCATAATTTATTTTAGTTAACATTTATGGAGCACTTACTGTGTGCCAGGCGCTGTGCTAGGCACCCTGGGAGAGGCATTTTTACTAGCCTCATTTTACAAAGCAGAAAAGTGAAACTAAGACTGGAAGAGGTGAAGTAACTGGGCTCAGGGGCGTGCTGCTCTTGCAAATGGCAAAGCCTGGGCTTGGCCTCAGGCAGGTCTGATGCCAAAGCTCACTGCAGCTCTTCCTACCCCCTGATCTTTGTAAACTGATGCAAGCTATTAATTGAAGGGCAAATTACTAAAATATTATACACAAGCAAAAAGCTTTTGCTCAGTACTTTTCTACAAAATGCTTTATAATCCACGCAGATGATAACATGTTTCTGTCCCTGAGGCTGGGAGAGCTGGTGGCATGCTGGTGTCATTGAGTGCATGGACAGACTCTGCAGCCAGACCTTTGGGTTCTAACTGAGGCTCCAGCACTTACTAACTGCACAACCCTGCACAAGCTGCTTAATCTCTCTGTGTGCCTCAGTTTCCCCACTTCATGTAAAGCTCCAGACTAACTGAGGGTCATGTGTGTAAGAGCTTGGTGCACTGTCCTGCATGTAAGCAAGATCTCTGTATGTGCAACTTAGTATTATATAGAATCACATGGATCTGCTGTTCAAAAATGGTCAAATATGGTTAATTATCATTACTTTCATATGGTTCAACCTAAAATTATAATCAAAGCTTAAATGAAAAAAAAAATTAAAGCGTAGGAGTTTAATTAGAAATTTTCAGAGCTCTGACCAGGGAAGAAGGAATTAAATGGAGACAAGGAGAGAAAATAAAATTGGACGTTAGTGAATCACATGCTGGATGTAGGAAATGCTTGCTGCTCTCTCTAAATATATGTTAACATATTCCCGTTTTGAAGTGGGAGCAGAGGAAAAAGCAAATGTAGCTTCCCACATCTATGAAGAAATTCGTCTCCTAGAGAAGGAAATGGAATTTGAGAAGCCCTGGCTCCCAGCCCAACACTCGGCCGTGTATAAGAAGCGTGGTTGTACTGAACCCACTCAGCGAGGCGGTAATCGAAAGCAGATGAGATGCAGCCTCCTGTTTTGCGTGTACCTTGCAGAAATGCGGCCTCTGGTGACCCTGTATGGTGGGGCACAAAATGCATATGAAGGGTGCCAGGTCCAGCAGCCCTTGCTGTCTAACATCTACTGATCGTATTTTCCCTGTACAGTTTATCCTATGAATGCTTCAAAGGAAAACACCAAGCTGGCTAAAAGAATCTTATAAAGTTTAAGTTAGAAAAAAAAATCTATGATATAATTTTGCCTACCTCTTCTTATGTATATTAATGCCATAAAGCAAAAACAGCTAGCTGTTGAAGTGAAAGTGAGCTGGCATATGCATTTACTGGATTTTAAATCCTCCCAAGCAAGAATTTCCCTACCAAGTCAATAAGAGTAATTGCAGGTACCAAAGGATGCCTAGAAGAAAGACATCTAGGATAGGCTGGACGCCGTGGCTCACGCCTGTAATCCTAGCTCTCTGGGAGGCCAAGGCGGGTGGATTGTTTGAGTTCAGGAGTTCAAAACCAACCTGAGCAAGAGCGAGACCCCATCTTTACTATAAATAGAAAGAAATTAATTGGCCAACTAATATACATAGAAAAAATTAGCCAGGCATGGTGGCGCATGCCTGTAATCCCAGCTACTTGGGAGGCTGAGGCAGAAGGATCGCTTGAGCCCAGGAGTTTGAGGTTGCTGTGAGCTAGGCTGACACCATGGCACTCACTCTAGCCTGGGCAACAAAGTGAGACTCCGTCTCCAAAAAAAAAAAAAAAAAAAAAAAAAGACATCTAGGATAAAACTATAACTCATGTCTGAGAAAAGTACCAGTAAATACAAAATAAAAGGAAAGTACAGGACACGGGATTCCTGAGCCCCTTTCAAAACTAAGAACTTACAACCCAGATTCCCAACTGGAAAGAGCCAAGCTTGACTGCAAACACAGAAAGAAAAATGGAGCATATATAATGGCCATGGTTCCATTTGGTGACCACTTTCACTCAGTAACTATCCAATACATGGGGGGAAGCTTTACTGAATAAACATCTGACCTACAAAATATAATTAGTCATTGAAGATTGAAAATGCTAAAAGATGGAAATGATTCTCTCTCTACGCTGCCAGAAATGAATCATTATTCCAATGAGGAAAATAGGCAGTGTGCCCTGTGGGGGCCACCATCAGAAGACCTGGCTTCTGCTCACAGCTCTGATGACAGCCGTGTGATCTCAGGCCATGTTGCGGGTGGTTAATGATCATAGTCTGGAGTTAAAAGGGCAGAACCTTTTAGCTGCCTCCCCAGTACCCATTCTGCCTTCCTAATGAATAGAACTCTGATTTTGCCAGGGGTGATAATGAGCCCAGCTAAAAACCTACATATCCCAGCCTTCCTTGAAGCCAGAGGTGAGGCGACCAGAGACATTATGGTGAATGTGCTTAAGCAGAAGTCACATAGTTTAGGGTGACCAACTCATCTCAGTTTGTCCAGACTTTCTTGGTTTCAGCAATGAAAGCCCTGCATCCTGGAGAACTCCTCTGCCTCAGACCTGGACAAACAGGGACAGTTGGTCATCCCACTAGAAAGCTCTTTCTAAGGGGCAGATCAACTGACAAGCGCCATTTCCCCTTTTCCTGTCCCCTCCTGGCTGCATGGAAAGTGGGCTCAATGCTAGAGGTGACCATGAAGCAACAAGCATGAAAACGAGGCACTGAGTTATTTTAACAGAAAGAACTTGATATGAAGAACTACTGACTAGGTATAAAATAGTAAACTAGGTAACTGAAAGGGCAAAAAGAGAATTCTAAGTGTATCTTGGAGGCAGCAACTGGATGGAGTAGATACTACCCCTGGGGGTGGTAGGGAGGGGAGGCACAAAATGAAGAAGTTGGAATTATTGGAATTTTGGAACTTAGAGGAGCTGAAACTCCATTTATGAGGACGGGGGCTGGCTAGTGCTGGTGACTGTGAGAGTCACAATGAGGCTGCTTCTGTAAAGTGTTAGAAAAATGGCAGGCAAGATTCAGCTGCTGCTACAGAGAGGAACTGATGATGCAGGAGTAAAGAAGTTTTGCTAGGATCCAGCTCAAAGGGACAGGAAACAGGTGGAGACCCAAAGGAAAGGAACAGGAAGGAGGAAGTCCTTCCTTCCTCTTCTGGCCCTGCAGTCTTTCTCTGTCGCCATCTATGGGAAGAGCCTAAGAACAGAAAAGCGTGGTGCAGGTCTCTGCCCCAACTTCACAAAGCCCAGCATAAAAGGGTGGATGTGAAACCAAGAGTCCATAACTTAGTAACTGGCATACTTCATTTCCTTTTTCCCTGGAGGAAGCCTCTCTGCCAGTGGTTTTGATCATAGGCTGTTTGCTTTTCCTTACGGTTGTATCACATGTGCTCGCAACCCTTAATAACATGGTTTGAGTGTACTGCTTTTTAAAACTTTTTATGATTGGGTTTATACTGTACATGGTCTTTTGTGTCTGGCTTTGGGAATTGTTTGGAGACACATCTATCCTTTGCTCCTGGCTGTAGTTCATTCATTTCCAATGCTTCACAGTGTTTCATTGTATGAATATACCATACTTCATTCATTCAATTGCTGATGGACATTTTTAGCTATTATGGAATGAGCAGTTCTTGCATATGTATCCTAGTGTTTCTCTGGGGTGGTGGTTTTCAAAATATGGTCCCCAGACCTGGAGCATCAGCATCACCTGGGAACTTGTTAGAAATGCACATTTTTAGGTCCCACTCCAAACATACTGACTCCAACTCCGGGAGTGGGGCCCAAAAGCCCTCCAGGAGATTCTGATGCATGCTAAGATTCTGGGTTATGTGTGTAGAAGTAGATTTGCTGAGTCATAGGATATAAAAAAATCAGATTTTCTAGGTAATGCCAAAGTGTTTCTCAAAGTTATTGTACCAGTCTACATTCCTACCTGGAGGGTATGCGTTCCCATTAGTCTACATCTTTGCCATCACTTCACTCAGTCATACTTTTAAATTTTTGCCAGTCTGGAGGGGATAAATATATCTCATTATTGTTTTAATAGGCACTTGAACAACTTCTAATGAGGATGAATTATTATTGGCCATTTGGATTGTTTCTTTTGTGAAGTGTCTGTTTCAGTCTTTTGCCCATTTTTCTATTGGGTCATTTGTTTCTTCTATTGGTATGAAGTTCTTTGAATAGTTGGAAAACTAGCCCTGGTTGGTTATATCTTCCAGCACTTTTCATTTTCTTTTTATTACTGTACTTTGATGAATTCTTCTTCTTCCTCCTCCTCTTGTTCTTCTTCTTTTTGGTGGAAGTGCTGGAGAATGAACCTGGGGCCTCATGCTCTTAATTTTAATTCAGTCAAATTTATCACTATTTTCCTTTATGATTAATGTTTTTAATAACTTATCTAAGAAATTATTTTCTACCACAGTGTCATGAAGATATTCTCCCATAATGTCTGTTTAAAATTTTAATCTCGTCGGGCAGGTGGGAGGGGGGAGGAGGGGATGGGTATATACAAATATAACGAGTGAGATGTGCAACGTTTGGGGGATGGTCACGCTTGAAGCTCTGACTCAAGGGGGGAGGGGGGCATGGGCAATATATGTAGCCTTAACATTTGTACCCCCATAATATGCTGCAATAAATAAATAAATGAAAAAAAATTTTTAATCTTGGCTGAGGCAGGAGGATTGCTTGCACCCAGGAGGTTTGAGGTTTCTGTGAGCTAAGCTGACGCTACAGCACTCTAGCCCAGGTGACAGAGAGAGACTCTGTCAAAAAAAAGTAAATAAATAAAAAATAAATAAATAAAATTTTAATCTTGCCTGTAGTGCCAGACAATGAGGAGGCTGAGGCAGGAGGATTGCTTGAGCCCAGAGTTCAAGACCAGCCTGGGCAGCATATCAAGATCCCACCTCAAACACCCCCCCCCATTTTACAGCTTTGCCTTTCTCATTTAATTCTTTAATCCACCTGGAATTGATTTTTGCATATGGTATAAGACAGGGGTTCAATTTCTTTTATCGTATGAATGCCTAGTTTTCTTAGCACCATTGACTGAAAAGTCTGTCTTTTCCTCATAGCTCTGCAGTGCCACTTTTATAATAAAGTAGATGGATCTGCTTCTGAGCTCTTTGTCCTGTTTCATTGGCATATTTGTACATACTTAAATCAATATCATACTATATTGTCATAGCATTAAAATAATTATTAAAATATGGTAGTGCCAGTGCCCCTACTATGTTCTTCTGTGGGTTTGTCTTGGCTATTCTCTGCTTTTTGTGTTTCTATTTAAGTTTTAGAATAAGCTTGCCAAGTTTCATAATAAAAATGCTTGGATTTTGATTAGGCTTGCATTAGATCTATAAATCAATTTGAGGAAGAACTGGCATCTTCACAATACTGAGTTTTCTAATCCACGAAAAGCAGTGCATCTGTCCATCTATTTAGTCCTTTTTAATGCCTCTAAATGAGATTTTATAATATCCCTGCAGATATTGTACATATCTTTTGTTAAATTTATTCCAATGTCCTTCATATTTTTTATGCTACTTTACATGGCATTTTTTCTTAAATATCATTTACTGTTTGTAGCTGCTGTCTAGGAATACAATTGATTACATACCTAGCAGCCTTGTTCAACTCATTAAATCTAATCATATATCTACCGATAATTTTGAGTTCTCCATACACCCGTTCATATAATTTTCAAATAATGACAATTTTGGGGTTTTTTAAAAAAATGTTAAACTCTTAATTTTCTAATTTATTTTTCTTATTGTAGTATGCTGGCTAGTACCTCCAGTAAAATTTTGAATAGAAATGCATCCTTTGCTAGTTCCTGGTCTCAAAGGGAACACTTTTGGTATTTCATCATTAAGTCTGATGTGTGCCACAGGGTCTTGTAGTGACCCTACAGCAAGCATCCTGACTGCCAGCTGGACAAAGGAGTGCAAATGTTCTAAGCATGTGAAGTTTCTCCTTGAAGTAATCTTATAATCTGTTTACCTGATGTACTGTTTAACTTTTAAAAACAAGCAGTTCGTATATGTAGCTTGTTAAAACTATGTCTGATTCTGCTTAAGGGCCCAACAGCAGTTGTTTCATTCAGCTGACAACCCAGTGGGAGCAGCAGGCACCCTGGGTGTGGAGTGTGGGTGATAAGGGTGCCTGCTGCAGGCTGCTTTCAGCAAAACCCTGTGCACCACGTATCTTCCCTCCACACCGTGCTGCCAAGCGTGTTTGGGTCTGGAGGCTTCCCAGGGGTTTAATTTAACCTCAAAGGACTGTAAAAAGAGGGTCCCTATTTCCTCTACTGCTGCCACTCACAGCAGAAGGATTCTCCATCGCAGAGGAGTTTCAAGTGAAGTTGTTTCCTTGCACTAATTTTCTTATTGGCAGGATGTGTTCACAGGGTTCTCTATGATCTTGCCTTTCGCTCACACGCTTCCCTGGGCATTTCATGCCTCTCCTCACATGCCACACTTGCCTGTGGCATCCTACTCACCCTTCAAGGCCCCACCCCAAATGCCAACACCTCTGGTCACCTGCAGTCAGAAGTGGTCCTTTCTTCCTCAGACATCCAATGTGGGCAGGATGGCCTTATTCATTGGCTAGAGCTGCCGGGACAGAGCAGCACAAACTGGGCAGGAGAGCGCGACCCACTGCTGTGTTCTCAGGTTTCCTTATAGCATAGACCATGGGGCCTCCTGAGGCTTCACCACATGCTGAACATATGGAGGCAGCTTCCCATCTAGAAGGTTCCCTGGACCATAGCCTCCACCTGACAGAGCTGATCTCCATCCTGTCTATGAGTTTGCTAGAGCTGATGTAACAAAGTGTCACAGACCAGGTGGCTTAAATGACAGAAATCTATTCTCTTGTGGTTCTGGAGTCTGGACACCCAAGAGCAAGGTGTTGGCAGGGCCACGCTCCCTGTAAGATGCTGGCGCGGGGTCTGTCCAGGCCTCTCGCCAGCTTCTAGCAGCTCCCTGGCTTGTGGCAGCGTCTCTGTGATCTTCCCGTGGTGTTCTCCCTGTGTGTGTGTCTCCAAAGTCCCCCTTTTATAAGGACACCAGTCGTGTTGGGTTCGGGGCCTGCCCTCTCCAGTCTGGTCTCATCGTAACTAATTACATCAGAAATGTCCTTATTTCTAAATAAGGCCACATTTTGAGGTACAGAGGGTTAGGTCTTCAACATATGAATTTCAGGGGGTATAAAATTCAGCCCACAACAGATGTAATTGCTCATCTGAAACTGGGACATTTTTCAGAGTAAAATGAGGCATTGTTATAATTACGCCAGGGTCACAGGTGTAGTCCGTGAGTGTGGGGGTGACCCCGGAGAAGTGGGTCACCCTGCACAGAGGGAGCTCAGGGGACTCACACCATGCATGGACTTAACTCAAGTGCTGGCTCAGTTAGATGGCTCTGACAGTAGATAGGAGAAAGCCCAACTCAATGCGTTTCCGCACCAAGGGGATTTATGATCTTATAATGGGAACTTAGCAGATGGGGCAGTCCTGGGTGGGCTAACGCTCACTCTGCAATGTCTTCAAGGACTCAGTTTCTTTGTCATTTGATCCTCTGTCCTTGGTGCGTTGGCTTTAATGGTTTCAAGGAGGTTGCCGGGACCTTAGGCCTCCCATCTTCATGAGTCAGGATCCAGAGGCCATTTTTGCTTTATTCATCTCTTTTCAGGAACAGAGACCCTTTTCTCGGGTACTCCCTTCCCCCAGCACACGTCCCCTCTTGTCTCATTGGCCAAAATGACAATGACACCACATGCCTGTGCCTGACCCAACTCCCAGCAAGGGCTTAGAGATCACCTTGCTTTTCTCGGTTCTGTCCTGATTCTGTCTTAGGAGCTGGAGTCCACCTCCCCTCAAGCTGGTGGAAAGTGAGTATGTGGACAAGATCGGAGTCTCTGGCTAGAAAAGCATGGTCAGGCGCTACACAGGCAACCAGAAGGTGTCTGCTGCAACGGGGCAGAGAACAGCACGCATGCAAGGAACAGAGAGAAGGAGAGATGTTCACACCTGGCTGTCGAAGCAGAAACAAGGAACCACAAATCTTTAAAGTGTTATTCTTCCCAGTACAGTTGTTAAATGCAATGTTTTGGGAAGCTGCCAGTAGTAGCCACGTCCAGGAAATTATTCAAGTAGTTTTGCCATTGCCCAGGTCTGAAACCATCTCACACCAGATTGCTGTGCAACGCAGACTTACTGCAAAGTGGCAGTGAGGAAGACGCCTCATTGAAGATGATTGTTACCAAGCAACGAGCAAGTATATCAAGAACTGAACAAAAGGAACTTAAATGGACCACAAAAGTCAGTAATCAAAAAAAAAGGCAGCATAGGGGAGAAAAAGAATATTAGAGAGTTCCAGTTTCTGTTACATTTCACTTTTAAAACTATACTTTTCTCAATTACAGTTGCAACAGGCATTCATTGTAAGAAATCAGGGAAATATATATAAAAAAACTAATCTCATGCATAATCTTACTGTTGGCTACTTTCAGTTTCTTATCTTGCTTTTTTCCACTTGATATGGTATTTCCCCATTTTATTACAAATTCTTTGTTGATATCATTTTTAGTAGCTGTATAGTATGTGCACTTATCAATTACGCGTTGCAAAACACTGTAAGTTTGTGCTTTGGGAGGAAGAACAAGAGAGCACCAGAGGACAAGGGGGTGAGTTGGGTACCAAAGTGCAAACCTTCATCACTATTCTTATTTGTTAAACTTTGAAGTTAGGTTGGAGGTTTAGGAAAAAGAAAAAGCCCCTGTTGAGGATGAGAGAAACATCTCTGAATTTTTTTGTAGGACCCGTGCATTGATTTGTGCTGCCAACTGTTAGGCAAAACACAAAACTTCCCAATTTTTGTGGCTTTTAGAAATTTTTTTAAAGATCAGCTGGGTTCCTGAGCTCTTCCTGGGGAAAAACAGTGAGCAGGCCCTCAGATCTACTTGAATTTTCCTACCTTTACAGGTATGATTGCTCCTTGGGAAGCACTGTGGGGCCATTATTATATCCATCTCCCCTGTTAGAGTGTCATGTTTTTAGTTGGAAAAAAACCTCACGATGGCAAAAGTAGTCTTTTACTGCCATGGTAGGGTTTTCCCTGCCATTTGATCACAGCACATGCTAGGCTAGACTGTCCATACACCTTCAATGGTTAATTTCATGCGTCAACTTTACTGGGCTAAGGGATGCCCAGGTAGCTGGTAAGATGCAATTTCATGGTGTGTCCGTGAAGCTGCTTTCAAAAGTGATTAGCACTTGAATCAGTCTGGGTAAAGAAGACCCGCCCTCACCCACGTGGGCAGGTGCCACCTGATGGGTCGAGGTCCTGGACAGAACAAGCAGGTAGAGGAGAAGCGACCGGTGCTCTCTGCTCTAGCCGAGACACCTGTCTTTGCTGCCCTCGGACATCGGTGCTTCTGGTTCTCAGGCCTTTGGACTCAGACTGGGCTGACAACATTGCCTTTCCTGGGCCTCCAGCTTACAGGTGGCAGATCACGGGATGTCACCTCTGTGATCATGTCAAACCCTCAGAACAAATCTCTTCCTCTCTCTCTTTACCCCATTGGCTATTTCTCTGGAGAACTCTGACTAATGCAATACCTAAAGTGGGTAAGTTCCAGCCATTTAGTTCTGTTCATCTCTGAGGAGCAAGTAGGCATTGCCCATCACAAGTCAAGTAATACCTGTTTCTCAGGCTTATTTTCTTAGAGACAAGAGCACCTGACCATTAGATTGATGTGCCATATTGACCATCCAATGGGAGACAGTGTCCTCATGGTCTGTAGGGCAGCGGGACATGGGAAACCAGCCCTTGTGCCTGAGTCCTCCTCATTGTTCAAGAAGCCAAGTTCGGGGTAAGAACATGGACTTTGGCCGGGCGAGGTGGCTCACGCCTGTAATCCTAGCACTCTGGGAGGCCGAGGTGGGCGGATCACTTGAGCTTAGGAGTTCGAGACCAGCCTGAGCAAGAGCGAGACCCCGTCTCTACTAAAAATAGAAAGAAATGAATTGGCCAACTAAAAATATATATATAGAAAAAATTAGCTGAGCATGGTGGCACATGCCTGTAGTCTCAGCTACTTGGGAGGCTGAGGCAAGAGGATTGCTTGAGCCCAGGAGTTTGAGGTTGCTGTGAGCTAGGAGCTGGGGCAACCAGAGTGAGACTCTTGTCTCCAAAAAAAAGAACATAAGAACATGGACTTTGGAGCAAGACAGACCTGGGCTCAAACCTGACTCTTTCCTAAGTGACTCATTCTTGTGACCTCAGAGGATACTGCTTGACTTCAGGGGACCCTAGTGTGCTTGTCTGTAAAATAGGGAAATAATAGCCGCTTGATAGAAGCCAGTGCATGGCAAGTGCTCAGCACAGGGCAATTATTGTCATAGAAGGTGTCCAGAACTTTAAACCCAAGGATGCTTCTTGTTATTGGTGAGATGAAGTGTGTGTATAGGCTTGGTTATAGGCTTGGGAAAAACAGGTATAAAATCAGAAAACTAATGTATTAGCATTCTCCAAAGAAACAGAAATGTGTGTGTGTGTGTGTGTGTGTGTGTGTATGTGTGTGTGTGTGTGTATATGAACAGTTTTGTTGTAAGGAACTGGTTCATACAATTATGGAGACTGGCCAGTCCAAAATCAGCAGCTGGTAACCTGGAGACCTGGAAGGGCGGATGTTCTAGTTCAAGTCTGAAGGCAGCTTGCTGGAAATTCTCTCTTACCACAGCCTCTGTGTTCTATTCAGTCCCTCAGCTGATTGGATGGCACCTGCTCTTAGTGACCGGATGGGATCTACTCTAAGTTCACTGATGACATTACTCTAAGATTTAACGTTAGTCTCATTCAGAAACACCTTTACACACACACACCCAGGATGATGTCTGATCCAGTATTTCAATACATAAAAAATGACCCATCACACCTAAAAAAAGCAACAGCACCGACCTTGTTGTTGGAATGGTCTCCTGGCAGATCAGAAACTTCAGGGAGAGCCAGAGGCTGCATCTGGAGCCAGCTTTTCCACACAGAACTTGCCAGTTTCTGACAAACCCCCCGTGCACGATGAGAGCGGGACCCACGGATCCGCGGTGGGGAGCAGAGCCTACCACTCCCTCCGTCACCGGCCGGCTGGGCTGTGGAGCACCTGGCAACCCCCGGCCTCGTTTGCTCACCAGATTGTTCCAAAAAGACCTGCCCAGGCCTTGGGGACCCTGGGGAACCCCCTTTATAGTTGGGGAACAGGCTCAGAGAGGAGAAGGAAAGCGGCCCAGGTGACGCAACAAGCCTGTGACGAGGCGGGGCTGGGACTCAGGCCTCCTCTGCCCTCCAGTCTCCGGCCCCTGTGAAAGGTGGGGGTGGGGGCTGACACATATTTGTTTAATAAATTAAAAGGAGAATGAGAGAGTTCAAGTTATCCAGAGACTGCAGAATGGCCCCCGTGGGCCTATTTCTGCCTCCACACCTCTTTGGTAGACAGCCCCCTCCCCCCCACTGGGTTTTAACAAACTGACTTGGTGGCCAGCATGCAAACATATGGAGATTTCCATCTTTTCTTAAAATAACAATAAAATAAAAAGAAGAAGAGTGGGATCGGAGCCATGCTCTCCTCCTGCAGGTGCTGTGCTGTGTTCAACTGTGTCCCCCAAAAAGATATGCTGGGGTCCTAACCCCCGGATCTCAGAGTGGGAGCCGATTTGGAGACAGGGTCATTACAGAGGTGACCCAGTGAAGATGAGGCCATTAGGGTGGGTCCCCATGAAAAGGGGGAACGTGGACGCAGAGACCAACACACACGGAGGGGAGATGCCACGCAGGGTGGAGGGTAGTATCTGTGCCGGGGCGGGCGCAGCCCTACCCACACCTGCCTCTGGAGCCATGCAAGGAGCACTCACCTGCACCCTCCACGCTCTGTGGTCTCTGGGTGTGACTCAGACGTCAGCTCCCAAGTGTCACCACACTGTTGCTCCTTTTACAGTGAAGTCAGGAGAAAGGGAAGTGTTTCTCATGCCTGTGTGTACTGACCAGCTTTCACTGGGTGTTTCAGTCCCATTCCGGCTGTCGTGACCGAATTTGCACAAACACAGACACCCGTCGCTCACAGCACTGCAAAGCCCAGGGTCAGGGCGCTAGCAGAGCTAGCAGATGCAGCGTCTGGCGGGGGCGGCTCTCTGGTTCACAGACGGTGCATGCTTGAGGGGTCCTCACAGGATGGAAGGGGCGAGGCGGCTCTCGGAGCTTCTTCTGCAAGGGCACTCATCCCGTCTGGGAGGTCTTCACCCTCCTCCCAAAGAACCCACCTCTTAACATCACATTGGGGGTTGAGTTTCAACACAGGAACATTTGGGAGGGACACAAACATTCAGACCAGAGCACAGCACTTGGTTCTGATAAGATAACAAAAAGCCTCTGAATCTCAGAGACTCACAAACACACACAGGTATGTCTCTTACTTGTGCCACACTTGGGGCTACGCCACCTTCTTCATTCCCGTGCTGGTGCCTGGTGGGTCACCTCTGGCTCTGCAAGCCAGGCTTAGGGAACAGCTGCCACCTGGGACACGCCAGCTCGGTGGGCAAAGGGATGTAGGGACAGTGGAGCCTCAGCATTGTCATTAAAGCTTCTGGACCAAGTGGCTCACGGCACTTCCAGTCACCTGTCGCCAGCCCACATGCAAGACAAGGCTGTGCCTGTTGTCAACAGGGCAGGAAGTCCAACCTTCCCACTGGGACAGTCACACCAAGTGGCCAGGTCGGGTGGAGTGGAGAGGATATTCTGACAATACATAGAACTTATAGAGTTACATCTCTTTTAAAAGTAGGGAAACAAAAGCCTGAAACTGGGTGCTTGAAAAAAATGAAAAGACTTTTGCTGAACAACACCCCGGAGCCATTGTTCACCCCAGTGGACAGACCTGGGACAGAGACAGGGCCACAGAACCTGCCTGAGGTCTCGCTGGGTGTCAGCGGCAGATCTGGGCCCACAGTCCGTGGCGTGTAACCCCAAAGCTTGCGCTGGAATCCACTTTGCTATGCTATATCTCCCACTACTTCCTTACACAGAAGCCAGCAACAGTGGTTGTATTAATATTTGTTTTCTGTGGCTGCTGTAACCAACTACCACTAACTGGAGGCTTAAGACAACAGGAATTTATTCTGTCACAGCTCTGGAAGCCAGAAGTCCAGAGTCAAGATATCAGCAGGCTGAGCTCCCTCCAAGGGCTCTGGGGCAGGTCCTCCCCCATCTCTTCCAGCTTCCAGTGGCTCCAGGCATTCCCCTGGCTTGTGGCAGCATCACTCCAGTCTCTGCCTCTGTGGTCACGTGGCCATCTGTGTCCCTCTGGGTCCCTCCTATAAGGACACGTGTAGTGCATGTGGAGACGAGCTTCTCTGAGGGTAATCTGCTCACACCATTTGCCATGTAAAGTGAGATTCACAGGTTCCAGGGACAAGGACATGGGCATGTCTCCTTGGGGCTGCTGCCACGAGCCCACCGCGGCATCCACTCCCCATCAGCAGGTGCTCTCCTGGCGGCCCTTCCTTCTGCGCGCTGGCCTCCCCAGGCCTTCCCCGCTCCTAGCACGGGGCTCTGCTGCCTCACTCCAGCCTGCAAATCCGACCTGCTGGTCAAGGCTCGGGGCAAATGTCCTAGGGCACGGGCACTGTCCCATATAAACCCCTCTGGAAACGCATCCAGTGGGTAGCCCCCGGGCCCGGCACAGAGACAGGCCAGCAGGTGCTCGAGAGATAAGCACTCCGCGTCCTGCCCGGATCACCCGGGCTGGAACCCTGGCCAGGCATCTCATTGGGTATAATATCATGGTTGAGTAGCCCCGTCACTGGTGTGTGCCTCAGTTTCTTCATTTGTCAAACGGGAGGGTGGGACCACCTTCAGTCCCTTCCTGCGCTGTGCCGGTGATCTGGTTCATCTGCTGTACCAGACAGGGCGCTTCCCATGGCGGGCGGTGAGACAGCAGAGGGCGTGCGCAGCTTGTGCGACTCCACGAGCAGGGCCGGCCGGCCCTTCGTCACCTGCTCCTAGCCCCAAACCTCGGCGTGGTCCTTGAATTCTCTCTTTTCGTCCTCTCTCTTCAGAATCTACAGCAGACCCTCTCGGCTCTCCCCTCGCCACCTCTACAGCAGGCACGTCCTCTACCACTGTCCACGCCCCCTTCACCGCTGTGACCCTGCTCCAAACCACCCTCCGCCTGGACTCAACCTGGCCTCCTGCTGGACTCGTTTTCTCTCTCCCTCCCTCCTCCCTTGTAGGCCCAGTGTGGCACCCAGGTGATTCCTTGGAAGTGTAAGGCCCTCCCCCTGCTCCATGGCTTCCCGTCTCATGGAAAGCCAAAGCCACAGTGATGACAGTGACCCCTAAGGCCCTACAAGGTCTCCGTCCCCACCCCTTGCTGGCTCTGCCTCAGCCGAGTGATCGCGAAGGCAGAGTGTAGCCCTGTGGCCACAGCCAAGGAACGTGTGGAGCCAAAGAAGCTGGAAGGGACGAGGGCAGATCCTTCCCCAGAGCCCTCAGAAGGACTGCAGCCCTGTTGACGCCTTGCTTTTGGACTTCTGGATTGCAGAACTGGGAGGGAATAAATTCCTGTTGTTTTAATCCCCCCAGTTGGAGGTAATTTGTTAACAGTGGCCACAGGAAACTACTCCTTGACTCCTGCAAACAAACTCGATCTGCCTAGGCCTTGGGGCCTTGGTGCTACAGTCCCCTCGACCCTTCCCCAGACATCTGCGTGGCTCATGTCCTTGCCTCAGTTTAGCCTTCGCCTCAAAGCCTGGGACATTTTTTTGGCACACGGTAAATTCCAAATGAATCTAGGCATTAATAAAGCTCTGTAAATCCAGTGGATGAAGTTGGATCAAACTTAGTATTCAAGGAATCACAGTGTGTGTGCTTAATACCAAGATAGCCAAATTTCACAACAGAAGTTCCAGGAGAGTCAGGCGCTGTCTGTCCTCTCCTTGCTTACTGTCAGTGTGAGCAGGGGGCAAGACTCTGGAACTTCCTTCATTTCCTAATCTGTAAAATGGGGTTAAGAGCAAATTGTCCAGCCAACCTAATGCATCCAAGCATTTTGAAAACTGAGAAGAGTTTTCCCAGTAGAAGGTGTCACTGATCCATTCACCTGTTCACCAAATGTCATTGAGCCTCCATTACATGCCAGAAAAAGTACAACTAGCTGTGGATACCAAAAGCAAAATCAGATTTGGCCTCTGCTCAGCTGGAGACATAGATACTATGTACTAGTCAACTACTGCTGCTGTAGGGCTGTGTAACAAACAGCTCCCTCTCCCCAAAGCTTAGCAGTTCAAACGATAAGCATGTATCTGTCCATCAGGGGTCTGTGGGTTGGCTGTAGCTCTGCTGGGCTCCACTGGGCCTGGCTCCAGGTTACCAGGTGGGGTTAGGTCTGCTCCATGGGCTCCTCATTCTCCTTGGGCCAGTCACCACACGCAGGACATGTTCTTATCATGTGAGACAGCACTGTGAGAGAACTGGCAGAATTTACTGTGCTTCTTAAGGCCTCAGCTTGGAGCTAGCACAGTGTGGGCTTCTACTTGAATTCCACCGGCCACAGCAAGTCACATGGCCAGGCCCCAAATCAATGGGGACATAATGCCACCTTTTCTACTAGGGGCATGCAAAGTTGCATGGCAAAAGATGGGGATGTATAGTCTTACTGCAGGGTGCTGAAGGACTGGGGACAATCTACCACATGGTATTTAAATAATTCCTAAACGCATATTATGTGCCAGATGCCACTGTGCTGTGATCAAAAACACACAAATGAACAATGCCACCGTGCAATCTCTCGCTGCAATGCAGACTTTGTTTCTGTCCTGTCTTATTTCTGTTTTAGATTCATAAGATGACTGCTGTATCCAAGTCATGCCAAAATCTATACTTTGAAGTACGCCCCCGCCTTGCTAGGCCAAGGACAGTGCTTTTTTCAATGAATTGCTGTATCTCTATGCATTTGGTTTTTTAAGCTGATGTTATGCAATTGCTTTGGATGGACTTCTGCCCTAAGATATGAATGTATAACACTCAAATGCAATTGGAGCCAGTTTTTCCTTTCCTTTTTTTTTTTTTTTTTTTTAATTTATATGAAAAAGAATGCGCTTCCACTGGGAGGCATACAAATCTAGGGCTGTTGCCCCTTCTGGCTGATAGGAACCAACCAGTTTCTGGCTAAACAGGTGGCATTTCTCTGCAACAGGATAGTCCGCGTGCACACGCACAGGTAGCAGGCCTGGTCCCCCGGAAAATGAGGAGTTGTCTGGGGAAATGATTGCTTGGCATTTTGGCCTGTAGTCTTCTGTTTAAAAACAGAAGCCAGGGCTGGGCGTGATGGCTCATGCCTGTAATCCTAGCACTCTGGGAGGCTGAGGCGAGCGGATCATTTGAGCTCAGTTCGAGACCAGGCTGAGCAAGAGCGAGACTCCGTCTCTACCAAAAATAGAAAAAATTCGCCGGGCATGGTGGGCATGCCTATAGTCCCAGCTACTCGGGAGGCCAAGGCAGGAGGATCACTTGAGCCCAGGAGTTTGAGGTTGCTGTGAGCTAGGCTAACGCCATGGCACTCTAGCCTGGACAACAGAGTGAGACTCTGTCTCAAAAAAAAAAAAAAAAAAACAGAAGCCAAACTTTACATTTATAGTTGATGAATAACATGATATTAGTTGTTGTTTAATGCAGAACAACAATATCACAAAAAAGAGAGACAAACGAGTTGTAGTTCAAGGTTATGTCTAATGAAGAAAGGAAATGAGATTTTTGTTTTTTTTGTCTCCCATGCTCCTAGTATATGTGTACTTTTTAAAAAAATCATACAATTGGGTCTTTTTGGTGTCTAAACTAAAACAAGGAAGGGGCTGAATGAAGACGAGCCCCCTGGCGCACAGGCCCTGCTTCCTGCACAGAGTGGAGCTGGTCGCATTCCAAACCCCCCTCTCCACGCAGCCCGGCAGCCTCTCATTTGTGTGGAGTCCGGGAGGCCAAGGCTACTCGTTAATGTTAGGTTGGCTTGAGGGGTTGGGGGAATCTTTCTGCTCAGGCCCCTGCAAAGCTCTTCCTGCTTAGAAAAGAGGTTTTGTTTGACTCTTTTTTTCAGCCTCTGAGGCACCGAGGGGAGTGATTAATAGAGAACCACCTCCAGATTTCAATAGAGCAGCAGCGTGAGCTCCCGGGGCCAGCCAGGCCTTTGTTCCGCAGAAAACGGCGATAAAGCCCGCTGAGCTGCTTGCTTGCAATCCGGCCCTCATCCGGCTCGTCTGGTCTTTGCCAGGCCAACCTCACGACCTAAGCCGGCCTGGGAAGATTTGCCCGCCCATCAGCGGGGGCCTGTCTCCTTGGCAAAGCTCTTGGGGCCGCAGTTGGGGCCCAGGGACCCTCGGCTTCTTTTGTGAAATTCTGCAGACAAGAGCAAACATCCAAGCCCCAGGCCGGTGGTGTCCAGGCTTCCAGGAAGGGGCCTGGGGGACTCCAAGGGCAGCTGAGCCCCACGCCTCTGTGGCCGGGGTGGTGGGGAGAAGGTGCAGGCCTGTGAAAAGGGACACAGCCCTGAGCTAGCCTGGGCTAAACATGGACACCTAATACCACAATAGAAGCCAGAATGAGCTCTGGAAGTGAGAGGAAGGCGGCAGGTTGAACAGGAAGGAAAGCGACAGCCCACAGGCCTGGGCTGGAAACTGTCGCTTGTCCTGGTGCAGATCCCATGTTGGCTCAATGCTCCCTTGGGTGGCATTTGTCCCTGAGGCTGGATAGCGGGAATTAGAAGGTTGTTCTGGTCACATTATAGTGAGGATCAACTGTAGTGGTGTCTCTTCCTTAGAGATGGCGCCTTTCCTTCATTCATTCATTTAATAATTGCCAAGTGCCTGACCGTGAGGGTGGCATCCTGTGCAAATTCAAAAGTTAGATGCACAGCAGCATTTACAGAGCCTTTGGTAGGCTCCAAATGTATCAGTAGGCACAGCACGAAGGGCAAATAACACGGCTAACAGCACTTTCACCCCCGCATGTAGGTGCTTCACAACACGTTGTCAGAGGCAGCAGAGCACAGTGGCTGGTGCAGGGGACTATCTCAGTCAGCTTGGGCTGCTGTAACAAAAGCACCAGAGACAAGGTGGCTGAAACTTTTATTTCTCACAGTTCTGGAGTCTGGAAGTCCAAGATCAAGGTACTGGCAGATCTGGTGTCTAGTGGGGTCCCACTTCCTGGTTTGCAGACAGCCACCTCACTGTGTCCTCACTTGGCAGGAAGAGTAGGGCACAGTGAGCTCTCTGGTATCTTTTCCTAAAAGGCCACTAATGCCTTTATGAGGGCCCCACCCTTGTGACCTATTTACCTCCCAAAGACTCCACCTCCTAACAACATCATGTCGGGGATCAAGGTTTCAACATATGAATTTGGGGGGACACAGCATTCAGTCCATGGCAGGGAGGAAGCACGGGGGCGGGGCAGTCCTGGTTAGCCATGTGGCCTATGCATGTGGCCTGGCCTGTCTCTGCTTTATCGTCATCTGTGAAGTGGGGTTTGTAACGGGCTGAATCGTGTCCTCTCAAAGTTCACATGCTGAAGCCCTAACCCCTAGGACCTCAGAAGGTGACTGCATTTGGAGACAGGGCCTTTAAAGAAGTGATTACGGTAAAATGAGGTCATGAAGGCAGGCCCTAATCCAATCCTACTGGTGTCCTAGGGTCAGCGTCTACAAGGCAAGGAGAGAGGCCCCAGTGGGACCAAATTCTGCTGAAACCTTGATCCTGGACTGCAGCCTCCAGGACTGTGAGACGACAAACGTGTTGCTGAAGCCTCCCAGCCCGAGGGACTGCATGGCAGCCCGAGCAACACCGGGCCGTGGACGGCGGGGAAGCAGCTGCAGCCAGCTCGCAGGAGGCCTCCGCAGGTGTCAGCTGCGACACAGTGCCCGCCACTGTGCCAGTCCCATCGGGCCCAAGTCCAGGGGGAGCTGTAGACACAGGATCCAGTGTCAACTGTCCCTCGTCCTCGCCTCCCAGCAGATAGCCCAGGGCGGGGCTCTACATGGCTCACCCATCAGGATGGAAGTTCGGCCCATCAAGTACCAGAAATCCCAACTCACCAGAGTCGCAACGGTGCTGCAGTGTGTCAGTCTGCGTCACTGGGTCTGGACGTAGGAGGAGTTTTGGGGGCTCCAGCTCCCTCAGCAGGTGGCAAGGCCAGCTCTGCTCTCCTCCAGAGGCAGCCTGGGGGCCTTGTGACTGCGTCATTCCTGGCTGCCCACGGCTCATCCTCCCTGATGGCATCCGGAGAAGGAAAGGCCATCTCTTCCCTCTTGGAAGACAGGAACCCTCTTCCAGAACCTCCGACCATACACCCCTGCAAACTGAATGCATAACCCTTCCTGGATGGCTCAGGGAATGGTGGACAATGACTGACTTAGATTCCTGAAGCACTCACTGGCATGCAGCTGGGATTGCTGCCCCTGGTGTACAAATATCCGGGCCCCATCCCGGAGCTGGACTCAGCCCCCTGCGCGGCTCATTGACAGCTCCATGGGAGGGGAAGGCTACAAGGGCTGCTGGCCACTTAACATGGTCCGCTGAAATGATTGGCTCACCACATCTTCTCACGAGGTATGTGCCACTGTTACCTCATTTTAAAGATGAGCAAATCGAGGCTTGTTGAGACACACAGGCAGGAGGAAGCATTGAAGCTGAGGGGAAAACTCAGGCCCCGCAATCTGGCTCCCAACCTCACAATCACTCCAGCTCAGGAGGGCTACAGGGTCAGGGCAGCAAGCTCTCTGGGGGCAAACAGGCCAACCAAACCCACCACGGTTTCCTCCCAGAGTCAGACCACCTGAGAGCATTCTTGCCAACATTTGGGTATAGTTCTTTTCTGCCCTGACATTTTCTATTGTTTAATGCTAACATTTTCCCCCCTAATCTTTTAAAATGGAGAAATGTAACACACATACAGAAAGATGTGAACATCTGTTGAATAATTATTCATTAGTTTTCTACTGCTGTGTAACAAATGACTACAGCTTAGTAGCTTAAGGCAGCATGGGTCAGGAATCTGGCCACAGCTTACCCGGGTCCTCTGCTCAGGGTCTCACGTGGCTGAATCCAGGCATTGGTCAGGCTGAGTTCTCATCTGGAGGCTCCACTGGGTAAGAATCCTCTCCCAGGCTGGTGCATGCTGCTGGAGGATGCATTTCCTCATGGCCACATGACCGAGGGCCCTGGCTTCTTCCTGGCTGTCGGCTGGAGGTGCCCTCGGGTTCTAGAGGGCACTCATGGTCCCTATCATGGGGTCCTCTCCAAGGGCCGTTCCCAACATGCTGCTGCTGCTTCTCCAGGTGGCAAAGATGGGGTCTCAGATAACATCATGTGATTGTGCCAGTGATGGGAGTAGCAGCCCTTTGCCTGATCAAGGCAATGACGCTCCCCCCTTTGCCATATTCTGATTAGAAAATGTCACAGGCCCTGCCCTGCTCAAGGGGAGGGGATGATACAGGGTGTGACTTATTGGGGGCCACTTTAGGGTGTCTAAGTGTAGCCTAGGCTGAGAAACAGAACACTGCCTACAACCCCAGGATCCCATCTCCACTTAATTAGTGCTGACTCAGAGCTGGCTCAGGAGAGGCAGTTATTAAAGTTCTCAGGAATTCCGTGAGCTGGCTGTTATACATAGCTGTTATTAAAAATTAAAATTAGGCCTGGCGAAGTGGCTCACGTCTGTAATCCTGGCACTCTGAGAGGCTGAGGTAGGCGGATTGCTCAAAATCAGGAGTTCGAAACCAGCCTGAGCAAGAGCGAGACCCTGTCTCTACTAAAAATAGAAAGAAATTAATTGGCCAACTAAAATAATATATATAGAAAAAATTAGCCAGGCATGGTGGCGCATGCCTGTAGTCCCAGCTACTCGGGAGGCTGAGGCAGAAGGATTGCTTGAGCCCAGCAGTTTGAGGTTGCTGTGAGCTAGGCTGACGCCACGGCACTGTAACCCGGGCAACAGAGTGAGACTTTGTCTCAAAAAAAAAAAGAAAAGAAAAGAAAAGAAAATTAAATTATATAAACTTACAGAGAAATCAATTCTGTTGAAAACAAGGTCTCAAAACTCATCATTTCCTTTGTTCCTGAGGTTATCTGCCATCGATTGTAACCGTATACTAAAAAATACTCTCTCAACTCCAAGTTCAGATACTCCACGTTGGTAGCCTGACAGCAACCACTCCAGAGATATTTACACTGTGAAAAAACGAAAGTGCTATAATTTAGAGCTTAAAGGCCACATCTGGCCCTTGCTTGAGCAAAAAATTGTTTTTACATTTTTAAAGGGTGGTTAAAACAAAACAAAACAAACTATGTTCCAAAGACACTATGCGTCTGGCAAAGCATAAAATCTTTACTTATCTGACTCTGTGAAACATGTTTACCAATCCCTAGCCTAGACTTAAGAAAGCAATAGAGAAAATTAACAATGTAGTTAAACTTAAAATCGAGTCACGCCGTTACATTGTTTTGTTTGGTTTTTTGAGATAGAGTCTTGCTGTCCCCCTGGCTAGAGTGCAGTGGCATCATTGTAGCTGGCTGCAACCTCAAACTCCTGGGCTCAAGCAATTCTCCTCCTCAGCCTCCAGGAGTGCTGGGATTGCAAGTGTGAGCCACCATGTCTGGCCATGCAGCCATTATATTGTGAATAGCACAAAATGCTGAGGGAATATTTGTCCAGTAATGGAAAACCATGATCCCATACAGCAAAGAAGTTGCTGACATCACTGTTGAACAAATCAAGTTTTGTTCTATATCTTTCTTGTTTCATTTCTTACTTGTTACTATAAGTGAAAATACCAACAGTCATGTCACATATTTAATGACAATAAATTTACTGGGAAAATAGGCAAATAATTTGGCAGATTACAATTCAATTTCAACCTCAGGTTGGCCATGGATACAAGAGTTTAGTAAAAGTAAATGAAAGTATTCTCTGAGAATCAAGAATGGAATTTACAAAAAAGAGTACTGTGTGTTTTATCATCATTTGTAATTCATGTACTGCACATTTCGTATCAGTAAAATTTTAAATAAATACACGAATAAATGTATGTACACATGCATTCCTTCCCCAGCTGGTTTTTAAACATGTAGCATCAGCCTGACCTTTAGGATAAGTACCTCCTGGCTTTTCTTTACAATTTAACCACTTTTAGATTTTCCTGTTACCTAGAGGTGACCCAGGCACCTCAGAGCATGGAGCAGTATCTGGGGCTGCATAACCATGTTTGGTCAACAATGGATGGAGTACACAGAAGTGGTCCTGTAAGATTAAAATGCTGTATTTTTACTGTACTTTTCCTACATTTAGGTACACAAATACTTCTCCTTGTGTTACAGTTGCCTACAGCACTCAGCATAGAAGCCTACAACACACAGCCTGGGTGTCTGGTGGGCTGTGCCACCTAGATTTGTGTAAGGACACTCTGGGATGTTTACACAAGCACAAATGCCTAACTGCATTTCTCAGAATGCATCCTGTTGTCAAGCCACATGTGACTGTATTTAAAAGATGCTGCTGCAGTGGATAAACTGAGGGACACTACTTTTTACAGAGCAACCAGCAGTGGCAATGCAATTCTGAGCCTTAATGAAAAAAATGGCAGAAAAAGACAGGGGGCAGTTTCTTCCTAATCTTTATAAACCTCCTCAAATCTTTTTAGAATTAATAAAGATTTGTGTTTTTTTTTAAGCGACAGCCATTGACTGAGTGCTTAGAAAACACCCATCAGTATTTTTTCATGCAGAATTTCATAAATAAAATCTACAAAAGTAGGTAAGATAACAAAAATCCTGAAACGACACTCCTTGAATACTGCCATGTGCCTCCCCCAGTCCTGCAGGCTCCGCCCCGCGCCGGCGCCCCCCCATCCCGGGGCCACGCGCAGCCGCCCCAGCCGGCAGCAGGACGCGGGACACCCGACCCCCGGAAGGCGCCCCGCGCCGCGTTGTGCGCAGGCGCACCGTGCAGCGCGGCGCCGCCAGGGGGAGCTGCGGGCCCGTCGGCGGCGTGGGGGAGGGGAGCCGCCGCGCTGGGCCGGACCACGTGCGCACCACGTGGCGCCCCGGCAGCCCGGCCCGCAGCGGGGCAGCCCAGCCGGCCACGCCGCGCAACCGGCAGCCCTCGAGGGTGGGGGAGCCGGCTTCCCTGCCGGCGCCCCTGCGCCCGCTGACCTCTGACCTCCGACCCCACTACCTTTAGGGTTACTCCTGGCCAGCGGCCGCGCGGTGTGTTTATAAACAGAGTTCCCGGCGGGGCCGAAACCCCGGATCGGTGGATTTACACCCGGGGAAGCGGAGCCTTTCGCGCGTGTGCGTCTTCCGCGCATGCGTCCTAGCGCCGCGCCGCGCGGCTCCTCCCGCGCTTGCGCACGGGCGGCAGGGCGGCGGCCGGCCCAGCCTGGGGCGGGGTCGCGCGCTGCGGCCGGGAAAGGGCGGGGAAGGTCGGGCGTGAAGGGCTCGCGGCGCCGCCCGTCCCGCGCCCGCTCCCAGGTCTCCGGGCCGGGGTCCTCGCTGGTAGGGTGGGCCGGGGTGGGTGGTCGTGAGCTTAGGGCTGACCTGCCGGACGACAGCCCCACCCCGCGCCCCACTCTGGGTCGGGGCCTGACTGCTCCGGTCCGTACTGCCTTGGGCGCCGCCACGGAAGCCTTGCAGGAACAGAGCCTGCACGCCGCGGAACACTCACACCGCGGGGTGCTGCTTGGCCGTGGAAAGGAAGGAAGTACATCTCATGTTCTGTTTCATCACAGTTAAGAAAAGGAAGGCTGTTCTGACTCCTGCTGCCACAGGGATGAACCTTGTGGACACTGTGCTGAGTGACATAAGCCAGTCGCAAAATGACAAATACTGTGTGATTCCACTTAACGTGAGATCCCCACAGCCATCAGTTCCACAGAGACAGAAAGTAGAAAGGAGGGTGCCTGGGGCTGGGGAGTTGTTTGATGGGGACGGAGTTTCAGTTTGGGAAGATGGAAGAGCTGTAGAGGCGGATGGTGGTGGTGGTGGCACAACAGTGCGAGTGTGCTTAATGCCTGAACTGTGCACCCCCAGATGTTACGATGGTCAGTTCTATGCTGTGCACATTTTACCGCACACAGCACGGATGAGACCACGTCGTCTGACTTACCACAATATCCTTTCTGTGATCTAAAAGGCTCCCAGGAGTCTCACCCGCCTGTGTCATCTAGAACCCCTCCAGACCCATCTGGCTGCCTTCCTGACCTAGAACACCCAGCCTCAGGGCTGCTCCTTGCTGTTCTTGCTAGTGCAAATGCTTCTCCTCATCTTCTCATGGATGTTTCCTTCTCGTGTGTTCATTCATTTTATTGACATGTGTCCTTAGTAGCTACCAGGCATTATAAAAGGAGTGAGAGGGACACAAGGGAGCAGAACAGGGAAGGACTCCTCTTACAGACTTTATATTCTGGCAAGCACGTAGTCAGTAAACACAAACAAAAATATCAGGTGGTTGGTGGTAAGTGCCGTTAAGGCAAACTTGATGATCTGATTACAGCTTGAGTAGGGGTGGGTGGGGATCTAACCTAGATAAGGTGATCCTGAAGAACTCTCTGAGAGTGGCCTTTTGACCTGAGACCTAGGCATGAAGGAGACCGCAACGGGAAGATTGAGAGGGGGCAGGGGGGAATTTCCAGGAAGAGAGTGAACAGCAAGTGCAAGGGCCCTGGGGCTAGGAACATTTTGGTGTATTTGAGGAATAGAAAGAAGATTGGTCCAGGTGATATGTGCATGCAAGGGAGAGCTTTAAGATAAAAAGGCAGAGAGATAGGCATGCTCATTCCTATAACCATGTGACAAATTATTTCCAAACTTACTAGGGTAAAATAACAATCATTTTATTTGGCTCACAATTTTATGGGTCAGGAGTTTGCTTAGGGCTCAGCTAATCAGTTCCTGCTTGGGGTCTCATGCAGTTGCCGTCAGATACTGGTGGGTGCTTTGAGTGTCCGATGATTGGACAGGGCTCGACATCTGAGATGGCTGACTCCTGTGGCTGGCAGGGGATGCTGGCACATGGGGCCGGGGGGTCAGATAGAGCTGCCATTGTCAGAAGTGCCCGCATGTGGCTTAGTTGTACTTTTTGCCTGGTAAGGCTCTGAGAGAACCAGGCAGGAACTACATGATGGTCTTTTAGGATGTATCCTCAAAAGTCACCATGTAGTGTTATTTTTGTCAAACTCTCTGGGTTGGAGCCATCAGAAACTTGCCCAGATTCAAGGAGAGGGGACAGAGATGCCACCTCTCAGCAAGAGGAGGGTCCAGGTTGTTTGGAGCTGTGTTTTACCATCACTCCAGTTGGTGATGTTAGCTCTTTTTGCAGATGGAGAAAACAGTGCCTCAGGGTGGAGTGCCGGCCCCAGGCCACACAGCAGAGCAGGAGTGGGACTCAGGGCTTGGGACATGAGCAGATCTGGTCCTGTTCTGCCACATCCTTCCTGCCCTGCTCCAGCCAGTGGACGGGGTTTTAGGACAGGCACTGTCACTGCCCAGTTTTGGCCCAAATGTCTCTTCAGAGAGGCCTTTCTTAACAGTCCCACCCTAAAGTAGCACAAACCCTGTATGTCACTATCCTGTGTTACTGTCTTCACAGCCCTCATTGCTGTCTCAGATTATCTTGTCTGTTTACCTGTTTCTCGTCTGTTGGGGCCACTCCCAGGAACCACACATGCCCCATTTGCAGTTGTATTTGCAGCATCCAATCCAGCCTGGGTCTTGGCCCACAGGAAGTGTTCAGTAAATACTTGTGGAATGAATGGATGGATTTAACCCAGGGTTCACCTGGCAGGGGGTGCTTGGTGTTCCTAACTGCTTCTTGTCAAGTACCTACAACATGCCAGGTACTTTATTATTATTATTATTTTTAGAGACAAGGTCTTGCTCCATTGCCCAGGCTGTAGTGCAGTGGCACAATCATAGCTCAATGTAGCTTCAAACTCCTGGGCTCAAGTGGTCCTCCTGAGTAGCTGAGACTACAGATGCATCCCAGCATGCTGGCTAATTTTTTCTATTTTTGTAGAGATGGGGTCTTGCTTTGTTGCCCAGGTTGGTCTCAAACTCCTGGCCTCAAGTAATCCTCTTGCCTTAGCCTCCCAAACTGCTGGGATTGCAGGCATGAGCCACCGTGCCCAGTTAGACACCAACATGGCTCTTCACAGTGACCCTCAGCCCCATTTTACATAGTAGGAAGTAGAG
This sequence comes from Mirza zaza, assembly GCA_008750895.1. Classification (NCBI taxonomy): domain Eukaryota; kingdom Metazoa; phylum Chordata; class Mammalia; order Primates; family Cheirogaleidae; genus Mirza; species Mirza zaza. Next base: position 106,446 of record VSMD01047406.1, on the reverse strand, counting down.
GTTCAGGAAGGAAGAGCCAGGATTCAAGCCACAGGCTGGATTGCTTTTCTGCTGATGGCAGCCCTCCCCCACCTCCTGAACTTGACAGAGGTTAAAGAAGTACAAGGGTTTAGTCAACTGTGGGGTCCCACTAGTACAATGGTGAAGAATTATTATCAAAATATGTGTGTGTGTCACACCTCATTTCTAAACAGAGCTACATAGGCCCCTAGCGATAGATGACAAAGTGCACCCGAATGAAACACAATGATTGGGTGGGAGAAAGGTGCTTGGAGAAGAAAGGGAAATAGGCTTTGGCTACATCCCCCTTCCTCGATGGCACCAATGGTTGGTTTTAGAATGAAGACCCTTGGGACTCAGAACTGCAGGTGGGAGGCTCCTTCAGCACGGGGGGGGGGGCCCCCCCCTCGGGAAGGGGGGGGGCCTCAAGATCTGTCAGGAAAATTCCCTGCCCTCCAAGCCCCAGGTGACTTGTTCTTCTGCCAGTGAAGTCTTGGAACTGGCGGAATCCCAGACGCTGCTCATCCCGCGTGCGCTGGGAAGATCTTGTAAGACACGTGCGGTTCAACTTGTAATTACAGTTTCTCAGACTTGGAGGCAATTACGGTGCAGCAGGAACGATTAGGCCATTAATGTCACTTGTGACACTAGTGAATAGTATTAATAAGAGGAGACTATTCATTGAGGAGTCTGTTTTGAAAATTTAGTTTTTTCCTCCCCACCAAATTATAGTATGTTCAGAATTTCTAAAACTTATTTTTGGCTCAGGTTCAACCTCGTCTCCCCACATCGCCAGCTTGGAGAAAACCCATGAACTCTTTCAATATCAGTATAAATATCCCCAGGGTTTTATCCTTTCCTCTTCCCTTTTCTTCTGGTTTTAGACATAAAAAGTGTATTAAACATACATGCATATAACCAAGTACTAGGAAACTCGTGGATCCATGTTTTTGTACTTAGCACGATCACTGTTGATGATCTTGCAGTAGTTTGGTAGCTGAACATTTAAGAATACACCATTGGTTTGGAATTATAATGTCCTATAATGACATTAGAGAACAGGTTTAAAGTCGTGAAACTCAAAGTGGGGGCTGTAGACTATTCTTGTCTGCCAGCTGTTCACTGCTCTTGACAAGATAGGTACAGAAGTGGAAAATAAGCATTTAGAAATATTTCAATGACACCCAAGAATGGGTTTTGTGGACTTGTCACCTCTTTTACAAAACAGATTTGAAAGAAAACCAAAACATGCTCCTTCACTGGAGATAGTTTGGGAAGAGCCGAAATATTTTGTGCAGACCATGACCTTCACCTACACCTAAAGACCTGACAGTGTCCGGGAAACTGCCGTGAACAATAAGAGAATTCCATAAGATGGGTGGGTAAATACATGAATATTTAAAATATCAATAGAATTCTGACATATAAATGATCGCTCTTTAGAAAAGGTACCTTATACAATAGAAGCTAAAGTGAAAATACCTAAAACAAACTAAAAAAAATGGGCAAAATCTTTCTGAATGATTTTCTCCCTTGAAGATCCAGAAGACACAAGAAATCCTCTGATTGGAATTGAGGTGTTTGAACTGGCTGAGAAGGCACCTGACTCACTTTGAGACAGACCAGAAAAGCATCCAAGGATGCCAAGGTGTGGTCCCTGCAAGCCACAGCTTCTGGAAGAGCCGCAGAGGCCATTTCTTGGTCTACAAGATGAAGAGGTGAAATCTAGAGCACCTGTGGCTTGGCCGAGACACAGAAGCTGGCTGAGGAGTCTCTGACTCAGGGCTTAGAATCTGCCCGGGAGGGAAACTTGGGGACGGGGCTCTCCTGTCTTCCGTGAGCATTTGTGACAACAATGGGATATGCACATGTGTCTGCGTGAATGTGGACATCCCTGTTGGATGCTGAGGAAACTGGTAACAGTCATCCTTGGACAGGGAGCTGGCAGGTGGGGATAGAGCTGGGAGGGAGACAGACGTGTCACTGGTCACAGTTCTGTTCCTTTTGAATTTTGTTCCATGTGTATATATTACTGATTCAAGTGTTCCATGTGTATATATTATCGATTCAAGAAAATGAAAGAAAATCAATTAAAGAAAATTAATTTTAAAAATAACTCCTGTCTAGCCTTCTCATTTTAATAACAAGGACATGGAGGCCCATCGGTTTTCAGCAGTTTCTCGAGTGACCTCTAGTTTATTAGTGATAGTGCTGGGACTCCAAGTCACTGACCAACTAGGACTCGAACTCCTGACTTGCGGTTGCAGTGGGATGTACAGCCTTTTTTCTTCTCAAAACACCCGGGGATCATTTAATCAACATGGTCCAGGCATTTGGCATCTGTGAGCCTGTGAACTGGCACTCATTCAGTTATTCAGTTAGTATTTATGGAATGTGTATTATGGTCATGTCCATGAACACCGGGTCCAGGGCGAGGTGCTTGGGCAACATCAGAGAACAAAACAGACCACGATCCCCGCTGTAGATGGGAAACCTGGTAAATGTGTGCGTGTTACATCAAGGTGGAAAGTGATGAGCTGTGGAGAAAGGAAGTGCAGGGCAGGGAAAGGGCATCTGGAGCGCTGGGTTCAAGCTCGTGGAGACCTGCACATGGAGGAGACCGAGCCAAGGCTGGAGTGTGGGGAGCTGGCGGTAGGGGTGGGGTTCTTGTGGCTTTCCTAAGAACTCAGCCTTTCACCATGAGATGAGAGCTACTGCTGGGTTTTGATCAAAGTAATGACATGATTTGATGAACTTGTTAAAGAGGACGACTTGACTACTTTGTTGGAATATTAGGCTGTGGGGCAAAGGCCAGCTCAGGGAGCCATGGAGGGGGCTGTGCAGTGACCAGCGGGGGATGGTGGTTGAACTGGGATGGGTGCAGATGGGCAGATGGGAAGTGTTGGAGTTCTCAATACATTCTGGTTTTTTTTTACTATATTTTTCATTGTGATACAGTACATATATTAATAACATACAATTTGCCACTGTAACTGTTTTTAAGGGCACAATTTGGTGGCATTAATTATATTTGCAATATTGTGCAACCATCACCATTACCTACTTCAGAAATGTTCATCACCCCAAACGGAAACTTTGTAACCATGAAGCAAAAACTACCCATTCTGCCTCCCACAGCCCCTAACTAACCACTAACCTACTTTTTGTCCCTACGACTCAGTCTGTTCTAGGTATTTCATATAAGTGGAATCATGTAATATTTGTTCGTTTGTGTTTGGCTTTCCTTTTTTTTTTTTTGAGACAAGTTCTTGCTCTGTCTCCCAGGCTGGAGTGCAGTGATATCATCACAGCTCACTGCAGCCTCCAACTCCTGGACTCAAGTGACCCTCCCGCCTCAGCCTCCCGAGTAGCTGGGATGACCAGCACCACCATGCCCAGCTAATTTTTCTATTTTTTTCTAGAGACAGGGTCTTGCTCTTGCTCAGGCTGGTCTTGAACTCTTGGCCTCAAGCAATCTTCCTGCCTCAGCCTCCTGGAGTGCTGGGATTACAGGCGTGAGCCACTGCTCCTAGCCACCTTTTGGCTTTTCTTTAACTTAGCACAGGCTGTTTTCAATTTTCATCTGTGTTGTAGCATGCATCAGTACTTTATAGCTTTTTATGGCTGAATAATATTCTGTGGTGTGGATAGGCAATGTTTTGTTTATTCATCATCTATTGTTGGACGCTTTGGTATTTCCTTTTGGCTATTGTGCATAATCCTGTCATGAACATGGGCATGTGAGTACCTGAGTCCCTGTTTTCAGTTCTTTGGGGTATAGACCTCGGAGTGGCATCACTGGATTATATGTCAATTCTATGTTTAACTTTTTGAGGAATTACCAAGTTGTTTCCCACAGCAGCTGCACTGTTTTACATCCCCACTAGTGAAGTACGAGGGCTCCAGTTTCTCCACATTCTCACCAACACTTGTTATTTTCCATTTAAAAAATTACCTTGATCCCAGTAGGTGTGAGCTGGACTCTCACTATGCTTTTGAGTCTCGTTTCCCTGATGATTCATGATGTTGAGCATCTTTTCATGTGCTGTGGCTGCTTGTATAGCTTCTCAGGAGAAAAAAGTTTTAGTGCCTATTAACAAAAATATTAGTAAAATTTAATGTGGTCCTAATAAAACATCCTCATAAAAGGCAAAGCTCTCAAACTTTGCTTTCTACTAGATCACTTGGAGAGTTCTAAAAACCCGTGAGATGTAAGTGGTGCTCAGTGCAGATCAAATCAGGTCCCACGTGCTGGCTGGGTATGTCGCTGGGGGTTAAACGCTGGGCTGGGGCTCTCCCTGCCTTGGCCCTGTGGTCTCACCCGCTAATAGCGTGGGAGATGGGCAGCGGGTGGGCGTCTGGGCTTCTGTCTCTGGTCGCTTTGAACAGCCGGCTTTGCCTCCCTGCCCAGCACTGCACAGCGAAGGGAGCGTATTGATGAGCAAACGTTCCCAGCGTGCTCCGACCTTCCTGGGTCAGAAGCCCCCGATGACAAGGGTGATGTTGCGTTTTCCCAGCCGAGCAAGTTTGCTGCAGCTCGGATCGTCCTGGAGAGGGCTCAGTGCCCTGGAGATGGCAGTGCAGGACGGGGATTGAGCAGCACAACCACAGCGCTCCTTCCTGCCTCCACCCATCAGTCCTGCTGTAGCCTCCGAAGCAGCCTGCCATTCTCCCTGGGTCCCCACCCCGGGCTCCAGCTCTTCCGATGAATCTGAAGCAGGAGTCAGATCAATGCCTGGCCTGAGCAGCTCTCAACAGCACAGCTTGGGTGGGCGTCGCTGGGAGGCTCGTGTTCCTCCGCTGGGGTGGGAGGGCATTCCTTTAATCATCTGACCGACATTTGCCGACTGTGTGACAGGCAGCCTGCTAAATGCAGGGGACACCGATCCGATGCAAAGAAAGCAAACATCGAGTAAGCATCACCCAAGTACACGTGAACTATGAACAAGTGCTGCCTTGGGATGGCTGACAACAGACCTGAGAAGGGGTTTGACCTCCGCTGGAGGCGAGATCCAAGAGACAGTGGCAGGGTGGGGGTGGGTGGGAGCATGCTTAGTGACTTTAAAGCAAAAGCACAGCTCTGCGTTTCCGTGACAGTGACAGATTTCTTCATACTTTCCCCTTCTCCCTGGTAACAAACTAGGCTTAGCCGATCAAAGCCAGAGTTTGCGACGTGTGTCTCTCAGCGAGGGCCGCAGCCTTTTGGTAGGGATGGCCCCAAACTGTGGGGAGACGCCTGCCTGTGAAGTGCTCTGCACGTGTACCCCGAGCGTGTGCACCACGTGCAAGGTGTAGCCCTGGGAAGAAGCAACCATACCATACCAAGAAGCAACAGCTGCCTTTTGCCTGCAAAGGGCCACTGATTTCATTGGAGAGATTGAAAACCACACGAGAAAATGAAGCCAAAGTGTGGCGTGGTTTACAAAGTGGCCGACGTGCTGGAGGGCAGAGGAGGGGGGTAGAGGGCGGGTGTCCTCTAAGAGGACAGGGCGTGGGGTGGTGGCGGAGGGCACCATGTGGACTGAGGAGCAGCAGGTGGGCAGGGTGGATGCAGAGCAGGGGCAGGGCGGGAGCGGCCACCTGGCTCCCGGGACCCAGGGAATGAAGAGCTCAGGACTCCCATCACTGAAACTCCCCCCAAAGCTCCCAGCATTTGTCTTAAAAATGCTCCTACACTTTGCATTCTATTCCGTGACATAGGCATGTTTAGCATCAAAACAATGTTTTGAATTGCTCATTTGATTATTGGCATTTTTTTTTCACTCTTCAACTTCTCAAAACAAATGGAGGCTTTAGGAAGAGGCGGGCATTCGGGTGCGGGCTGCCAGCAGGACTCCCAGCTGGACACACGGGTGTGCTGGGCAGGGGCTTCTTCCCGGTGCATCGGGGCCTGGGTTCAGATCCCACACGGCCCCCGCATGTGACTTAGGGAGAGTACCCTTCTCTTGTGCCCAACCGAGCTCCCTGAACGGTGAGTGGGGAGGAGGCACACGGGGCTGGGTAAGAACTGAATCCTCGAACGCGTGCGAAACTCTCAGCACGGCACACAGTAAGATAGCCGATAGATGGCACATGTTGTGACTGTCAGCATTGTTAATGGGTCACGGAGGGCCTCAGGTGGCCCACACTTCAAGAGTGTGTGTTGGGGGTCAGTGGAGGACCCGGATCCTGAGGGTTTCATTATTGAAGGTTCGAGGGGGTACGGGCCTGTTTGCTGCTGGCCCTTGGAGGGGGGGTGAAGGAAGGAATGAGCCAGCTGAGAGGGGCCTGGTGGCAGGGCCCTGGTGGCACCAGCTTGGTGACAACCAGCATGGGGGTGGCGAGGTGCAGGTGCCCACTCAGCAGACTGAGCCATCTGATCTGGTGGCGTGGAAGTGGATTGCCATTTATCAGATACCGAGAGGCATCTTCTGACTCCTCCCCCAGGCCCCTCCTCATTTTGTGAACATATATTCTTTGGCTTATTTGCCCACTTTGTCTATATGTTTATCATCCATCTCTCCCCTGGGTAGGGAATGCCATAAAGGCGGAGGCTCTGTCTCTCGAATACCCTGCTCCTCGCTGAGTACTTGGCACCTGACAGATGCTCAGGGCTTAGTTGTCTTTGTGTGTGGTGTGTGGGGGGGTCCAGACACGCGGTGAGCACGGCAGGTCCTTATGTAGCTCCCGCAACTCCAAAGGGCGGGTAGAATCTGTTAGTACCTTTCACAGAGGAAGGAACTGGGGCTGAGGGAGAGGCGGAGTCACTCGTCTCAAGTGCACACACCTGGGCAGTGCGGTGGGGGACGGAAACCAGCTGTCTCTGGCTGCAAGATGCTGTGCCTCCCACAGAACCGAAATGCCCCCAGCATGAGAGCATCAGGGTAGACGCGGTGAGTTTGCAAAGACGGCGGGCTTCTGGGTGGCGGGGATGCTTGTAGACTCAGACGATCTTAGTGTTGAGAAGGGTTGTGGAGCAGCAGTCCCCAACCTTTTTGGCACCAGGGACTGGTTTCAAGGAAGACAATTTTTCCATGGGAGGTGGTGGGGGACGGGAGGCGGAGCTCAGGAAGTGACACGGGCAATGGGGAGCAGCCGTAAATACAGAAGAAATTTCGCTCACTTCCTGCTGTGCGGTCCCCAGTTCCTAAGTTCCATGGAAGACAATTTTTTCCATGGACCAGGGTGGGTGGTGGGGGCAAGGTCTGTGGCCCGGTCCCTCACAGGTCCTGGACCGCTACCGGTTCATGGCCCCCAGGGGTGGGGACCGCAGCCATAGAGGACAGCATTAGGATCGTTCATTCAGGCCTGGATTCTATGTTTCATGTCCCTGGAAGGAGGTTGGTCATTTGGGGTCTGATCAAACACACGCAGTGATGACAGCTCCCCATCACAAAAGGCATCCCAGGTCTTTTCTCAAAGAGGTTTCCTTAAGTTCTTCTTTATCCTTAGCCAATATCTGTTTTCCTGGTCAAAAAGGTGATAAACGGGACAGAGCCAAGAGGAGAGCGGTGAGGTCTCCAGACCTTTCCCGGGGTTGACATCGACCCATTAATCAAAACTGTGTGTGTGGTCACCTGCCTCATCTGAACCCAGCTCACTCGACTCCCTTCCGGCCTGTATGTGTCTAGCTCGCCCGCAGGAATATCGAGAGACTTCTGTCGGATGTCTGGCTGCAATCCCGACACGCAGTCTTCCCCTCTCAGGAAGGGAAAGGCGCTTCCTTTGGTAGGCGTGTCCTCGCTTGGTCCGGGCTGTCTTGAAGGACCATCCATCTGTGCCTGGTTCCCCAGGGTGGAAAAGATCTTAGAATTTTTGCCCAGCCATAGATGTAGAGTTCTGCAGCTTCCAGAATCTGCCCTTCTTTGCTTCTTTGCAAAGTGGGACATCTGTTCATCTCTCCTCTCCTTGCACCTCCCTGCTCCTCAGGGGCTCTCTGAGGATGGAGACCACATCTGTCCCTCCCTGTCCTGTTTGCTGCAGTGGCCCTGGAGCCCAGCAAAGAGGAAATGCTGGGAAACTGCTGGTCAGAGCTGAACTCGCTCCAATTCTGCAATCTCGTTCACGAGTTCTGCTGTGTGTGCAGCCATCCTGATTTCCCTTATCCTAACCTGCCTCCTGCTTTAGTTATTCTCAAAAAATAGCATATTTTCTTTTATAACTATAAAAGTAATACATGTCTATCAAGGATTCTAAAATAATCAAATAAAAATCATCCCTAATTCCATTGCTCAAAGGTAATGACCCGTGACATTTTCTTCCTGAGTTTTGGACTCAGATTTCCACCTGCCTGTAGAACATTTCTACCTCTGAAACATGCCAAGGTCTACCTGACCTCCACCGACCTCATCCTCTTCCCCCTGCACACGGCCCCCGAGCTGTTCATTAATAGCACCACCACTCACCACATCACCCGAGACAGAAATCTTGCATTATCTTCCTTTTGACCCCCAACATCCAATTATTCAGCAAGACCTGCCCAGTCTAGCTCTGGAATGTGGTTTGTCATTGTTACCAGGGCTCAAAAGCAGCCCCTCACTGTTGCTTATTTGAATTATTGCATCAACATTCTTACTGATCTCCTAACCTTTAATCTCTCCTGCTGGGGCAATCTAATCTCTCTGTTGCTGCTGAGATAAGATCATGTTAGCCCTCTGCTCAAAAACCTTCAACAGCTCTCTGTTTTCTATAGAAAAATCCAGCATGACATTCAAGGTTCTACATCACTAGGTCAAAATCTCTGTTTTCTGTCCTCATCACCGACTCCAACATCACCGCCTCCAGGAAGCCCACTCTGGTATTGATAGTCAAATTAGCCACCCCGTTCTCTGTTCTCCCATGATGCTTTGGTTGGTTACCTTTAACGGGTTCTTACTGATCATAATAGGGTCTGGTGCATGTCTATCTTTGCTCACTTGATAGACTGGGAACTCGCTGACGTCAGAGACTGTTTAATTTCTCTTAGTGTCCCCTGAGGGAATCACATTATTGGTCAGGTTGATTTCAGCACAGAATCCATCTGGGCCCAGAAACTCAACCTCTTTTGAAGCACAGATGTGCTTTTTTGGTATCACCCTGCCTCTCTGGAGCCTCAGCTTTCTTTCTTTCTTTTTTTTTAAGTTTTAAATTAATTGGAATGGACTCCCCCTCTCCCCTCTTCCCGTTCCTCAATTGTCCATTCATCTTGATTTCTCCTTGGGGAACTGTCTGCCCTTTTTTCTTTGGGTCCAGTCCAGTGGATTGGGGTGGATTGGGGTGAGTTTGTAAGCAGGCGTCTGCCCTCCCCAGGCCACAGGTGTCACATGACCCCAGCCAGAGCCAGCTGGAGCCTCCTCTGCAAACCCAATCTGGGGCAAAACAACGATGACGCCAAAAATCAGTGGGGTCTTCTCTGTCTTCCTTAGGCCCTCCTGGGGGGCCCTTGGTCTCAGGGTGTGGCAGAATTAGGGCTTTACCCCCCTCGAGGGGCTAAGACACACTTATATTTTTGAAAATTATAAAAAGATGGAAATTCCAGGACCCCAAAGGGCTTTACTATCCTCTGATTTCCTATCAGACACTTGTCTGCGCGGGATGCGTTCCAAGCCCCCCCAGTGGACACCTGAAACCACAGACAGTCCCAGACCCTATATTCGTCATGTTTTTTTCTTATATACATACCAATGATAAAGTTTAATTTATAAATTAGGCACAGTGCGAGATTAACAAAAACTGAAAGCAGAATAATTACAACAATGTACTGTAATAAAAGTTAACTGTATGTGGTTCGTCTCCCCCCTCCCCCCCCAACTAACTCTTCCCGTGACCTGGCGACCTGAGAACCAAGATGGCTACCAATGACTAGCAGGTGGGTGGTGCAGAGAGCAGGGATACACCGGACAAAGGGCTGATTCTCGTCCTGGGTGGGATGGAGCCGGGCTCGAGCTTTCATCACTCGGCTCAAAACAGCGTGTGATTTAAAACTCATGCATTGTTATTTCTGGAATCTCCCATTTAATATTTTCAGACGGTGGTTGACCACGGGTAACTGAAACTGCAGAAAGCAAACCCATGGGGAGTGGTATGCTAAGCTGAATGTAGACACTTCTGATGCCGCTTCCGGCTCTGCTGAGACTGGCTTCATCCCCCGTCTGGACACCCTGGAGCTCTGAGCTGGCGAGGCTGGAGGCTGACGTGGGTGCAAGGGATCCTCCCAGTCTACACTTGAGCACGGTGGAGAAATCCTTCCTGACGGGGAAATGGTGGGAACATCTACTCACAATTGTTGTTTTATCTGAGACCCTGAAAGGGTCAGCTGCTCTCTGGCAGCGTCGTAAGGGTAAACAAGAAAAATCTCCAACCAGGGACTTTTAGAAGGAAAATTTACAGACTTATATGGTTTCCCTCCTTGCCCCAACCTATAACTGAGCTCCCAGGGCAGGGTGTGGCTTGCTTTTAGATACCAGCAACTGTTTACATTCCCAGCTGTTCCCTCAAGAAGGAGAATCATGTGACAGTGACAGGGCTGTCCATACCTCCCTGGCTGTGGTTCTTATTTCTCAATCCTTGAGCTGTCTTGGTTCTTGTCCCTTTCCAAGCCGGGTTCTCCAGATCCTTGCTGATCCTGTGAGCCCTGCATGAGAGCAAAACAGTGGCTTAAATATCAGAAACAGGCAGCTCAGGTCTGGTCTGTGGCTCCCTGGAATCACCCATGTCCCAGACTCTCCCTGTCTTTCTGTTCCATCCATCCTCTATGTCCTTCAGCCTTTTGTCCTCAAGATCACACAATGGTCATGATGGCACCAGCCATCATGGTGGTATTCCAGGTTGGAGGAAGGAGGCAGGAGGACGGTTAAAAGGTACCATCAGCATAGTCCAACCACTTAAAGAAACCTTCCCCAGAACCCCAACATACCTTATTTGTCATGACAATGTCAAATGATTCCAACCCCCCCCCAATGTTAAGGGAAGCTGAGATGTGTGATTTAACTGTACATATTCCTGCTTGACTGAAACCAGGCTGGAAGAGGGAGGGAATGGGTGCTGGGTGGGCAGGTCTCGCTCTTTTTCTCAGTCATCATCTCTCCCATGACTTGTTCACTTCGATTAGTTCGAGTTACTTTCTGTGGTGTTCAACCAAAGAACAGGGACATCTAACTTACTTTTTCTTTCTTTCAAACATGAGGGATTTAGATCTGTTGTGGGAAGAAGAGAAATAAGGGCAAGAAAAAAAAAGGCTCATCTCATCTGTAATCCTACTACCCAGAGATAAATGCCATTAACAATCTATTTATATATGTAACAATTCCACTAACTGGTGGTTTTCTAGCTTAAAAGAAATAAACAAAATCTCAAAGGTAGGCTCGCTTCATAAAATAGGTAAAAGGCAGCTGCTCTGATTGGTGCTGGAGCGGGGGCCCTGGCAGTCCCTTTCTTCCTTTGCTAAATGTGGGGCTCAGCTGAGAAACCACGATTGGGAAGGGCTGCCCACGGCTGCTGTGGACGTGCACGGTAATTTATTTCGTCAGTCCCCTGTCGATGGGCGCTTCCATTGCTGCCAAGTTTCCACTGTGGGAGATAAATTCCATTATAGATAAACTCCCTGAACTTTCTCTCCATTTAGCCAGGGTTGTTTTCCCATCGGAGCCTATTTACTGCCTTGGAGAGGGCGACAGGACCCCTGGGAGTTGAGTCGTTCTTCCTCTGCCGTCGAGCGGCCTCGTGCTAAGGAAGCGTGTTCCCTTCTCCTCTCCTGGGGCGTGTGACCAGAGCAGCCATCCTTAAAAGCCCTGCCATTTTTTCAGCGTATCTCGTCCTGGGACACAGCCTTCCATGACACGGTTGCCACCTCCCATCGGGTCTCATTCTGGGGTCTGCGGGAGGCAGTGACACCCCATTGTGGCTACACTGGTTGCTTATGGCTGAACTCTGTTCCTACTGGTTAGCATCCAAGCAGCATTTGCTGTTCGATGTTTTTGCAAATAAACAATCTGTTTAAAAACATTCTTGTTTTGAAATAATTCTATTCACAGGAAGTTGAAAAAAAAAAAAAGGACAGAGAGTTCCTATGTACCCTTCATCCGGTTTCCCCCAATGGTAACATTTTGCACGTCTATAGTACATTATCCAATCAGGAAACTGACACTGGTACAATCCACAGAGCTCATTCTGGTTTTATTAGCTACACACTTATGCGTGTGTATGTGTTTTGTGTATTACTTTTATCACCTGTGCAGATCTGTGTGACTGCCACCACAATCAAGATACAGCCCTGTTATAGTCATACCAGCTCACCCCCTCCCCTAACCCCTGGCAACTGCTAATCTCTTCTCCATCTCTATAATTTTGTCGTTTAAGGAATGTTTTATAAATGGAATCATATAGTATATAGCCTTTTGGGAATGGCTTTTCCCCCCACTCAACATAATTCCCTTGAGACCCATAAAAGTAATTATATATATTCATGGTTCATCCCTTTTTATTGCTAAGTAGTATTCAGGGTACAGATGTTACATTTTCATTAAAGGGCATTGGGTTGTTTCCAGTTTTTGGCTGTTAGGAATAAAGCTTCTTTGAAGAGTTGTGCACAGGTTTTTGTGTGGACATAACTTTTCCTTTTTCTGGGATGAATGCCCAAGAGAGCAATTTCTGGGTCGTACGATACATATGCAGTTGGTGCCAAACTATTTTCCAGAGTGCCTGGGCCAGTTTACATTCCCACCAGCAATGTCTGAGGGATCCAGTTTCCCTGCATCCTCACCTGCATTTGATACTGTTACTGTTTTTTCCTTTAGCCATTCTGATGGCTGCCTAGTGACAGCTCATTGTGGTTTTAATTTTCATTTCTCCCACAGTTTGTTTATCCATCATTATAAATTGAATCATGCCCCCCCAAAAAGAAACGTTGAAGTCCTAACCCTAAGTACCTCAGAACGTGACCTTGTTTGGAAACAGAGTTGTTGCAGGTATAATTAGTGGAGGTGAGGTCAGGCTAGAGGAAAGTGAGCCTTTTTTTGGTTGTTGTTGAGACAGGGTCTCACTCGATTGTCTGGGCTGGAGTGCGGTGGCGTCATCATAGCTCACTGCAGCCTCCAGTTCCTGGGCTCAAGCAATCCTCCTGCCTCAGCCTCCCCAGTAGCTGTGACTACAGGCGTGTGCCACAGCACCTGACCGAGATTTTAGTCCAATACGACTGGTGTTCATAGACACACAGACAGAAGATGGCCGGGTGACAGCGGAGGCAGAGATGGCAGTGAGGTAGCCATAAGCTAAGGGATGCTGAGGGTTGCTGGCCTCCACCAGAAGCTGGAAGGGGCAAGGAAGGATCCCTTGTCACCCGTACTAGTTTCAGAGGGAGGGTGGCCCCGCCCACATCTTGGCGTTAGACTCTGAGCCTCCAGAACCTGGAAACTCCATTTCTATCGTTTTGAACGACCTGGTCTGTGACAGTCTCTTACGACAGCCCTGGGCAGCTCATTTATCCAGCCATCAGCAGATGGATATTTGGGCTGTTTTGACCTATCGGCTATTACCGATCTCGCTGCTGTTAACACTCAGGGACAGACATTGTGTGGGCATATATTTTTAATTCTCTTGGATATATACTTAGGAGTGGAATTCCTGAGCCACAGAGTAACTGTATGTTCAACTTCTGCATGTGGTGAAATATGCAGGACGTAAAATGCATCATCTTAACCACTTTAAAGGGTACGACTCAGTGGCATTAAGCACGTGCCCGGCGTTGCTCAATCACCACCACCACCCCGTTCCAGGACGTTCTCATCAGCCCGAACCGAAACCTCACACCTCTCCAGCAGTCCCCCCCCCACCTCCCCGCAGTTCCTAGAAATCAGAATCTGCTTTCTGTTTCTGTGGATTTGCCTATCGGGGTATTTCTTGTAAATGGAATTACACCATGAATGGCCTTTTGGGGTTGGTTTCTTTCAGTTACTCTTTCAAGGTTCAACTACGTTCTAGGACGGAGGTCAGAGACCGGGAGGAAGATGTCGACGTGGCTGGCTCCTTCTGCGGCCGTGGGGGAGGGATCAGGTCCAGCCCCCCTCCCTGTGTCCCTTCTCATCACGTTCCTACTACACTGTCTCCTGTCTGTCTCTGTGCCCAAATTTCCCCTTTTTATAACAACACCAGTCATATTGGATCAGGGCCCTCCCTAGTGACCTCACTTTAACTTGATCACCGCGGTAAAGACCTTATTTCCAAATGAGGTCACATTGTGAGGTGCTGGGGTTGGGGCTCCACGTGTGAATTTTGCAAGGGACACAGTTCAGCCCCTAACAAGGGTGTAGGAGCCCGTTAGGCTCAGGGTGGGTTGCAAAGTGGTCGATTTAGGACAGTCCGAGGTACTGGGACCAGGGCGGGTGGGGGAGAACTGGTGAGGGGCGGCGGGGGCTGGGGCTGAGGGAGGGAGGGATGAGGCGACCCAAGTACATCTGGTAAATCTGCCTTGGGGTGTACTTGGCAAATGTTAGCAGGTGTTAACGTGAGGGCTGTTTATAATGTGCTGGACACTGCACTAGACCCTGGAAGCACATTTCCTCGCTGTCTTTTCTTCTTATTTGAGGCGTAACTTACATAATGGAAAGTGCACACATCTTGAGAGTATAACATGTACCCGTGGAGCCCCTGCGGGTCTGGCTCTGGGAGGTTTCCAGCTCTCAGTGGGTCTCCCATCCCCCTTCTCCGTTGACACGTGTGCAAAGGCCATCACTGCTCTGCCTCTAGACCCAGTGGCTGGTGTTATGGGCTGAATGCTTGTGTCCCCCCAAATTTGTATCCTTACCTTTGGATCCTTACCTCCCAATGGTGATGGTCTTAGGGGGTGGGACCTTTGGGAGGTGATTAGGTCATGGGGGTGGAGCCCTCACGAGTGGGATTAGTGCTCTCCCCAAAGGGACCCCAGAGAGCTCTCTCCTGCTCCTTCTGCCATCTGAAGACACAGCAAGAAGTCGGCCATCTGCAACCCAGAGGAGAGCCCACACCTGTACCCGACCATGCCAGCCGGCACCCTGTTCTTGAACTTCCAGCCCCCAGAACTTAGAGAAATAAATTGGTGCTGTTTATGAGCCACCCAGTCAGTAGTACTTTGTTTTAGCTGTCCCAGAGGACTAGGCTCCCAGTTACTTTTACCTGTTTCTGAACTTTTTCTAAATGCAATCGTATAGTAATACAGTTTTACGTCTGGCTTCTTTGCTGTGCATAGTGTCTGTGAGATTCATCCGTGTCATTGCACGGGGAGGTAGCCCATCATTCTTGTTGCTGCGAGGTGTTTGGTTGTTAGAGTAACCACAGGCTACTGGCTGTGCATGGCTGATGGATGTTTGGGCTCTAGCCCGTTGCAAACACAGCAGTGGCGCCCATGCCTGAACACGTCTCTGGGTGCATACGTGCCCGTTTCTCTTGGGAATGAATGAACTTGCTGGGGCATGGGGCAGCAACACCTCTGTTTAGCTTTAGCAGGCCCCGCTAGACAGTTCTCCAAAGTCGTAGTACCAAGTTGCGCTCCCAGGTAGAGGGACAGAGCCTGCCTTCACCCTGCAGGTACTGCAGTGTAATTTTCTCTGTTTTGCTCTGGAGATTAACATTGTTCAGCAATTTTCCATGTGCTCATTCCCCTTTCATATCATTGTTGAATAACTCTTATGTGATCCCGGGAGGTGGGTGTTCTTGCGTCCCTTAGACAGATGGGGACAGATGCCCTTTTTGGAGGTCAGCAAGGGTCAGTGGCCTATTCTCGGGCGCATGGTTGGCGAGTGGGGTGTGAGCTCCTATCTGCGGCACCACCGAGAAGACCTGAGTCTAGGAGGGGAAAATTCTTTTCCTTCTCAAACTGGAACTCAGATGAAGGTTCAGCAACACATGGGTTAAGAAGGCTGTTTGGGGGAACAGGCTTTGTCACTTGGCCGTTGCCGACCTGATATTAGTCGTCCCGGAAAATGTGTTCCGAGTTCCAAGCCACGGAGATGGGAATGAGCCCTGGAGTGTGGCCTGTGTCTGTGTATGAAAAGAAAACATTACAACTTGAGTAATGGCAAATCCTGGAAATGATGACAGCTGCTTGCGAGCACGTTGCGAGCCACTTTCTGGTGTTTGCAGAAACCTGATACACAGGCCTGTGTAGGGGGGAGGAGGCCTGGCCCCTCTGGGTCTCAGGTTTCCCAATCTAGAAGATGCTGGAATCCATTTCCCCCTCTGTCTTCGGTCAGGTTTCCCAGAAGCAAACCCGGAGGTGCGGGTTTGTGTGCACGTCATTCATGAAGGACGTGGTCCCAGGGAGGTTGGTGAGGGAGGAGACCCAGGAGCCAACCCAGGGTGAGGTCCTTTGGTGAAGTCTGCCCAGGGCGGCTCAGCCTGATCCTGCTGCAAGACTGTGCAGTGTAAGTTACGTCTCGGGGTTTGTCCGGAGCTGGCCTCTCACATTCTCAGATCTGTCTGTCATTGGCTCAGAGCTGGCCTGGGGCCTGAAAACCCAGCACTTCCTGCTTGCTGCGTGTGCAGGCAAAGCAGCTCTGCAGGAGAAAGCACGCAGAAGCCAAGGCAGGATCTCGAGGGAGCGGGGACAGAATGTGCATAGTCATTCTCTGGGACCTGGGGACATCGAGTCGACACCGACCTCAGGGCCTCTCCCGCCTGTCGCCTGTTGCGTAGGAGCCCCCTGAGCATCTCCATGTCTGAACTGGGGGGATGGGCGGTTGCTCTTCTTGCTGGACTCATAAATCAACTTTGTCAGGCTCCGACGTGGTGATAAATTGTTAAATGATATGCTGATACCGGCGTACTGTTTTTCGTTTCCTCAGAAAAAGTAGCAAGGCCAACGACAGTTCAGAATTGCAAATGCCAATCCGGCTTTAGTGGCAGCCAGAAGTGAGGATTCCCGGTCAGCAAATCTGGGAAGTCGGCCTATTGACACCGCCAATCAAAGGAAGCTGGTTTCCTCCGCTAGAATGCAAAGTCTACAATTCCAGGCAGTTCCGGAATGAACCTTACACCTTGAAGCAGTGATGCATGAACGTGCTGGTTGTTTCTCCCTCCCCTCCTTCCCCTCTCCTGCCCAACACACACGTGATTGTCTGGTGAGGCATTTGTTTATTGCAGTACAGCGTGCACACAGAAAAGTGCGCAAAGCGTGAGTGTGCACAGCTGGGTGGGTTTTTCCAACGTGACCTCGCCCCTGTGACCACCACTCAGATCAAGAAACAGCCTTCCTAGCCCTTGTGCCTCCTTTCGGCCGCTGAACACTCACCCCTAAGGGAAACTGCCCTCCCAACTCCTAACACCAGAGGTTAGCTTTGCCTGCTGTTTACACTTTGTAGACATGAAATCACACGTGATGTTCTCTTTTGTGCCTGGCTTCATTGATTTAACGTGACTTTTATGAGGTCTGTCCATGTCACAGTTCACAGCAGCGGTTTGTACCTTTGCATTTCTGAATAGTATTCCCCATGAGACTCTAGCACAATTGTTATCCTTCTATTCGTGCTGGACATTTGGGGTCTTTCCAGCGCGGGCTGTTGCGGACAGCGTGCCTGTGAGTGGCGTGGAACGTGTTTTGTGTGCACATGTGCACGCACGCCGCTGGGTATGCACCTCGTGGAATGGCCGGATCATGGACATTTGTATGTTCCACTTGATTAGGGGCTGCCAAACAGTTGCCGAACTGGGCGCATCAGTTTACACTTTATCCAGCAATGTAGAAATTCCAGTTCCTCTGTAACCTCACCAACATTTGGCGTTTGGAACTTCCATTGTATTACCTCATCAGAAAGAATAGGGTCATTAATTTCCATGTTCTCTGCCCGCAGGTGTGCTGCTAGTTCTTGTAACACATTTGTGTGAATTACAGGAGGACATTCCTTCCTTGTGACACTTTATTGCCAACTGTTGAAAATTTTCACCATAGGCTGATTTTGTTAGAGTGTGACGTGTTACTGCCCTCTGCTGGAAATCCGTTGAAATTCATAGTACGAATGTTGGATGCCTGTGATAGAAATGGCACCCTCTTAGGTGTGATGCCCTTGGGCAGTGCATACCCTAGCAACCATACATGGTGACGCTGACCATTCTCCACTCTTGTCAACACACACTGAAGGTGATGGTGAGGACTGAGTGGAGGAAGCCCAACGAAAGCTCTCTAAATGGTGGCCTAGGGGCTGAATCTGGCCTGCAGTTGTGTTTTATTTGACCCACAGTGTTAAAAAAAGTTGAGCCAGTGTTTTACATTTTGGGCTGTTTTACCTAAAAATATGGAAAAATCAGTGGGACTAGAGAACTTGGGCCTTCATCCCTAAATTAGAAAACAGAGGCTGATCTATATGTGTTCCTAGTTAGCCTCAGACTCCACCACACCCCAGCCTCTACCATGCCACAACCTCCACCAGCCCTGAGGCCTGTGCCAATGGCAGTAGCAAAACCAAAGCAAGGTGACAATGTAGTGCCACATTCCCTCCCCCAGTGTCTTCACTCACACCTGTCTTGCTGCTATAGGCTTGTACATCTGTGATCACTAACCTTGACATTGATAAAGAGGGAAAAAAACAACAACCACCACCCAAGGTGGTCATTATATTGTGAAATAAAATAACTCCTATCACCTCTGTGCTGGAGTAGACAACTCATCTGATGAGATTCTTTGGAACTATGGGGTCATACGGCAAGTGTTTATGAGCTGGCCCTGCCCACGGTGGTTGGTGCTTCTTAAGCCGGTAGCCAAGAAATGGTGCAGCCGAGAGATACGGTGGGGGCAGGTGGGGGGGCATCTGTGGTGAGCAGCCGAGGGTGAGCTGGTTGCATCGAGAAGTTGCTCAGAAAGGACTTGGTGTCCTCCAGGGATCGGGGCTGAGGTAGCAAGTGACGAGTCGTGGGGCAGAGACTGAATTGAAAATTCCAAATCTGGATGTTACATAGTTCTAAACTGAATTGATGAACTCTAGCATTTTTCGCTTATCTCTGTATAGCAATTTTAGTTTTGCGTCTAATGGTTAAGTCAGCTAACCATGAAGTAATTGTCTTTATCATCATTGTTAAATGAGAACGACCATAATAATACTAGTGTATTCTGGGCACTTACTATATGTCGGGTGCTGTATCATCTCATTTAATCTTCCCAGTGACTGTGCACCCTAATGTAGATATTATTCTTGGCTCCGTTTCATAGACTTGTTTTACAGATAAGCAAATGGAACACTAAAGAGCCTGCGCAGTTTGCCTGAGATCACACTATCAGTGGGGCTCAAGCTTCTGCCCTCTCTGCTCTTCTGCCCAGGTTATGTCTGGTTTAGAAGCAGAACCGCTTAACTGGTGACACCAGATAAAATCTAAGTTGGAAACCGGTGCTTTGTCATATCACACATGTTCACGTGACGTGGCTGAACAATGAACATCTTTCTTGGAAATGTGGGTCTTTTTGGTCTTTGATGTCATGAGCTTTGAGACTGTGAAGGCTGGAAACTGCTCAAGTCCTACCTTGTCATCTTCCTGGAGTCTCAGAGTGACCTGACACTGTTTTCAAGGTCGTACGGCCAATCTGCGGCAGAACCCAAGTTGGAAGCCTGTGTCCTGCATTCACGGGTTTTCTCCACCCGCTGTGGGGTCTCAGAGTTCCCGGATCCGGGAGGCATCAGGGTACCTGCTCTTTAGGAAGGCTGAGCTAATTTGCATGCATACCAGCAGGACACGGTGGCCCCCTCTCCCGGACAGACCTTTCTCTAATGGGCAGATGTCGGCAGCCTTGATTCATGCCGGGTGTCTCCTGGTCGTCCTGCTGCTCCGGGGAGCTCAGCTCATCTTTGATTCTGGCCACGGCGCAGAGGCAGCGGCGGCCTGCTCTCCTGCCGGAGTAAGTTCAGTCTCGTCCTCGCGGTGAGGGCTCTGCTGGGATAGCGTGGATGATCAGCCCTGCAGTACACCCTTGCAGGGGTGTGGTAGCGATCAAATGAGATCTGCATGAGGAAGTGTTTGCAGAAAGAGTAAACCGCTGGGCAAACAGCATGGTGGTGACCACGGTGGGAAGCCGGAGGTGGACCGGAGGGTGTTTCATTTTTCCTCTCCTGCTCACTCTGGGGATGGTCCAGGGGCTGCCAGCGCGCTGAGCAGGGAGGGGCTTAGCTCCCTGACATTTTGGCTCCACGCTTTTATTTGCACTGGATCCTTCCATTGAAGACATCTGCCGGCTAGATTAAACGAAAGCTTCTCTCAGGCCATGGAAAGGTGATTATTTGCATCATAATGGAGTAGCAGCCACTCATGAGAACGAGAGATTCCCCTCTTAAGAAAATAAAGAGATGCTGCCCGCATCCTGCCAATGCTACACCCTCGTGGAGAAGGTCTCAGCACTGGAGGGAAGGGGCTTCAGCATGGGCGGGGCTGGGTCTGCCTGTGAATTCCTTCCAGGGGCCGGAAGTCAGAACAGGCTGGACGTGTTTGTTTGGTTGTTTCTTCATTAAAACATCACGTGTTGAATACATGCCTTGTCCTATGCATGGACCCAGCCCTAGGCCCAAAGTGTGGGCAGAAATGACACCCACGTGAGTGACATGGTACTGTCAAGGTGCGGATGCAGGAAAAGCCAACGCTGCTGGGGAGCTGGGTGTCAGGGAATGTTCTGGAGATGAGGAAGCATTTACATCAGGTCTTAAAGGGTGTGTAAGACTTTTCCACGTAGACAAGGACGGGACAGGCATCTACACCAAAGGAACAGCACATGCAAAGTCCCAGAGGTTGGCCACAAGGGCGGCCTGGAGTGAGAGGGACAGGAGCTGAGGCCAGGTGATGAGAGCCTCCGATTGAGGGGGAACTTTATTGCTCCTTTCTTCATATTTCCATGGAGAAGGAGGGCTCTCCTCTCCGGGAGGGAAAAACACCATTCGAGGGGGACCCTCTGACCCTTTCAGAAGGAGGGAGGCTCTTCTGATTGGTGGCCTGGGCTCAAATGCACTGCTCACCCTGCTTCTCTCTCTCTCTGTGGGTCCTATTAGCCCAGCCCCAGAGTGTCCCCAGCATGCCCAGATCACAGCATACCTGCTTGTCCTGTTCCCCTCTGTCCCCCCATGAGCCTCCCTGTGGCCAGCCAGGAGGTCCAGGAGACCCAGACCCATCCACAGCAGATAAGCTCCTAAGGCGTGGCCTTGAAGGAGGCTGGAGCCTTGAGTGACCCTGTGGAGCAGAGCACGCCCCTTGGCCTCTCCCGTGAATGAGAAGTACTTTCTACTGTTTTAAGCCTCCAAACGTTCAGGCTTATTTGCTGCAGCAGCCAGCCTTACTGTGACACCATGGGGGTTGGGAGAAGAAAGGGAAGGCAGCGGGAGAGGAGGGGACTAGACAGACCGTTTCCTTGGGGCACCACAGTGCAGCTGAGAACATAGACACGGCGGGATATAATATATGGCCACCGAAGCTGGATCTACAGCAGAGGCACGAAAAGATCTTCTGGAAGCCAGAGGGAAGCAGGTGTGTCAGGCAGGATTTGTAGTCGGAGGAAGCAGAGGCTGCTCTGGAT
Organism: Mirza zaza; assembly: GCA_008750895.1. Classification (NCBI taxonomy): domain Eukaryota; kingdom Metazoa; phylum Chordata; class Mammalia; order Primates; family Cheirogaleidae; genus Mirza; species Mirza zaza. Next base: position 84,977 of record VSMD01047406.1, on the reverse strand, counting down.
CTGTGACAGGAGTGTAGCAGCTTAGAGACGCTTTGGGGAGAGGAGGGCTGAGCTGGGCAGGCTCGTGGGTGGCCCGGGTGTCTGGGAGTTGAGTCCCTGCCCCTGAGGAGGAGGGAGGGCCTGCAGCCCCGGAAAGGCCAGTCCCCAGCCCGTGTGGCCGTGTCCGGGACAAAGATCACATGTGGGTTGACTCGTTCCAGGGCGCAGGGTGAGGGGGGAGAGCAGCAGGGTGGCGTGTGTGCACACCAGGTGACCGAGTGTGATGTGCATATGTGTGATGTGTTTGCAGGTGTGTGGTATGTGTGCATGTGTGTGCGTGGTGTGTGCGTATGTGTGTGAGTGATGTGTGTGTGGTGTGTGCATGTGTATGTGTGAGGGACATGTGTGCAGTGTGTGCATGTGTGTGTAGTTTGTGTGCACATGTGTGTGCAGGACATGTATGTGCAGTGTGCCTGTGTGTAAAGAGAGACAAAGCTGGCCAGGTCATTGGGCCAGGTGAATTTCAAACTGTAGTCCCATCTTTGCAGACAGTGGAGAGCCCTGAAGTTTTAAGGTAGGCGGTGGGCATAGCTGCCTGGGTAGCTTGGAGATCGCCGTGGTGTGGAGGACCCTGGACCCAGCAGACCAGAGTGAGGGCAGGGGCCATGGCAGGAAGGACGTTTCATCTCGAGAGTGGGGGCCTGGAGGCGTGGGGCAGGTGAAGGGGGCCCGGGCCTCTCCCCCCTCAGCAGGGCTCTGCGGGAGCACTGGCTGCAGAGGGACAGGAGGCTGGGGTGGGCGCTGGGCTCAGCTGTGACCCAGATCCGGGTCTTCCCTGGGCTTTCTCGTGGGCAGAGCCCAGCAGCTGAGAGACCCCGTAAGATGCTTGCTTCCCGAGGACAAGGACAAATGAGGCAAGGCAGAGAAGCGGGTTTGGGTCAGGACTGGGATCCCAAGGCAGACACCAGTAGGAATTAGGGCCAGGAACCTGGTGGGTGGCAGTGGACAGTGGGCCCTGAGTCTGTCTGAGGGAGTTTAAGTGGCGGGCACAGGAGGGGGCAGGCTGGCAAGGGGTATAAAAGGTGTCTACAACTCTGAGCTTTAGGTAAGGGGGAGAAGAAACCCACCATGGAATACAAATTCTCGCATTGCTTCTAATCCACAGGTTTGGTACTTTTCAAAGACTTCGGAGATTTACTGCCCTAAGTCCTGAAGATAGATTGTTTGGGGTTTACACGTACTGATGTAGACCATATTCTCACTCTTATTTGCATAAAATGCATGATTTCTTTTTCAGTGCTTGCCTTCCATTTCCAGATAAAATCCTGAATGTGTCAGAGTGATCTTAGAAACAGAATAATTTTATCTGCATGGTGAATATTCTGGAAGTTTCAGGGAAGCAAGTCATGCCGTGGATTATGGTGGAGAGGTGCACAGCTTCGGTGGTGCCTCTGAAGTTCATGTGTTGCACCCCTAATCCCCAATACTTCAGATTGTCACCGTGTATGGAGAGGAGGCTTTTAAAGAGGGAATTAAGGTGAAATGAGGTCATATGGGTGGGACCCAAGCCAACGTGACTGGTGTCTTCATAAGAAGAGGAGATTAGGGCACAAACACGCACAGAGGCATCACTGCCTGAGGACACAGGGTGAAGACGACACCTGCAAGTCAAGGACAGAGGCCTCAGAAGGAACCAACCAGCCCCCGGCCTGAGACCGGTGGCACCTGGACTCCAGACGTCCAGCCTCCAGAACTGGGAGACAGCGAATGTCTGTCGTTTAAGCCCCTGTTCCTGCAGTGCTGGCACACTGGCAGGCCCAGGCCCAGCGGCACGGGAGGCCTGTGCCACAGCTGGCGAGCGCTTGAGCGTAGGAGTCAAACCCTGTCGCCGACACTCACACGCAGGGTATGCTCGGGCAGGGAACTTAGTGTCCCAGAGTCTCAGTTTGCCCAGCTCTGCAATGGGGAGACTGTGAGGACAGATGGGATCGTGTAGCCCGGCTGGTGCCACGTCTGGAGAGCAGAAAGCTCTACGAGGCCAAGGATGGGGGGGGGGGATAGCTTCAGCTCAGCCCCTACTCCGCCCCCACCCACCAACCAGAAACACGATTCACCAAAACGGTCCATTTCCCAAGCTCCTGCCAGTGTGATGCCTTACGGCGTTGGGCTATGATTCAGGAGGAGATGAGGTTCTAGAGGAAGAAGGTGCGTTAAAAACAAACCAATGAGGGGGTGGTAATACTCGGTCGCCCTGACTGCCCCGGGCTTCCTGTAAGGATCCGAGGGTCTTTATCATGGGATGTGCCCTTCCTGCGCCACTGTCCGTACTGGTTCTACCTCGTGCCCGTGGGGATGTCACCTTGGTGCTTCACAGCCCCCTTCCTCAGAGAGAATCGGGGAACAGCCTCGGGGAAGAAACTTCTCTCCTAAAATGTAAACGTAGTCTCAAGGACCTAAAGTACGAGCAAGGATGCCAGGTACATAGTTGACACCCAATAAGTACGTATGAAATAAACAAGTGAACGAATGGAGCCTCTGGTCTTCCAAAGAAGTGATTTCAGCATTAAAGGATGACTTTTTAAATTATTATTATTTACTTCTTGGACTCCATATTTGGAAAGATTTGGGGTGCAGTACACCTTTGTTAATTAAATGGCAAATATTCCTTCCATACATCACCCGTCATTGAGGGTTGTCAGTGGTTTGGGTCAACACATGAGCGAGTGCTATTGCTCTGCTTTGGTGTCTTTCCTGCCTAAACCAAAGAAATCTGGTGTTTTTGTTATCCAGGTAGGCCTGATTCTGTGCCCACCACAAAAGACACGGCCCCGAATGCCATAATTTTGACTGTTGAAATCCTGAAAGATCAAAATCTCTAAATATCAAAAATCCTTAAAGATCAAAATCCCTAAAGCCTAAAACCCCTACTGTCTAAAATCCCCTAGGTCACTATCCCAAAAGATTCAAATTTCAGATGTTGAAATACTGAAAGCCAAATTCTGGGGAAGGGATTAACGTGGTTTTGGTTGTTGCATCATCTTAGGGAGGACTGTCATCTTGTCATCGTCCCTATTTGGAAATTAAACGTGTTTCAGGAGATGCCTTTGGGTGCCAAGTTGACAGGGGTGGATTTGTGGACTTAATTTTTGGTGGCAACTTGACTGCGTGCAGGGACACCTAAAAACCTGGTAAAGCATTATTTTGGGCACGGCTGTGAGGGCGTTTCCAGAGGAGATTTGTGTGCAGGTCTCAGTAGACTACAGGGTGAAGATCTGCCCTCAATGTGGGGGGTACCACCCCAGTAGCTGGGGGCCCCGGGGAGAATATACATGGAAGGCACATTGGTCTGTCTCTCTCTTCGAGAGCTGGCACGGACTTTTCTCCTGCTGTCTTGGATACCAGAACTCCAGGCTCAATGACTTTGGACTCCAGGACTTACTGCAATGGCTTCCTGGGTCCCAAGGCCTTTGGACTTGGACTGAACCATGCCTCTAACACCCCAGGGTCTCCAGCTTGCCTGTGCTGGGACTTCTCTACCACCATAACCTTGTGAGCCAATTTCTGTAATAAATCCTGTCTTGCAATCTGTGTACATATCCTATTTATCCGGTCTCCCTGGAGAACCCCGACTATTAAGATTTGGTTTTGGGGGAGCCAAAGGTCATCCTTATCATACCGTATTCCTTACGACACAATGAAAGAGATCTGTGAAGTTGTTCCTTCGGAAAAAAGGCTGTGATAGTTGTATGAGACTACTTAATGGTGAACGATAAAAATTTAAAATCTAATTATTATTGGTGCAGTGAAAGCAGAAAATCGCTTAATTGCAACGGCCAAGCAATAACCAGGCTTTCCAATGGACAGAATATACTTATGAAATTTGTAGACCACAACCACTCTCCAAATACAAGTGCGGCAAGTGTTTCGAAGTTTATAGAAGGAGTGAAAAAACAGGCGAAAATCCCAAGAACTCTCCCCAAAGTATTCAATCGTGTCATGACCTCTCTCCCACAGACAGCACCAATTTGCTTTGCTACATGTTTCATCTTTGCATCATTTCCAATACTGGATGTATAAATTATGTAAAGACATTTTGAGAGTTCAAGTTCATTTTATGCATTTTTTTCCAAAGTTGACTCCACACAAGAGCATTATCACAACATTGACTTTGTATATAAGCATTGTGCATGCACATAAAAATGTTGAAGCGTCTCCAATAAAAAAAGAGATATCCTTTTTGTACATCTGAATTTGTGAAAGATAAAACTTCTCTGTGGGCAACACACATGGTGGTGACCCATACAGTTTTGATCGATCTCATCAAAAGACTTCAGTTATCTGTCAGGGTATTTCAGATGACGGCAGTCATAAACCTGGGAGTGCACAATTACCAACCGTAGTCATACACATTTATACATTCCCCTTTTGACCTACCTTGTTATGAATATATTCATAACTGTGACACCCACGCAACTGTCATTAGTATGCCTGTTTTATGCTTGCGAAAACATGCATGTTATTATTGCCTATTTTATTGTGTAAGGTGGCCTATGATGTGTTCTGTGGTGCATTTGTATGTTTCTCAAATAAATCCTCTTTAAGATTGTAAATGCATGTCTTTAAAAGAATTTTTTGAGGTTATCTTTTTCCAGAATTATACTTTTGGGATTGGGATTTTCAGGATTTTAATTTTTTTGGATTTCAACATTTGGAATTATGGTGTTCAGGATTATGTTTTTTGGGATTATGGCCCCAACCCTCCTGATTCATTCATTCATTTATTCACTTGTTCATTCGTTCATTCCACGAATATTTACTGAGTGCCGACCTTATGGCACGTGTGGCCCTATCCTGGGATGAGCATCACGGTGCTCATGGCAATAGGTGCTGTTGAAGATCAGGCAGGGGGCAGGTCAGGCTGGGCCCTGGAGGTGCTGGCCTCGGGGTGGACATCTTCCTAAGAGCAGGCAGAGCCACCAAATAGAGTGTTTTCTACCTTTTTTGAAAAATTAATTCCCTGCAGAAAAGTTATAAGAATAATATAACAATCACCCACATTACCCTTTGCCAGTGGTTTTTCTGTTGTGAGGCCACACAGGGCTAAGCTATTAGCCCCTGGACACCTTGAGGAGCAGCTCAGGGATTTGACAGGTTAGAGCCGGTGAAATAAATATTAATACGGCGGGTCAGTCCATGTGTGTAGCTCACATGCAACCCCTGAAGCCGCTCACTCATTTGCTCCTTTCCCTGTCAGTTCGCATATTCATTCACCAGACATTTAATTGTGCCGTTACAGCCACAATGAAGAAAGCGTCTCATGGATGCATACATGTTTCAAAACCTATCCAAGTGTTCACTTAAAATGGGCACATTTATTGTATGTAAATTGTGCCTCAATGAAGTTGCTTGAAAAAGTTCTTAAAAAGCAATTTGCATTCACATAATGGTGTAGTATACCTTCATCAAAAATAATGAGACGGCTGGGCGCGGTGGCTCACGCCTGTAATCCTAGCATTCTGGGAGGCCAAGGCAGAAGGATTGCTTGAGCTTGAGACCAGCCTGAGCAAGAACAAGACCCCATTTCTACTAAAAATAGAAAAAATTAGCTGTGTACAGTGGTGCCTGCCTGTAGCTCCAGCTACTTGGGAGGCTGAGGTGGGAGGATGACTTGAGCCCAGGAGCCTGAGGTTGCAGTGAGCTGTGATGATGCCACTGCACCCCAGCCTGGGTGACAGAGCAAGACCCTGTCTCAAAAAAAGAAAAGCCTACAGAATGGGAGAAAATATGTTTAAATCATGTATTCAGTAAGTGTCTAGTATCCAAATATATAAAGAAGACTTATGGCTGGACACAGTGGCTCACACCTACAATCCCAGCACTTTGAGAGGCTGAGGAGGGAAGATCTCTTAAGCCCAGGAGTTTGAGGCTGCAGTGAGCTGGGATGATGCTACTGCACTCTAGCCCGGGCAACAGACTGAGACCCTGTCTCTCTCTAAACAAAACAAAACAAACAAACAAACAAACAAAAAAACACAGAGAGAGATATATATAAAATACATGTATTAATTTGGAAAAATCTTCCAAGTATACCAAGTGAGAAATGTACGGCTTACAGCAACGTGCACAGTACCATCTGCTGTATGTAGATAAAATCTACTTATGTCCATGAAATAGTGGCTCTACTTGCTGTGTTTTCAGTTCCTCCTCTGCCATGCCACCATGAGTGATGCTGAAGGGAGTGTTCAGCAGGGGAGAGAGGTGGCCAGCCTGCACCTCACCTCATTTCGAGGAGGGTTGTTCTGACTGCTGTGGGGAGGCTGGACTAGAGGCAGGGAGGCCAAGGAGGAGGCTGCCATGGGCACCCAGGCAAGAGACAGTGGACTGACATGGTCAGACCCCAGAGCTGTTCGCAGGTGATCATCTGCTGGACGTGTGTGTGTGTGTGTGTGCACTCGGGTGTGTGAGGTTGAGGGTTTCTGGTGTGGCTCACTGAGTAGATGGCACATAATTTGTTGAGACAGAATATGCCAGAAGAACCCCATGGGCATCCGGGGTTTGTGTTGGGTGCTGGTGGTGCTTGGGAAGAGGCTGGCACGAGGACATGGAGAACAGAGAACATCTGCACACTGTTGGCAGGAGTGTAAGTTAGTACAACCACTATGGGGAATGATATGGAGATTCCTCGAAACACCAAAAATACAGAACGACCGTACCCTCCAGCAATCCCAGTGCTGGATATTTATCCAAAGGAAAGGAAATTGTATGTAGAAGAGATACCTGCACCCTCATGTCTGTTGCAGGACTATTCACAATTGCCAAGATTTGGAATCCACCTGAGAGCCCCGTCAGTGGATGAACGGATAAAGAAGATGAGGTGCACACAAGGTGGAATACTACTCAGCCATAAAAAAGAATGAAATCCTGTCGCCAGCAACACGGATGGCCCGGAGCACAGGATGCCGTGTGTGAAATAAGCCAGGCACAGAAAGACAAACACCACATGCTCTCAATCATATGTGAGGGGTAAAAAAATTGGTCTCCTAGAAGCAGAGAGTAGAATTGTAGTTATTAGAGGCTGGAAAAGGTAGGGGAAGGGGAGGGTGGGCAGAGGTGGTTTAATGGATACAAAGTTGCAGCTAAATAGGAGGAACAAGTTACTGAGTACCCTGGCACTGCAGGGCAAATATTGTCAACAATAATTTATCGTATATTTTTAAAAAGCTAGGAGACAGGATTTTGAATGTTCACAAGACACAAAGAAATGATAAATGTTTGAGGTGATGCATTTGCTAATTACTCTGATTTGGTCATTACACATTGTATACACATGTCGAAATCTGCCTCTGTATCCTATGAATATGCGATATTATTATGTGTCAACAAAAAACAAGGATTAAAAAAAAGAGGCTGGCCGGGCGCGGTGGCTCACGCCTGTAATCCTAGCACTCTGGGAGGCCGAGGTGGGCGGATTGTTTGAGCTCAGGAGTTCGAGACCAGCCTGAGCAAGAGCGAGACCCCATCTCTACTATAAATGGAAAGAAATTAATTGGACAACTAATATATATAGAAAAAATTAGCCGGGCATGGTGGCACATGCCTGTAGTCCCAGCTACTTGGGAGGCTGAGGCAGCAGGATTGCTTGAGCCCAGGAGTTTGAGGTTGCTGTGAGCTAGGCTGACGCCACGGCACTCACTCTAGCCTGGGCAACGAAGCAAGACTCTGTCTCAAAAAAAAAAAAAAAAAAAAAGAGGCCAGCAGAGCCCAGGAGGACAGCTTCTTATCTGGGGAGGTGAGGACATGTGCTGGTCTCCCCGGAAGGCACCTGGGCTCTCCCTGGCTGGGCTGGGGTGAATGCCATCACTCCCCCCTTGTCCCTGACTGGGATCTTGGGGTTTCCTTGTCCAGAGACCAAAACTGAGCCGGAAATGAAGTGGACAAACGAGAACAGGACAGACGGTGCCTCCTCTCAAGATCTGGTCTTTTGAGAGAGCTTCTCTGGCTGTGTAACCAGTGGTCCCAGTATCTATGGGCTTGTCCGGGCAGGAACGTGGACAGGGCTCAGCAGGGATGGTAGTGTGTCTCTCTTCCGCGATGCCTGATGTCTCAGGGGGAAGACGAGAAGCTTGGCAGGCCTTGGCGGCTGGGGGCTGCTGTCATCCGCATGGATCCTTCTCACGTGTCTGGGAGGGGATGTGGGCTGCGGTCTGGGTCCTCCAAGGCCTGTTGCCTGGACGAGCAACACAGTACGCCTTTTCCTCTGGCCTTTTGCACAACACGGTGGCCGGGTTCCAAGGTGAGACAGATATCCGTGGCATTTATGTGTTTCGATCTGGCCTTGGAAGTCACATATGTCACTTCTGCCTTGTTCTGTGGGTCAAGGTGGTCACAGAGGCCTGCTTGGGTTCAAAGGGGGGAGGACTGTGGCCCCTATCACTCCATTTTAAGAAAAGCAGGGGGAATGGGAGATACCGTTGTAGTTGCTTTTGGAAAAGGAGAGGGGTAACGATCAGGGAGATGAAAGGTTTGGAGAAATCCACTGCCAACCTCACCGAGGGCCTGCGTGGACGATTTATGTAAAGAAAAACGCATGGTCAGCACCTCCTGGTCCAAATCCCACTCACCCACGTCCCGCCAGAGTGACCCTCCCCCACCTCTCCCTGCATCCATAAACAGCCGGTGGTGCAAAGTGCCTGCCAGGCATGGGAGCTCCAGTGGATTCTGGGGGAGGGGCCTGCCCGAGAGGAGGAAAATTCAGGGAAGCCCCACAATCTAGCCATGTTTGCTGGGAGAATGTCTTTGTTTTCTGGCTTGGCCTCGGGGGCAGGGGGAGCTTCATGCAGAGGATGGCCTGGTGGGGTCGGTGCCGGCTTGGGGTCTGGCCCCGGCCTGTGTGTTGCAGGCTTACAAATACTACTCCGAGGATTTAGCAAAGTTGGCCCCCATATTAGAGAAATCCCAGAATTCCTTCCAGGTAAACACTGTATGCTCATAGCATTCTCATTTTTGGCCGTTGCCCACTCCAACTGCAGCATATTGTACAATGTTTTGTGTCTATATATTTTTTCCAACTGCAAAACGTCTTTTCCTTCCCTAACTGCCTCGCAGGGATACAACACGCCTGCAAAGGCCTTTTTGTTCATCAGACAGAAAAAAAAAAAGCACTACAAAAATAGAAGATATTATTAATACTGTATGATTGTAAAAACGGCGATCAGAGAATTGGGAATAAAAGCGTTAGGGGACAGCCGCAGCAGTGAATATTTCAGAAATAAAACACACATGATAAAAGAATTATCAGAGAGGACTAATTATAGCACAGAGGCTATTAAGGGAAGAGAAGAAAAGCTATGCTGAGGGGAAAATGAGGAGAAAATTGGTGAACAGAGAAAGTGGGAAACGGAGCAGGAGAGAAATATTGATGTGCATCATCTTTTAGATTAGCGGCATCTGAAATGCCACGTGTAGAATGAAAAGGAGGGCTTTGAAAAGGAAAGTGGCCACTGTTGGATAAAAATGATTTATTTTTTATTTTTATGTTTTTGTGTATAAGTCAGTTTTATTAAGGTGCAATTTACATCTACTGAAGTTCACCCTTTTCAACGTGCGGTTTTATGAATTTTGACAAATGTGTATGGTCACGAAACCTCCTTGGTGATGAAGATCTAGAACATTCCATCAACCCCCAAAGCTCCAGGTCTCTGCTCCTCCTACCCACCTGCTCCTCAATCTATTGTAATCTGTCTTGTGGTGCCATCACAATGCTGGGAATGCTTTGGTCAAGGCCAGAGATAACTTTTGACAACTAAATTAAGTGGACATATTTGGGACTTCTTAAAATTATTTTTCATGTTTTTAGAGACAGGGTCTTGCTCTGTTGCCCAGCCTGGAGTAAAGTGGCACAATTATAGCTCACAGCAGCTTTGAATTCCTGGGCTCATGCCGTCCTCCTGCATCAGCCTCCCAAGTATCTGGGACTATAGGTGTGGGCCACCACACTTAGCTAACTTTACAACTTTTTGTAGAGATGGGGGTCTCACTTTTGCCCAGGCTGGTCTTGAGCTCCTGGCCTCAAGTGATCCTCCTGCCCCAGGCTCCCAGAGTGTTGGGATTACAGGCCTGAGCCACTGTGCCCAGGGGGACATTTTAGATGTTTATTCACGCAAGTGGGGTCAGGAAGAAGGTGAGGTGGACAGACAGGTCTAGGTGGGGTCACCTCTATGGAAAGGTATGAGTACAGCAGAAACGGAGGACTTTGGACTCGAAGGCCATAATCGTCATGGAGTGAGAGGCCAGGCTGCCTCCGCAGAGCGAGGAATTTGGGGCACTGGATAGGGTCTTAAGGAGAGGGGTGACAATTGGGAAGAAGTGGTGGGAGGCTGTGATTGGTGACTAGGGGGCCCATTAGTGGATCTAGTGGGTTTGGCTGTGTGGCTATTTCCAACTATGCAGAACCCCAGGCCAGGAGTTTGGTGGCACTAGCAGAGATTTGTTGTTTTTCCCACCTTTATGTCTTGTAGGGAAAGTTCTCGGCTTTACCCTTTTTTCTTCAATTTGACTTAGCTGTTTGCGGCCCATTATTCCACCATATAAATTCTGGAGTCAATTGTACAGTTGTTTAAATAAATCCAGCTGGAACTTTGACGGGGATCGTGTTGCATTCGCAGAGGATTGTGATGTTTCCAGGACCCAGGGAGCTGGGAGCTGGGCTTGGAGGAGAACTCTGACCTACGGAGTGCCGGGTTCTCTTTGCCACTCGTCAGCCTTTGTTGTCACAGGACACGGGGAGGATGCAGGTCGGGAGTAGCTGGTTCTGCAGGGCAACTGCAGGGACGAGTGATAAGAAAATGAAGCGCCACATCTGCATGGCCCACTTCGCTGGGCCACCACAAAACCCCTAAGTACAGTGGGGAAAAGCAGGAAGGGGACTGATTTTCACATGCACCTGTCTACAGCCTCTTTTTTTTCCTGCTCAAGTTCACCTTGAGCAAATAGTCCAATTAACTGTTCCATCTGCACCTCTTTCCTACCACCTTTGGATGAACGGACACGTGCACCCAGCTTTGACAAGGAGACTTAACAGTGTTTCTGCTCCCAAATCAGAGTGTGGTCTTATAACTGCAGGATGACTCAGGCGAGAAGAATGAGTGGCAGGTGCCAGTTTCATGCCTCGATGTTCTGATGAATGGAGACCCCAGCTCATCCATCATTTTTTGAGCTGTCAGAAGAACTCCTACATCTGGAAGATCTGTTTTTCCTCTCTGCTATTAGAAGTGTGTTTGTGTAGGGGGAACCCTGGCACCTGGCATCAGCTCTGCGTCTGCTAGGAAATGGACCTGTGAAATAGGGTGTATCGAGTGTTCCGAGGTGGGAATAGAGCTCCAAGGAGGAGCAAATGACAGAAAGGATCCGTGGAGTCCTGAAGGAGTCTGGGCTGGAGACGGCTCCATGCTGCAAAGCTCAGAAAGCCCTAGAATCAGACAGCTTAACAGTAGAAACATGGAATAGGAACTGGCCCCACGTTTCAATCAATGCCCCCCCCCCCCCCCCCCGGGGCAGTACCTTCTACACTAACGCAGAGTACGACACTGACCTGGGGAGGTGCTGTGGGTGACTGAGGGCTGTTGTGGATGGCTGTCTTAGAAGAACTAGAAAAGGACAGCAATGAGGTTGCTTTTTGATAACAAAGTGTATCCCACTCATGAGCTGGGCTAGAGCAGAGAGAACCAAAGACACCAGAAGAGCACAGCAGAGCCCCAGGACGGCAGGACCGGAGGGTGTCTGACACGTCCCATCTAAGCGCTTTCAGTCTGCGGCCACAGCCCCGAGTGACACCGTCCTGGGGGTACGCCGAGCCCCAGAGTGAACACAGTGGCACATCCTCTGGGAGCTTCAACCTGGCCTGGCGGTGAAGTGATTTAGAGGGGCATTTTCATATGCAAGTACCTACGGATAGATTATGAACTAGAATGAACAGTCTCATTTGTTTTAAAGTCCCGGGCCAGTTTGGACAGAGACTCCATATCTGCTGGGGGTTTGCATTCGCCCTCCTCTGCCCCTGGGGCTTTGATGAAGAGGTTGGAGGAAAGGGGCATTTCTTCAGCAACTGTGTGTCCACCCTGGGGGCAGTGGACACTGCCAGCACAGGCAGAGGGACAGCAGTCTCAGAGGCTTTGGTGGATGCTGTGGGTACTCTGCCCAGATTTGCTGGGGTCCCCACTGCAGATTTGGTGTGCCCTCCCCAGCCCCCGTGCACTTGTCTTCTCACAGCTCGCGCCTGCCGAGGGCTTCCTGTGCGCTGCTAGAGCTGCTCACATCCACCCTTGCTAGGCTCGTTCTCCTCCCGTCTGCTCCTCCCCACGCCCTGCCTGGTTTCTCCTGGGAGCACATCCTTCATGCATCAACTGCACACACATCTGCATCTCAGCGTTTGCTTCTGGTGAACGTGACCCAAGGCGGAGGTCAAGAAGGAAAGGTTCATTCCAGTGCTGTCAGAGTTTAAGGACATGTTGGCCACTGGACTTTATATTCTTGGTTCCAGTGTCAAGACCCTCTGAGTGTGGAGACGGATGTGGATGGTTTGGCCATGGTTGCTGAGCACGTCTGTTCCTACCGGCAAGACCCTCCTTCATGGGATAGAAGACAACTGAGGCCTGGTGTCGCGACTTGGAGCTGATGCCGTCGCCTTTTGATCTGCATGTGGATCTGCTGGGGAGGACGTGGCTCATGTTGACCTTGGCAGCTTCCGGTTCTTTATAAGATGATTTCTCATGGCAGTTCCATAGGACCTTCCCTCACATGCAGGGAGAGAATGCAAACAGGAAGAAATAGTTCCAATCTGACCGTTCTGATGTTCACCATAGAAGAATAACTGACATTCTGATATCCACTGTGTCCCCGAACATGGTAGCTTCATTACCTACTCACCGTTCAGCCCCAGGGATTGGCAGGGCTGTATGGACATGGGCAGATTACTCAGCCTCTCTGAGCTTTGGATTTCTGTTCTGTTAAATGGAATCGACCCCAGCCACAGAGGTAAGAGACAGCATGGCCTCCTTGAAGACACTGCAATTAACTCATTGTACCCAGAGAGCAGAACTGAAGTTGGGCTGCAGCCACGGCTAGATCATGTCGGGCTTTGCAGACTATGGTCTGCATACGCCACCAGGTGTAGCTGTGCAGGCTCCAGGCAGCAGAGCTCCGGGGGCTGCCCCTGCACGAGGGCCACAGTGAGTCTGGACATGTTCCTTCTTCCCACCCTGTTTTCTAGATGAGATTGTACAAAATTCATGCTAAGTCTGCTTTAAATATTTGGTAGTGCTCTCCAGTGAAAGCACCTGGAGATTTCTTTTTGGGGCATCTATAATTGATCCAAGACTTTTCTTCTTTTCTAATGGGAGCATTTAGCGTTCACAATTCCTCTCTGCACTGCTGTAACTGCATCTCACATATTTTGATATGTTCCAGTTTCATTTTCATTCAATTCTCTCTATTTTTTATTTCCTTTGAGACTTTCTTTCCGACACATGGATTATTTAGAAGTGCGTTATTTGATTTCTAGGTGTTTGGAGATTTTTCCTGTTACCTTTCTATTGTTGATTTCCAGTCTGAGTCCACAGTGGTCAGAGAACATACTCAGTAGGATTTTAATTCTTTTATACTTGTTGGGATTTGTTTTACGACACAGGTCAGGATATGGTCTTGATAGATGCTCCATTTGTGTTTGAAAAAAATGTGTATTCTGTTGTTGTGTGGAGGGTTCTACATATGTCAATTAGACTCTGTTGGTGGCTTGTATTAACCTTGCTGAATTTCTATCTACTAGTTCTATCGATTGCTGAGAGTGCAGTGTTTGAGGTTCCCAACTAGAACTGTGGATTCATTTATTTTTTCCTTTTAGACTCATCAGCTTTTGTTTCATGTACTTTGACACTCTTTTCTTTGGTGCCTACCCATTTAGCATCATTATGTCTCCCTGGTGGATTGATTTTTTTTTTTTAATCACTATGTAAGGGCCTTTTTGTCTTTGGCAATTTTGTTTTTCTTTTTATCTTAATTTTATTTATTTATTTTATTTTAGCGTATTATGGGGGTATAAGTGTTAAGATTACATATATTGCCCATGCCCCCCTCCCCCCTCGAGTAAGAGCTTCAAGTGTGTCCATCCCCCAAACGGTGCACATCTTACTTGTTTGGTTGTATATACCCATCCCCTCCTCCCCCCTCCCACCCTCCCGACACCCGATAAATGTTACTCCTATATGTCCACTTAGGTGTTGATCCGCTAATACCAATTTGCTGGTGAGTACATGTGGTGCTGGTTTTTCCATTCTTGAGATACTTCACTTAGTAGAATGGGTTCCAGCTGTATCCAGGAATATACAAGAGGTGCTATATCACCATTGTTTCTTAAAGCTGAGTGGTACTCCATGGTATACATATACCACATTTTATGAATCCACTCATCAATTGGTGGGCACTTGGGTTGTTTCCACAGCTTTGCAATTGTGAATTGTGCTGCTATAAACATTCGAGTGCAGGTGTCTTTTTCATAAAGTGACTTTTGATCTTTTGGGTAGATGCCCAGTAGTGGAATTGCTGGATCAAATGGTAGATCTACTTGTATTGCTTTGAGGTATCTCCATATTATTTGTTTTGAAGTGTATTTTATCTGACATTAGTGTGGCTATGCCTGCTTTTTAAATTAATGTTTGCAAAATACACAGTTTCCCATCCTTTTACTTTCAATCTTTGTGTGTCATTGCATTCGAATAAATTTCTTATAGGCAATATATCACTGGGTCGTGATTTTTTAAATCCACTCCAACAATCTCTTTTACTTGGTATACTTAGACCATTTACATTTAAAGTAATTATTGACATGGTAGGGTTTAGGTCTGCCAATTTATTATTTGTTTTGTGTTGGTTTCCTCTGCTTCTTGTTTCTCTTTTCTTTCCTTCTGTTAGGCTACATGAATGCTTTTAGGATCCCATCTGGGTTTATTTGTAGTGCTTTGAGTGTCTTGCTTTGGTTAGTTTCGTAGTGGTTGCTCTAGGTATCACAATGTACCCCTATTACTTATCAGTCTGCTGATATCAGTGTTTTCCCAGTTCAAGTGAAGTATGGACATTTTGCTTCCATTTGTGTCCCTTAACTCTTCCCAATTTAAAAACACAATGAACACGACTACTTCCTCTATCCATGTTAGGCATCACATCGGATGGTATTATGATTTTTGCTTTGACCACCAAATATGATTTTAAAATTTCATGAGGAGAAGAGTAGTCTATTAAGTTTACCATTGTTGTTTCCCAATTCCATTAGTCTTCCTTTCTGAAGTGGCAAGCCTCCTTCTGGTATCATTTTCTTTCTGTTGGGAAAACATCCTTCACCAGATTGTCTGCTGGTGACAGATTATCATTATTTTCCTTCATTTGAGAATTCTAACATTTCTTCTCTATTCCTAAAGATTATATTTGCTGGGTATGGAATTCAGGGATCACAGTTCTTCTCTCTTAGCACTTGAAGAGTGCTGTGCCACTTTTCTCCCAAATGAGAGGAAACCTCATGGTTTTGGGTGAGAGATCTGTTCTCGTTTGGATCGGTTTTCTCTGCAAGGGATGCATCGTTCTTTCTGGCTTCCTCCAAGATTTTTTCCCCTTTGTCTATAGTTTACAGGAGTTTGGTTATAATCTGTCTTGGTGTGGATTTTTTTTTTTTTTTTTTTTTGAGGAGAATGTTATCCTGTTTGTAGTTTGCTCTGCTTATTGAATTTGTAGGTTTGAGGTGTTTTTCTTGCCAAATTTGGGGAATTTTTAGCCATTAGTTCTTCAAATGTTTTTTCAACACCCTCTCTTTCTCCTCTATTTCTGGGACTCAGGTAACAAGAATGTGGGATCTTCTGTTATTGTCCTTAAGATCTGGGAAGCTTTGTTCATTCTCATTCTGTTTTTTCCCCACGTTTCAGATTGGGTAATTTCTATTGCTCTATCTTCAAGTTCACTGATTCTGTCATATTCACTCTGTTATTGAGCCTCTTCAGTGAATTTTCTACTTGGTTTATTGTATTTTTCAGTTCTATAATTTCTACTTAGTTCTTTTTTAATATTTTCTATTTCTTTGATGAGATTTTCTATTTTTTTTTTACTTGTTCCAAGGGCATCTGTAATTGCTTGCTGTAGCATTTTAATGATGGCAACTTTAAAATCAGAAAATTCCAGCACCTGATTCATGTTGGTGTTGATATCTGTCACTCATCTTTTCTCATTCAAGTTGTGATTTTCCTGGTTCTTGGGACGATGAATCATTTTAAATTTTATCCTGGACACTTTGGCTATTGTATTAAGCAGCACAGAGTCCTATTTTAATCTCCTATTTGAGCAGGCAGTCACTCTGTTTAGGGTTAGTAGCAGGTCCTTGCCTACTCTGTGGGCTATGGTTCCAATGACGGTTTCGTTTTCAGGGTCTTTGCTGTGTCATTTGGCTGCTTTGCTCATCCTGGTGCTGCTGGGCCCCCACTGATCTCTGCTGGTGCCCCCTGCATGGGTGGCAGGCACTTTCCCCAGTTGAGTCACCTGGTACCTCTATATAGGGGAAGGGACAAAAGGCCCCTCTCCGGGTTGAATGTTTTATTGTTGGCAGGCTCCCTGCCCTACTGGTGTCACTGGGACACCAAGCATCTTTGCATGGGGGAAGGAAGCCTGCAGGGAGAGAGGGTGATCCCCCAGTCTGGACTGGGCCACCGGTACTGGCAGGAGTCCCTTATGATTCAGGGGATGAATGTGTCTACTGAGACTGTCTTTTGCTGCTAGAACAGGACTCCCAGGATGTCAGGTCTGGGTTGCCATCTGTCACTGGGTGGGGCCTTGTGACACTGAGCCACTGTGTTGTTCCTTCAGTCCTGCAGTCCCTAGCCAGCCTTCCTTCCTCTTTCCACTTTCCAGAGTCCAATTGTGGACTGATGTCCCAAGTCCAAGGTGTATTTTGAGGCTGTATTTTGAGGGGAGGAGGAGGAGAGTTCAGTCTATACCATCTTGTCTGCATTATGAATCTCCCATTCGTGACTACCTAAAAAACTCTTTCTTGATTCTGTTTCATTTTATTTGCTCTTTTTCTTTCTTGTTTTTGTTCTTCTTCTTTTAAATATATCCTTTCCTGGGCTTTCCATGTTGTCTATTCTCTCGTGTCTTCTCTATAATTTATTCCTTGTTCTAAAATGATTTTCAGTTTTTTTTCTCCGAGTACTGTCAATTTCTTTTTCATAATCTCTAAGCTCTTATATTTCACGTTTGTGTTGTTCTTTCAGAAATTCAATTATTTTCTTAATTTGTTTTAGCTCACTTTGAATTATTGGGTTTCAGTTTTCATCTATTTTGTGCTTCATTTGTCGGGGGTGTTTTTATTGTCTGTGGGAAAGTTAAGCTGCTCTTCCTTGTCCTTTTTTAATAGCACCTTTGTGCGGAGGTAGAGCTTGTTCCTTTTCTGTTGTTCATGGTTGAATGCGATGAGTTTTCCTGGATTATGAATAAGAGAGTCCACTAGAGGGAGGAGTGTACGCAGGTAACATCCCCAGCTTCCTGTCTCCAGGGCTCCCTCCTCTGTCACTACTGCAAAGGGTTCAAAATGCAGCCTCTTTGGGCAGCTCTCCCAGTCCTGGCTTGAGGGGCTTCTATTTCCGTCCAGATCCTACCTGGGCCCTAAGCAGGTCTTGCCTTCCGAGTGGGGAGAACAGCCATCCCAGTTTGCCCGGGACTGTCCTGAGTTTTAGCACCCACTGTCCTGCACCCTGGGAGACCTGCCAGTCCTGGGGAAGCTAGGCGGTTGCTTACCCGACTTCTAAGGCAATGCTGTTACATTTAGGAGCTGGATTTTGCAAATACTTTTGGAGCTACTCCTCCTTTGTTACCCTCGATGATTCTGCCCTGCCTTCCTGAGCCCTGCTTCTGGTGGTGTCCGCTCAAGGTGAAAGCGAGGGAATATCTGCTGGTGCTTTCTAAGGACTTTAAGGAGCCGGTCCTGGCGTTCCTGAATCCTCCCGCCTCTCTGAGTGACAGCATGAGGCTCGCTGTCTGGCTTCACTTATGTCATCAGTTGCTGCATTGTTGGATCCCACACAGAAGCCTTTCTTTCTCTGTTGCATACCCAGCTTACTCCGCCCCTTCCTCAAAATCGCTGGAGGATGAATTCGCTGAACAGACATGCTGTCAGGGAATCTCCAATTTCAAAACGAACATACAATCGGGAACCACCAGAAGTTAAGAAAAGCCAACACCAATGCATAGTCACCAAAATTTTCACCCAGAAGAATTCACACCAAAAGAAAAAGAATTAATTGAAAAAAGAAACCAGGTAGAAACTTGAAGAGATATTTAACTAATAACCTCATAGGAATAAAACTGGGTAATTGCAACCAAGAAATACAAGTAAGCGTCCATCAAAAAGAATGTAAGATTCTGAAAATGAAAAATATAACTGTGATTATTAATATTATTTTCAGAAATGTCTATCAGTCTCAGTCTGCAAACTAGCAGAATGGGCACAGTTCAAAAGAGAATTAGTAAACTGGAAGAGAAGACTAAAGAATCCCGAAGTGCTTATCATGGTCCAAAGGTAAAGAGAAAAAGCTAAAAGCTTCCAGGGCCAAATGGGCAGGAGTGGAGTGGGGACAGATGAACTGCAAAGGAATGAGAATTTAGACTGTCCCCCAACATGCTCCTTGGCAACACTGGGAGCAAGAAGATCACATAGAAGTATTATATTTTCAAAGTTCTATGAAAAAATAATTCTAAACTCAAGAGGTCACTCAAGAATAAAATACATTTCAGACATGCAGTAACTCAAGTTCATCACCCAAGAACCACTTCTGAAAGAATTAGCCAAGGATATCCTCCAGCAAAATGAAAAATGATTCTGCGGGTAGACATGGGTCATGAGAAGCAATGGTGAACAAGGAATCTCAGAAACATCATTATCATGTCTAAAAGAGTGTTGGGAAAAACCCAACAACCAACCAGCCAAGACGTCAGCTGCTGCATTACGATACCAGCAGAGGTGATGGCAGAGTGGGTGGGGAAGGGACAGAGGAAGGGAGAGGGAGGACACTCTTGTCTGGGTATGTGGAAGGCTGAAGATGTGGATCAACTCGACAAAGAGATCTCAAAGCAGTTACTTAAATAGTTATGGCGAGAATCTAGAAGATAATTAGAACGAATAATTTCTCAACCATTAGGAAAAAAATGGAACAAGGAAAACATGATCAGTCCAACAAAAGATAGGAAACTGGTACAAAGAAATAGTCAGAAAGAATGACACACAGAGAACGTGATTTAAGATATCAGAAAAGCCCAAGGATTTTGGCATTTGCTATAATTATGATTGGAGCTGTCTGGCCACCCAGTTACAGAGGTGGTGGTCATTTAGTTTTAGTCCCACACAGCAAATGTAGTCCACACCAATATTGGCAACCTTCTGTCCAGGTGACTCCATCTACCCAACTGCTGCCTTCTCCTCCTGCTTCAAGAGCTTAGAGGATGTCCTAGGATCACCCAGTGGGGTTTCCTGGAATATTCCAGGGAATGACTGGTCAAGTCTGCTCCCTGGATTTGTGTTTGGACGTTTGTGGGGATTTGCTATAGGCGCAAGTGTTCCTGGCCGTCTGTCTCTTGTCATGGTCTCTGGCCCTCCCAGGGACGTCTTCATCCCCTCTCTGGCATGCAGGGACTCCTGACCCCATCACACTATGCTCAGGATACTTCTCACCACCACTGTTCTCCCAGGTGCAGGACATGGCACCCCAGGGACTTTTCTAGAAGCTTCCAGCTTCCCCCTAGTCTGCCTGGAAGAGCATGCCCCATGGCTGTGTTCTCAGGTTCACTTGTAGCATAGACCAAGGGACCTCCTTCCCCTATAGTTGTCGTCACTATCCACCGGGACTTGCAGGAGGCAGCTTCTTGCCTAGACATGGCCCTGGCCATGGCTTTCTCCTGTCACACAGCCCATCTTCATCCTGTCTGTGAGTGCCCCAGGGCTGCTGTGATAGAGTCCCACAAACTGAGTGGCTGAAACAATAGAAGTTTTAGTCTTTTATAGTTCTGGGGGCTGGAAGTTCAAGGTTGAGGTGTCAGCAGGGCTGCATTCCCTATGGAACCTCTAGGGGAGGCTTCTTCCACGCCTGGAAGCCCCAGGGTTTCTTGGAGCTAACCCTAGCTCTAATCCTAACCCTAACCCTAAGCCCTAACCCTACCCCCAGGGGTTCCTTGGCTGATGAGTGCATCACTCCCACCTCTGCCTGTCTTCACGTGGACTTCTCCCCATGTGTCTGGGTCTCCTGTCAATCACCTCTCTATTTATGAGGTCACCAGTCATATTGGATTAAAGGCACACCCTACTCCAGTACGACCTCATCTTAACTAATTACATCCTCAGTGACCCTATTTCCATATAAAGTCCCATCCTGAGGCAGTAGGGGTTAGGACCTCAACATATGAATTTTTGCGGGTACCTGATTTAACCCATAACATTTTGTCCCTTCTCCGGGGGACATATTTAGGAGGAGTGCAGGAAGAGAGAAAACAGATCACCAATGTAAGATAAAAATAAAGCCCCTAGGCCCATAGGCGAGAGAGAACAGACTCTTTGTGGTAATAAGGTACCGAATTATAAACAAGACCTAAGGCCATCCCAGGCAAGGGTTAAGTCACACACCCCTACACTTAAAGAATAAACTGTGTTCTACCTGCCACCACCTTTTTCTTTTTCTATAGCAACTAAACAAGCACTGGCCTAGGGATAAGCAATATTGGAACAACAGCAGGTCATCCAATCCATTCTGCGTCCCACAAGCTGTAACTGCAGCTTTGACTTCTGTATCTTCCTCCTGGGGAGAGACCCCTGGCCACGGCTGGCTCTGGCTGGCTTACGGAGCCTGTGCACTGGAGCGCTTTCATGTGCCTGCTTTAATTTTGACGTAGGGGGCCGAATCACAACACATTTAAATGTGGAGTCTCCACCCCAAAGTGAAAATGAGGCGCAGGTAACATGCATGTTTGCTTATCACACATGTGCATGACCTTCCTCTGTTAATAATCACAGTTCCTCCTGTAACCTGTGGAATATGTATACTTAACTAACCTGCTCAGCACAAGTTCCTGCCCTACCCGTCCTCCTCCTAGTGCCTCCTTTCTACCTCTGCTGGAGGTCCATGTCCCAGCCTGCAGGTTGAAACCATTCATAAGAAATAAAGTCTCTTTTCTAAATTGTGTGATTTTTCAGTTGACATCAATAACAGAAGCTTATCACAACAAGAGGTGTTTCCAAAACACATCTATGACATAAGTATGTCTTGAATTACTTTTAAAACAGAAGAAAAAATATTCTTTCTCGACTCCACCTTCTTCTCTAACTACCAATCCATTTCTCACCTTCCCTTTCTTAGCAAAGGTCCTTGAAATCCTTGTCTAAACATGTCCTACAGTCCTCCTCCTAGTTGGGTCAAAAACCCAAGGTCAAGGAACACCTGTCCCTCTTGGCCACATTCAAACCAGGTCTGGTCAAACTGACCCAAACCAACCAACCAACCAACCAACCAAAGTGACTTTCTCCAAATCAGCCTCAGTGACATTTAGCCTTCTTCATGTGTATATTCGAGTTAAGATGCATCAGTCTTATTTTAACCAGTTTTCATAGCCAAATAACGAAATCTGTAAAACTTTACAGATGGTTCAGTTTATATATAATTCAAAATGGTCAACTAAACAGTAGGTTGCACAGATCCAAGATTATTGCCAATTAGCCAAGATGAAGGCAGATGTACCCATTGCATAGCTCTCCTTCATCTTCTAATTACAAACAATTCATACTCAATGCAAAACCTTTGTGAAAAAAATCCCACAGAAAACACCAAAGTTTAAATATTTCTCTTTTATCCTGCTACCTAGGCATAACTACCATGAATATTTTGATAATGATCTTATGGTTTTAAAGATATGTATATACCTATACATATACACACAAATTACACATGCCTATAGACTGCAATTTGTGAATAATTATAAAATATATATTTGTGTAAAATTATATACACATTTATAAAATCAGTGGCATACTCAGCAGGGTATTTTGATGTCTGCTTTTTTTTCACTTTGCAATACATTACAAATCTTTTTGCATCAATAACTGTTCTTCCTTGGCATCCATTTTTATAGCTGTATCTATTGTATGAATTTTCCATATTTTTTGTAAAGAAAAAATTTTGATAAAGGAAAAATTCTTCAGTAACAGAATCTTATCACAACAAGAGGTGTTGACAGGACAGATTGGTGGCTGCCAATCTGTTGGATTCACCACATTGTGCATGTGCTAAATGCCACTGAATCGTTCACTTTAAAATGGTCATTTTTATGTTATGTGAATTTCACCTTAGTAAAAACAAAAGGAAAAAACTATATAGTATTATTAGCAGAAAAGACAGGGTTCCTCCAGGGAAAGTAGAACCGCTGACCCAGTGGCTTTGGATGCAGGTGGGAGAGACCTTCGTCAGAGCTGTCCATGTGAGGGTGTTTCCAGGAGGAGGTTCCCGTGAGGCTGGGGACAGTGGCTGCATGTGGTGGGGGAGCCCGCGGGGTGGGCCAGGGCTCAGAGTCTATTCCAGCTGGAGCTGCCCCGGCTCTCTCCATGCAGTTAATTATTAAAAACACGTGTTGGGGCCAGGCGCGGTGGCTCACGCCTGTAATCCTAGCACTCTGGGAGGCCGAGGCGGGCGGATTGCTCGAGGTCAGGAGTTCCAAAACCAGCCTGAGCAAGAGTGAGACCCCGTCTCTACTATAAATAGAAAGAAATTAATTGGCCAACTAATATATATAGAAAAAATTAGCCAGGCATGGTGGTGCATGCCTATAGTGCCAGCTACTGCGGAGGCTGAGGCAGCAGGATTGCTTGAGCCCAGGATTTGAGGTTGCTGTGAGCCACGGCACTCACTCTAGCCTGGGCAACAAAGCGAGACTCTGTCTCAAGAAAAAACAAACAAACAACAAAAAAGAAACACGTGTTGGGAAAGGCGAGTCCTGGGAGGCACTGAGGCTGCTCTGCCAGGCGGAACTGATCCTGGCTCAGCCTCAAACCGGCCATGTGTTCTCGAACACATTCTTAACCCGCTCGTGTTTGTGAAATAAGAAATGTGGAATCAGAGGGTCCCTGACGTTCCTTTTATTCTGGACCGGCCGGAAGCTGGTGGAGAGCCCCTGCCCGTGCTTGCTGGGAGCCGGGGGCACGTGGCCTCCTGCTCCTCTGACCCCGTGGGCAGCGTGGAGCGTCCACGCGAGCAGGGCTGGGGCCCCAAGAGGGCTGGGGCCTCCTGGTGTTGGCCAGGTAGAGCCAGGTGACCTTTTGTCTCTAGGGGAGAGGGTTGCTCTATTTCATTATTACTGTGGATGTTGTTATTAAGGTGAAATTCACATCACGTAAAATTAATCATTTTGAGGCATCAATTCGGCAGCATTTAGTCCATTCACAGCGCTGTGCAGCCACACCTCTGTCTAGTTACCAAACATTTGCATCACCCCAGAAGGAGACCCCGTGCCCCTGAGCACTCACTGCCCTCTCCCCGGCCCAGCCCCTGGCGGCGCCATCTGCTTTCTGTCCCTGTGGGTCCCTGATGTGTTGTTTCCACGGCATTACATTAAATGAAAACCGCAAAGACACGTACTTGGTGGTTGGGGTGAGGGTGCGGCCGCTGGGCCAGGGCAGTACGGTGCAGTGGTCAGCACAGGCGCCGATCCTGGTTCGTCCCCCGCCCCGGGGGCAGCTTCCCGGTTCCTGACTCTCCACTCCGCGTGCCTCTGCCCCTGACTTATCCTCGCTCTACTCGGCTGGTCCTTCTTCTGCTTAGTAGCTCAACTTCCTCCTGGTTTCTGCTCCTCCCAACTTCCGCTCGCTCGTTGAGGCTCCAGCTGCGCCTCCTGCTTCTGACCCCACCTGACTTCACTTGGATAATCTCTCCATCGTTTCACACTTGGGTTCCGGAAAGTAGGTGTCTGTTTTGCGCCAGAGGAGCTACTGTGGATTCGGTGGCCCCGGTGGGTTTTGGTGGCCAAGTGGCTGGGTGCTGTGGTCTGCAGGGGGCTGCCCCTTCAGTGGCAGCTTCGGGCAGGGCAGTTCCACCCCAGAGGGGCTGGTGGTGTGGCAGACATCACTATTAGTTCCAATCCCCACTTTAGGAGGAAAGAGTTGAGGGAGGTGGACGCTGGGAAGAGCCGAAGCTCACGGCCAATGACTCAGCCCTTTGAACTTCAGTTCCTTCATCAGTAAAATGCAAATAATGTTCCTTTCCTTGCAGGGATCTTGTAAACATTAGGGATAATATATGCAGGCTGCCTGGAACTGCTAGGCATTAAGTGGAAGTTATTATAATATCAGGAGAAAGGAGGATATTGTGTAAATAACTGTAATGCTCCCTTGTGGCTCCAGTCATGCCCAGACAGTACGTTTCCGCCTGTCTCAGAGGGGTTCAAAATGCTCCATAGACTGAAAAATACCCCAAGGAGGTAGTTCCTATGGACGGTCAGAGTGCCCCTGCCACTTTGCATCGTTAAATGAAAAAAAGGAAGGTGCCCAACGGTGTGTGTGTGTATGGTGTCCCCCCTCAATTGTATAAAAAGAGAAAAACCAAAAAGGCATGCACACATACAATTTCACGCACATAGGCTGCGTCGGAAGAGGAAAGTTGCGCTTGGGGGCAGGTGGGTGGGAGGGTGGGACTTCCTCCCCTCATTGTACCCCTTGGTTTCTTTTACATTTTGCACCACGTGTAAGTTATTGCCTCTATGGAATGACATAAAATACGTGTTCCAAGCCTTCTAACAGATTCTGGGCAGTGAGACATGCAACCTGCAAGAACGCAAGTCTGGGGAAAACTATTTTTCAGTGAGAGAAGGTGGGAGGGACACGAAGTAGAAGAATGCACATGGGTGTGACGCGGCAGACATGAAGAACGGTGTGAATGCACACGTTTCTGAATGTTTTCTTAATGATTTTTCACTGTTACACTTAACTAAAAAAAATAAAATGTCCTGATGAACATTCACGTAGAAGCACGGTGAGCTGTGCTTCCCTCCTCCCTTCTCCTGGTGGTGCCTGTGTCCCCAGACCCCGCCGAGCGCAGGGTGGGCAGCCCCCTAGTCTGGGGCTGCGTGGCTCTAGGCGGCAGCCAAACCCGGGGGGGTTTGACCGAGAAGAGTGGGTAGAGAAAAGGGACCCAAAGACCGATAAAAATGAGCTAATTCTCGATTTTCGCCACTTCACACATTTGTTCAGGTGGCAGAACCTCACTAAACCCAGGCTCTTTCATCCAAAATAATCAAATGCAATGTGAAGCAAAACCCTAAAACAATATAGGGCCATTGGCATGTTTCCTCCTAGCTTGCTTTCTTTAATATTTTGAGTTCATGAAGTTTTGCTAGAGTTGGTTGGGAGAAGGGGGGAAAGACACTGGACCCATCTCATTTCCAGTCCTTGAAGGGCTGTGTTTCCAGTTTCTGTGTATGGAGGAGCTTGAGAAGTCCGCCAGCCGTCTGTCTGTATGGCTGGAAATGTAAAAGATCGTTTTGTGGCTGGGCCTGCCTTTGTTGCTTGGCATGAAACCCATTTACCATGTTAAAATGAAGACAAATAATCCCAGGGCTCAATTGGCCATGATTAAGCTCTCACTGTGTCCTTGGCAAGAGGAAGCAAATCAGTATTAAGCTTAATTTTTCTTTCCGGGCAGCGCCCTGGGGCACTGTGGGCTCTGTGGACATGTTTCCCACGGGCTAATGGCAACATGCACCACGCGGAGCGCCAGGTCAGAGCTCAATAAATATTCGCTGTCGATCATTGGTAAATGAGCAGATCGCTTAGTGGGCTGTGTTCCTCTTAGGGGAGAGAACTCCAGAGGCTGGCTTGGCACCACTGTGCTCTTGCAATGTGACCTTGGGTAACCTTGGACCACAAATGTGTCCCCAGATGGGGACATTGGGCAGACTAGGATCATGACACCAGGCACATGCAGAGTGCTTTGCACACTGTCAAGGACTACACAAATAATGCAAGGAGTTAGAGTTTCTCACTGGGGCTGTTCCAGAGATACCAAGGGCCCCATGACAGTCAGTTTCATGTGCCGATTTGACTGAGCTATGGGATGGCCAGAAATTTGGTCAAATATTTTTCTAGGTGTGTCTGTGAGGGTGTTTGTGGATGAGATTAACATCTGAATATGTGCCCTGAGTAAAGAGAATGTCACTCACTATGTGGGTGGGCCGCATCTAATCAGTTGAAGGCCTGAATAGCACAAAAAGGATGACTCTCCCCCCACCTAAGAGGAATTTCTTCCTGCTTGACTGCCTTTGTGCTGGATATTGGCTTTTTCCCTGCCTTTGGCCACAGGCTCTTTGGGCAATGTATTTTGTGATAACACCATTAGGATGCCCTGCAGAAGAAGATGGTTCCTGCTACAGAGGATGAGATAAACAGGCAGGAGATCCAGAAGCATGGCTGATGCTCTTTCATTTCACAAGACCCTGCCCAAGGTGCCTGCCCACCAGAGCTGATGTTTGAGTGGAAGACCTCTGTCCTCTGGCCTAGAGCTGGCACTGCATTCTACACAATGCTTGGCTCCTGTATTTCTCCTGAGGTTTCTCGACTCATGGTTTCCAACTTTTTCACACTTTGACTCTAATATTCCTCAAAGAGGACCTTTTTGGGTTGAATCTATTTGGATGGATACCTTGGTTATAGCTATCCTTAGTGCGGTGGTTTTCTTAATTGCTGGTTATTTGTTGGTTGTAGTGGTGGCGTACTGTGTGTAGGCAGATTTCCTGCTTCTTGTTGGCAAGGGAAGATGGCAGGCCTTGAAATCCTTTCTCTTTCCCCAGCCCTGTGGTCTTCTTAACAGTGTGAATTACACTGGAACGCCCAGTTTAATCTCTGAAACAGTGAGTGGTGCTTGTGGCTAAGCGTCAGCCACACCCTTCCATGGGACTCCAAGTTTCTCAGGGGTTGATCTCTGCCCAAATCTTGCTCCTTCTTGTTCTACTCTGCAACTTCTTCCCGAGGATTCTCCAGTAGGTTCTGGCACTTTCCCTCTGAATCATACCTAAGCTATGTTTTTCTGTTTTCCTCTAAAACTTTTCCTTCTTTCTGAGACTATCTGGTGACTGTTGTCTCTAGTCAGCCATCTTGCCTCTGCCCCCACCCCCCATCAACTCTGGGGGACACATTCAAACCACAGCATATGTCCTTCCCTATCAATAATTACTCTAGAAGTAAGTGGATTCAACTATCATATCAAAAGGCACAGGGTGGTTGAATGGATACAAAAAATAAGACCTAACTTTATTATGTCTACAAAAGACTCACTTTAGTTTTAAAAACACACATAGAGAGCCAAGATGGCAGACTAGAAGCAGCCGGCACTCTCCACTCTCAAGGAGAGAATGAAAAGTTGCAAGTAGATGTTCATCTGTGGGTGGACCATCACAGAGCGCGCAACAGAGTACAGCAAAGGTGATGCTCTGTCTCTTCTGAGGCTAGGTCATAAAAATGCGGTGCGCTATTGCTTTGTTCTTGCGGGACACTTGCTCTTGAAATGCAGCCGCCATGCTGTGAGGGAGTCCAAGCAGCTGTGAGGCAACCACATGGAGACGGCAACTGTAGGCATTCTGGCCGACAGCTGCTGAGGTCTGAGCCAACATGCAGCATCGACCACCAGACATGTGAGAAAAGTCATCTCCAGCTGAGGTCCCGGACATGGAGCAGTGAGAAGCCATCCTGACGATGCCCTGTCTTATTTCTAAACTCACAGAATCCACGAGCAGAATAAAAGTCTCTTCTCTGAGGTGCCAGAGCCTTCTGGGATGCCTTTTGTCTCAGTCCTGCGCTCAGGAGGCCCTGGGCCCTCTGGCCTCCCCAGTGAAGGCCCATCTCTTCCCCTTCCTTCTTTGGGTGCAACGAACACGTGAGAGAAGTTGCTGTTAATGGCTTAATTTTATTAGGTTGAGCCTTCATTTGTTTTTGTCCCAAGAGACTCTTTGGAACCATCTCACGCCCTTTAAAAATCAAACTAATTATGTTCTAAATTAATTAAAAACATAAGGAAATTGATCTGAAAAGCAAAGTCAACGGACAGGAGAAATGAAATTAAAGTCGAACCCTAGACAAACGGCTAGAGGCACACCTGGCTTCGTTTGGACAGAGGATGCTCTGTGCAATTGGGTGAATGTTCTTTGGGGAGGGGGTGGTTCCTGATCAAGGACTTTTCTAGGAGATAACCCTGCTGCTTCCTCAAACGACAGGGAAACCTCCGATTCTGGGATGCCTGACCACACCCCTGTCCGCACAAGGTTCCTGCTTCTGCCGTGTCGTAGCTTCTCCTGCTTTTTGGGGCCCAACCATCTGCCCCTCTGTTAGGTAAAGGGGAAGCCCCCTCCCCTGCCCACCCACGGGGCAGCAGAAGTTATTCTTTTCCTGATGCAGTTTTTTTTTTTTAAAGTCATGATGATGATTATAACTCACATTTATTAAGTGCCCATATGTTCCAGACAAAGCACATGTGTTAACTCATTTCTCTCTCAAAGCAACTTCATGTTTTGGAGCTAGATAGAGGTGGTGGTTGTACAACATTGTGAATATGCTAAATGCCAAGAATTAATTCACTTTCTCATGGTTAATTTCATGTTATGCAAATTTCACTGCAATATGTTATTTTGAAAAAGCAAAAAAAGACACCATGAAGTGGATTTTGTATGATGATGGTTTACAGTGGGGGCCCAGGGCCAGGGAGGTAGCTTGCTCCCAGCGAGTTTGCAAGGAGCTGAGGTTCACATCCGAGCTCTCTGCTTTCAGAGCCTAAGCTTTTAATCACTGGGCAGTTTTGGGGAATGTTTTGCTGGGAGATACAAAGTACTATATCCATGGATAGTTTTTGGAGGTTTCTAGAAACTATTTTTCTTCTAAGGCAGAGTGGCCCATACTCATTCTATTTGGAGGTGATTGTTTTGCACTCCCTGCCTGTGGGTCTAAAGTCTAATATTCATAGGACATTGTGCAGGATCCACAAAGTTGGTTCTGTGTGAAACCCAGGAATAGACCTGGTCTCTTCTCAGCAAAAATAAGATTTAAACCAAGTGTATTTTCAATAAAATATTTATCATGATGTCACAGTTTCCAGAGATCAACCCTGCTTAGGGACTTTTGGCTTCTCAAGCTTTAAATCCTCTATCCAGAGCCACAGGTAACCTTTGTGTAAATTAAAAAAGGCATTCCCTCCTGGGATTATTGTATAACTCACTGGGGTTTTGGTTACACAGGTGTATACCCTTGTCAAAGGTCAATAGATATGCACTTAAAATTTGTTCATTTCATCATACGAAAATTTTGTATAAACAACTATAAACGCACACTGGACTCTAGTTAATGTTGCACATGCAATGTATTTAGGAAGAAGCATAGTAATTTTGCAATTTGTTTGAAATGCACCCCAAAATTAGAAATGAAATGAATGGATATGTGATAAAGTATGTTCATTGTAGAATCTAGGCACTGGCTTTATATATGTGTGTTCACTGTAAAGTTCTTTCAACTTTGCTACTTGTTTATAAATATTTTGTATAATAAAAGTTTCAGGGAAAAGGCACCCCTTGGGCAGACCCAGTTCTGCAGGGCACAGCTTAGCAAGTCAAGTGTTGGCTGGATTTCGGGCCATTCATCCCCTCTGTGGAATACCTTGTGCAGCAAACAAGACAACAGCCATTCGGGGTCACCCGACTTCCCATCTCAGCACTCAGCCGTTCAATTCTCTTCCAAATTCCTCTTAACAAGTTGCAGACATTTTCATTTCCTACAGAGATAAAAATTTCTAGCTTAAGGCTTTTTTCTTGTAAAAGACTTTTCAACCTTTGCCTGTCACCTCTGGGTCATTTATCCTTACTGCCGTAATCACTCTATCTTTATGTCTTGAGAGTAGATCTCTCCTCCTCCTCCTCCTCCCTTATTTTCTTCTATAAATATAAATATAATTCCTTCTCCAGCATGGCCTGGGCTGTTCTTGGCCCCTTTGCATTTTTGTATGAATTTTAGTGCAATTACTCCAGGAAGCTCTTTGGTGGTATCTACTAAAGCTGAACCTGTTCACACTCCATAGCCCACCAATCCCATCTGTACGTATATTCTTAGTGAAATGCTTTTATACTTTACCCCGGAAGCTGTGGACCAGAATGCTCATAGCAGCGCCATTCATAATAGCCCCAAACTACCTGAACACCTCCCAGGGGTGGAAGGGTTGACCATATTCACACCACATAATTCTATATGGCAGTGACAATGAAGCAGCTGTTGCCATGCACACGGATGAACCTCACAGACACAATGCTGAGTGGACAAAGCCAGACACAGAATTCATTCTGGGTCTTATTTTGTACGAGACAAAGACACTTATATTTATAGAAGAGACAAAGTTAGCCCCAACTCATCTAGGCTGCTAGAAACCAAGATGGAGGTTCCTCTTGGTGGCGGGAGGGGACTCACATGGGCTTCTAGGACCCTGGCTGTGTTCTGCCCTTTGATCTGGGTTGCACGGGTGTGTCGGGTTTGTGAGGCTTCACTGAGCTGTCTCTATGTATGCTTGTGGTCTGTGCACTTTTGTTGCTTGGTGGTTACACCTCAATGAAAAGCTTTAAAAAAATGGGGGCGACTGGGGGAGCAGGGCTCCACTGCTTCCTAGAAGGAAGGATGACTAGTGCTTTGCCTCTCAGCAGTGGTCTGGACCAGGGGTCCTCAAACTACAGCCCGAGGGCCACATGCGGCCCACCTACGACATTTATCCGACCCACTGGGTGTTTTTGCCGCCCCTGCCTGTCCTGCTTAGCAGCCGACTCGTCCCGGGCCCACAGTGCGCATGTGTGGAACGTGCGCCGCACTCTCCAACGGCCCTCCAACGGTCTGAGGGACAGTGAACCGGCCCCCTGTTTAAAAAGTTTGAGGACCCCCGGTCTGGACAATACAAACTGGTGGCCTTTGGGCCTTGACTTGGCATCCACTCGGCTCCCAGAAGCTGGTCGTGTGTGGAGCTTTGGTGCTGGGTAAAACCCTCGGTGTTGAATACATCCCGATCTGCGTGGCTGGGCCACACGTCCCCTCACCCCTCGTGTCTATTCTGTCTCCCCCACTTCTCACCTCTGGGGAAGCCTTTTTGGGCTTAGAAGTAGGACGCTTCCAATCCTGTTCACCCTGTTTCACCTATAGATGAGAACTTTCTAGTCCTCTGGGGCCCAGGCTTTTGAAACTCGAAAGCCAACAAACAACGCGTTTTCTCTCTGCATTTCCGCTTTGCCGTTCTTTCACGGAGTCAAAGGAAATACAGGGCATGAAAAAGGCATCAGTTATGTTTTGAAATTAGATAGTGGCGACGGTCGCGTAACACTGTGAAGGAACTAAATGACATTGAACCGTACGCTTCGAAAAATTTATTTGATGTTATGTGAATTTCAACTCAATTAATTAAAAAAGGAAAACGAGGCACCAGTTAACAATGAAATAATGTTATCTCACGATACCGCCACCTCACCTAGGAGCCCGGCGGAGGGCATGAAATCGCCACCTTTGATTCTGCCCCGCCTAATTGGCGTGAGCTCAGGTCTCCGGCTACGGCAAACTGGCTTTATGTGACTAATGTAGCAAATGTCGTGGTCGAGAGGACAAGCGGGGATCAGACGGACTGGGGGCTGAGTCCTGGCTCTGTCACTCAGGAGCTGGGTGACCTTGGCAAGGCTTCTAATTTAAAAAAATCGTTCATTCATTTTCAGCAGCCCGAGAGGAAATGTGCGAATATCGTCCATTATCCGACGTTTATGCTTTAATGTCTTCTGAACTTTCACCTGAGGAAATGTCAAATCCGGCTGAGAAACATCCGAGAAGAAAGAGGGTAATCGGAAGCTGTAATATTCCAAAATATTTCCAAATGTTAGAAAAATTAATCACCAACCAGAAAACACTTCTGAGACTCACAGATACTTAACTTCTCTGGGCTTCGGTTTCTTTAGCAGTGAATCGGGAATAATAAAATCACCCATCTCGGTGAGGAGGCGACGAGAGGAAGGGTGTTTAGTATCTGACTCAGCGGCTGTGAGCTCTGCGGTTGTTAAGTATTATCATTACTTCACCCATTCGTTCTGAAGGTAGGAAATGTTCTTGCTTTCTTCCATCCAGCGGATGCAGCTTTGAATAGAGTGGCCACACTCCATGGATAAGTATTTAATGAATAACTGAATGAATTATAGCAGTATTTAAGATCCAAACAATCTTTGGAGTTTAAGATTGGATCATACCTTTTCTGTCCCATTCTACTTCTCCAATTCTTTGACATCCTCTCGGGGTATTTAACAGAGCAGCCAGCACCCAGGGGGGTCTAGGAAAGTGTCTGCCGAATGAACAGATACGTTGCAGAGACTCGCTTGGGTGCTTCGAATGCAGATTTTGATGACCATTACCGCCGAGGTGAGAGCTACATATTTCCTGGACTTTGAGGCTGGTGCTGTGGAGCCAGCCATGCTCAGGGGTACTTTGGAAGCCCGAGGGCCCAGTAACGATATTATGCCTGCTTTATTCAGTCTTGGTGTGAGGACATCAATGCCTCCAACTTGCTCCTGTGTTGCAGACACAAGTCAGCCATAACCGCTGGGAGATAAAGATCCGGCCTCTGTGTCTTTAATTCGCTGGACAGTTCATCACTGGCTCCCTTGCAGTAAGAGTCCATCCACACGCTCCGAATCCTGCCGGAACTTGAGGGGCCGGCGTGGACCAGCGTACATGACGGAAGTCTGTCTCAAATCTGTGGCCAGAGACCATCACAAGGAAGATGAAGCAGGTGGTCTGGCTGGACCAGAGCAAGCACATGTCTGGCCCGGGTCCAGGACTCCCTATTGCTCCTTCCTCCTGATATTTCTATAGGTTTGCCTTTTGTGGCACCTACATGTTTGTGCAAGAGCCAGTGGAAGCCCTGATAACTTTTCTCTCTTACAATGAGCTCAAATGTCCGTCTGCCAAGTGACAAAAGAACATTGGACCTACTGTGTGCTGGCGCCCCTTGCTGGGTCAGTCTGGGCGGTGCTACCTTCATTTCCTGACCAGCAGGGCATGTTTGCCCTGCTATGTGAAGACAGGGTTGCATTTTGCTTTAGTATTTCACAACGATATTTGTATACAAATGACGGGAAAATGAAGGAATGTGCACAAATGGCTGGGACCTGCCACTGAAGACGGTCCCTCAGGGCCTTCCCTGTTAACTGGAGATTGTGTTGTGCTGTCGCGCTCTCTGGGAGCAGAAGCCCCGTGGTGACAGTGACGAGGTGGTTTGTCTTCTGTGTGTCCGACTCACACACACGTGCACTGTGCATGGCGTTGCAGGGCTGCCCACGTGTCTCTGCCATCCTAAAGGCTTTTTGAAATTCTTCGCCCGCTCCTCCCAGCTCTGGCAATACGTTGCTTAACTTTCTGATTGATCATTCTCTGGAACAATCAATATGGGCCTTTGTTAACCTTTGGATCAACTTCGTTCCTCAAGTCCCTTTGGATTCCTGCTGTGGTTTGAATGTTTGTCCCCTCCGAAACTCATGTTGAAACTTAATCCCTAAAGTGACAGTATTGAGAGGTAGCCTTTAAGGGGTGATTGGGTTGAGAGGGCTCTGCCCTCATCAATGGATTAATCCATTCACAGAATAATGGATTAATGGGTTATCACAGGAGGGGGACTTGTGGCTTTATAAGAAGAGGAGGACCACACTCAGCCTCTCCCCATGTGACACCCTGAGCTGTCTTGGGACTTTCTGCAGAGAAGAAGACCCTCACCATATGTGGCCCCTTGACCTTAGACTTCTCACCTTCCATAACTGTAAGAAATAAATTCCCTTTTAAAATAAATTACCCAGTTTCAAGTATTCTATTATAAGCAACAGAAAATGGACTAAGATAATTCCTTTCTCTTTTTCTTCATTTTCTCGGTTCTCAGGTCTTAATTGTTCTGCAATAATCTTGCAGTCATGGGACTTTGTTGAAAAACTGTCCCAGGTTAAGATAGGCTCCCTTCGTCTCCAAGGACCCAGGGGTAACTCCCGTTCTCCTAAACTGATGCAGAAGGTTTCCCCCAAAGCCGTTCTCTCCCGCCGAGCCTGGCAGGTGACAGAGCTCATAATCACCCTCATATCCATATTTTCTCTTTCTTTCCCCCTGGAATCCAGTAGAAATCTTTCTCTTTAAAGCTTTATAACTTGACATTTATTTGTTGTGCGGTAGGTCTTTAGAATTCTGTCGTGGAGGATCTTTTATTTAAGAAATTTTATCTTTCATAATTGCTTCACGATGGTTTCTAGTTTTGGGCATTTTCTAGTCTGACACCAGGTCTCTTTGACC
Organism: Mirza zaza; assembly: GCA_008750895.1. Taxonomy (NCBI): domain Eukaryota; kingdom Metazoa; phylum Chordata; class Mammalia; order Primates; family Cheirogaleidae; genus Mirza; species Mirza zaza. The sequence goes on along the minus strand of VSMD01047406.1, from coordinate 50,569 downwards.
TGTTTTCTGGTTCTCTCTGATCTTCTTCCCTTCTTTAATAGCTCTGAACTAATCAGTTCTCTTGGCGTAGCCTCAACACTCCTGATTTTGTATATGTGTCTTTCAAAACTTCTCTCTATAATTTGATTGTCTCCTTAATGCTTATGAGTATAACCTTGTTTCCTTAGACCCAGAGCAGGGGTAGCTTTTAGAAATGATCAAAATAGCTTAAAATAGTGTTTAAAGGGGAAACCTCATATATAAACTTAATAAGTAAAACTATAAAACTCTCAGAAGAAAACATAGGGGTAAATCTTTATGACCTTGGATTTGGTAATGATTTCTTGGATATGACAACCAAAAGTACAAGCAACAAAAAAAAAAAAGTGACAAATTGGACTTCATCAAAATGAGAAGTGTTTGTGCATCAAAAAATACTATCAATAGAGTGAAAAAAACTCTACAGAATGGGAGAAAATATTTGCAAATCACATATGTGATGGGGAATTAATATTCAGAATATATAAAGAACTCCTATCACTCAACAATAGGTGGGATATTTATATTTATAAACTTATATACATATCTTCAGTGAAAGCTCTGGAGTTTTAGCTCTAGGCTCCAGGCTCAAACCTGGGTGATTGGAGAGCCCATGAATTGGTGGATGATGTCGGCTGGGAGAAAGGGGAGGTAGGATGTATCTGGTACCTGCATGTGTGGCTTAGGCCCTATGTTCAGAACGAATGCACTACGTTCCTCCGGATGACTATGAAAATGATATTAAAAGCGTAACCTCACCAGGACAGCCAAGATTTCTATCATCCATATCACAAAAAACTGTATGGTTAGATGAAAGGTATGGCAGAGGAAATGCGTGCAGGAATGACAGAAAGGCTAGGTGACAGACGGTTGGAGAGCGATTTATCAAGTCCTTCTTTTAGCTAAAACAAAAATGATTAGAAAGCAAGAGCTGCCTTCCTCCCCTCATCCACTCCCAAGCCATAGTGATTCCCATGTATATATTGTACCAAAAGTTTGATTCTTTGTGATGCATTGACCATTATCTAGGAATGGCCTCTATTTTGTTATAGAAATTTATCCCCTTTGTGTTTCAAGCAGAAGTTGGAAGACTGGATAGGTCCAAAGCAACCTGGTTCTGCTTCTTTTAGCATGAATTTACTGTCAGATGCAGGGACAGAGCATGTGGACTGCAAATCCCTGCCTCGGCCTCAAAGCTCGCTATAAAAGTTCTCAAATTCTTCATGAAAAATCAAATTCAGACATCACCTTTTCATATTCGAAGATAGTGACCTTCAGCAAGCCTGTCTTCTGTTTTTGCAATTCCAAGCAAGGCTTTATCTAAACCTCGGACTCAGTGGGATATTTTTCAGATTATAAATCTAAAAATACTCTTGGTATTGAAGTACTATGTTCTTTACATCAAAGTACTAGATATATTGAAAATTATTTTCCCATCTCCAGGCAATCTCTTCCATTTCCCTTGGAACCCCAAATGTTCAATTACTTCTTAGTATTCTTAGTGTTATGCAAATGTACCTTAAATTTTGTTTCCTATTTTTTTTCTCCCTTCTTTCCTCTTTGTAGCATCATGGCCTCTTCTTGGTGGTTCTCTTCCTGAGTCATTTTGTCCATTTGGGCTTGTACCTCTCCGCCCCAGCCATCAGGTTCTGACCATTGTCCTTTTTCTTCCTTTGCCCATTTCCCTCCAGGTGAGACTCCTAAATCTGTTTTCTCTAGACACCGCTGGACTATCTCTTTCTTTGTAATTTTTGCTAATTGGCTCCAAAAGCCATTTGTTGTGAAGCAGTCATAGACCGGGCTTGGTAATTCCCAAAGATAATTAAGGCCACTTAGAATAAGAGGCACATCCAATAAGATTATTGGAAAAGAAAAATGGATCCAAGCCACGAAAGGAACACATATGTTCCCTCCAGGACCGAGTTACCGTAATTAAATTTTGACTTCGGCACTGGGATTCCTATTGGTCTGGGCAATAAGGGAAACAGAAGCATTGCATAAGTCACTTTAACAGGAACGAAGCTGGTCCATTTGTTGGTAGAGAGAGCCCTTTTCTGGCTTTAAACTATACAAGGAATTTTTCAGGTGGCTGTCACACAGGGACACCGAGCAACATAATGGATAAGGCAGAGACTACTTTGACCTGGGAGATTTCTGCCCTTCGGGGATGCACCCTGTGACTTAGCCATGAAATGCCCCCGTGGGACTGAACGAGCTGCCCATATGAGTGGTGGGGCCGGTGTTGACCATTTCCTGTTGGCATCAGGCGGGGTCTCACACAGCTGCTGGTGTTGGTATAGGCGTTGCTGCACTACTGGCACTGATTGTGTGGGATTCTAGGTCAATTGCTTCTCGAAGCCACTCTGAGGCCCTGACAATACAATGAGCTCATTAACTTTATATGGGAAAGTGGCAGTGGGCGGCTGTTTCCACACACGTCATCCTGCTTTGAATCATGGGGACTTGCACCTCTGGCTTCTGCTGCTGGGACCCCAAATCACTGCTTGGCCCAAGGAAGCCATCAACAATGATGAGGATGATGATGATGGCGATGATGTCAGCTACCCTTCCTGCTTACCTTCGTTGACTGTCACTATTGTCACCTGATCAGTGACAGTCACTGGGCTAAACCTTGGTCATGCATTTGCTTGTTTAATCTTGACAGTAGCCTTGTAAGGAATGTGCTATGATTGTTTTGATCTTCATGCTACAGGAGATCAGAGCCTGTGATGTGTCTGAGTTGGTGGTGTCTGTATTGTTTCCCTAGGGCTGCCCGGACAAAGTACCACGAATGTGCTAGGTTAGAAAACCCAGAAATTTATTCCCTCTTAGTTTCGGAGGCCAGAAATCCAAAATCAAGGTGTTAGCCAAGCTGGTTCCTTCTTCCTTCTGGGCCAGAGGGAGGATGCTTTCCATGCTTCTCTCCTAGCTTCTGGGGGCTGTGAGCATGCCCTGGCATCCCTTGGCTTGTGGCTGCACCACTGCAATCTCCGCCTCCTTCACCCCACGCCTTCCCCTCTGTGTCTGTGTCTTCACGTGGCTCCTCCTCTGTGTGTGTCTGTCCCTGGGTCTCTTCTTCTCTTCCCATGTGCACACGAGTCATATGGGATTAAAGGTCCATCTTACTCCAGTGTGCCCTTAACTCACATCTTAACCGCATCTGCCAACACCCTCTTTCCAAATAAGGCCACCTTCCTAGGTACCAGGGGTCTGGACTTCAAATTGTCTTTGTGGGGACCATGGCTCAACTCACAACAGTGACTAGCCTCTCCCTCGGGGCCCTTGGCCAGGAGAGACACAGAGAAACTTGGTGAAGGCAGTGGTCACGGAAGTAGACACGGTCACAGAAGCAGCAGAACCAGGGAGAAGCGGGGTCTAGCGCCTGGCAGTTTACCAGGGTTGCTGTCCTATTCAGGGTGACAGTTCCATGAAGTCATGGCGGCTGAGATGACCGAGGGAGTGGCGAGGTGCCCAGCAAAAGGTCTGCAACCGTTAGGAGGAGAGAGGAAGAAGGCTCTGCCTTGTTCTTGCAACACACCCTGTGATGTTCATCTTACATTTCTTATTTCACTAATTGTCTTCCACATGTTCTTCTGAGATCCACCTTACACTCTGTGATTTCTCTTCCACTCAATTCTTTCATCACCTTTTACTTTTGGCTCTCCTGGCAATCCAGACTATCCTGATTGTGACATGTTGGAACTGTCTGGACACCCTCCTTTCTGCTGATACCTTGAGTTCGAAGAATACACAATTTAGTAACAGGCAGGTGTGTTGTTTCTGTGGTCACGACCAGCAACATTTTGTGACCACACTGGGAGTGTTCTGGGAGGTGTGAAAGGGAATATTTTGCCCCCTGTGAGGCTGACACGACCTGCCAAGTTATTTCAGGAGGCCCCTCGGCATCCGGATCAGCGTGCCACTGGCACAAGTTGGGATGATGAGATCTGGCTCCAGGCCCTGGCTTCATGGTTTCATTGCTTGGGCAAGTCTCTTCCCCACCCTGAGCTTCTGTTTCCATGTCTGCAAAGTGAGAATTAAAATAATCTGACACTATTTATCTCACTACCTACTTAGTGCATGGCTCGGAGCCTGAACACAGCAGGCACGCAGCCCAACCGAAACCAACGTGCGGTGACATTGGGTGAGGTGCCCCCTCCCAATGCCAAGGGAGGACATCCATGGACCGGCCACTGTCCTTGCCACAGATGCCCCCAATCCTGAGACCCAGAAGAGTTGCTTCACCCCTCCCCCAACACTTAGATACCCCCCAACCACCCCAAATTGTCAAGATCAAGTTTTGCTCTGCTAAGAAGAATGGGGACTTGGAAGCTGAGTTATAGACAATCTTGCTTTTGATTTTGTGCACACTCAGGATGGTGGCCTATGAAATTTGAATCTAATACACCGATTATTCCAGAGCAACACTGCTTGCCATGCTAGGAACAACTTGCTTGCCCAGTGGAAGTCAGGGCGGCTTCCCAGAAAAGATACTGCTTGGGCTAACGATATAAAAGGACAGAAATATTAGCGTGATGGCCTTCCTGGCATCACTGAGTCCCTGGACAACCTGTGCACTGACACAGATATGTGCTTTGACACAGGAGTGAGTACATGACAGACACATAGTGTCTTCCTTGTCATGTTTAGCACAACTCTTAGCATGCAAACCTCTTCATGTTACAGGTGTTACTTTCTGTGGAATTAAGGGACACAAAGAACATGCCTTCTATCGTTTCCTCTTGCAAGACAAGAGCGTCCGCACTGGTTAGGACATGGTGCTTGCTGCAGGTTAGTCCCCTGCAGTGACCAGCCTACAACTGTTGGTATAGAGTCCAACAACTGGACCACGTGAGTCGGTCGGGTAGATGGTCATATTTAGCCTTAGTTCTAAAATCACCTTAGCCAAGTATGTGTTTTGGAGGAAGATGAAAACATATTAGATTCCACAGGGGTTTTGTTTTTTTATTTTTATTTTTATTTTTTTTTGAGACAGAGTCTCACTTTATTGCCCAGGCTAGAGTGAGTGCCATGGCGTCAGCCTAGCTCACAGCAACCTCAAACTCCTGGGCTCAAGCAATCCTGCTGCCTCAGCCTCCTGAGTAGCTGGGACTACAGGCATGCGCCACCATGCCCGGCTAATTTTTTCTCTATATATTAGTTGGCCAATTAATTTCTTTCTATTTATAGTAGAGATGGGGTCTCGCTCTTGCTCAGGCTGGTCTCGAACTCCTGAGCTCAAACGATCCGCCCACCTCGGCCTCCCAGAGAGCTAGGATTACAGGCTTGAGCCAACGCGCCAGGCCTCCACAGGGGTTTTGTTTCCAAAAAGAATAAGAAAGGCTTTGGGTTTAGGTGAGCTAATTAAGTTGTCGATAGTTATCAGATGACCTTTCTGCGTCCGAATGTAATCTGCGGGCCTCCCAACAGCACCACCGATATGGTCATTTCCCTCTCCCTGCCGGCCGAGATGGAGACCTTTGCTCTGGCAGACCCTCGGGGGAGCTGCGGGGGGAGTAACTGCGGAGCCTGGAACAAGAATCTCAACCGATCTGCTGTTTCATTCCTGAGTCTCGCAACCTCCCACAGTGAGCCTTATCAGGGAGCAGCAGGTGTCGCATACTGACGTATGAGAGCAGCAGAGGACTCTTCACCTCCCTTCGTGTTGGCTGTATATCTAATATTTTGCTGTGATCAATAGCTGTTGGGAAGCCACTTGCAGTCACGGAGGCTCAGTTTGCGCACCTGTAAACCAGGGACAGAGGCATGACCCTATGTAACAGAGCTCAGGGAAGCCAAAAAGTAGGCAGAGACATATCAGAATTCCGTGGACTTTATCCTACTTGCCCCGGGGATCGTCTCCCAGCTCCCTGTGTCTGTCTTTGGTTGATAGTCAAGCTTGCTGCCCCTTCTCTTCGTCACCTCTCTGTAGGGCTCTGTTCTCCCAGAGATTCCCGATGGCATGCAAATCGCCATCCCCACACGTTTATGAGTTTCTCTCCCCACTGGGAGGTGGCTCCCGAGGAAGGGGACCCTGTGGCTTCCAGGCCAGTCCTGGCACAACACCTGCCCGTGGCATTCACCCACGTGGCCTTGAAGCAGTACACAGATGAATAGATGAATTCGTGCATTACACCTTACAGGGGTAACTATGGATTTTAACAGGGGTCTCTTGATGCAAACCCTAACCCAAAGATGACAAACTATCACGGTAGACATTTCAGGCTGCTCCATAGCTCCCAAGTAAAGATAAGGAGGCAGGTGAGACAGCTGAGGCTTGATACATTTTCACAATGAGACATCCGCCTACTTAGCCCATGTTGAGCCATTCTGGGGACTTATAGGATGGGAAGCAGCAGCAACTGATGTTTAGAATACAGATCCCCAATATTTGTTGGGCAGGGTCCATTTTTTTTTTGTTTACAGAATTGCTGTTTTCATGTTTAGCAATTAAAAAAAATCACTGACTTTTATAAAAATTCCTTCCAATAGATCAACAGAATCTATAAAATAGCAGGAATTTCACCAAGAAGGACTGCATGTAAATTGTAGCCTGGACTCCCAGACAGGACCGGCTCCTTTGGTGGGTGGCCCATAATACTGTCCTAGGTCATGAAATTAGTATCTCGTGATAACTACTTTACTCTGGGTGAAGACTGCACAACGGCACATTCAGACGAAGTGGGGGTGACCTCAGGATGTGCACGGAGCTTCAAGCGGACAGCTCGCAGAGCTTCTCGAGTCCTCCTCCTCGCCTTTAATTTCAGGAATTCCGTCTATGCATTTAAGGATCTCAGCAACAAGATTCAACGTTCCGGCTCCGGAAACCAGCTGCTTCGTGGAAGCCCGTGCGCTGTTGACGACGCGGAGGTTCTGCAAGGCCACGTTGGTGATCTGCTCCGGCACAGTCGGGCTGGCGCCCTGGCCGGCCCGCAGCGCTTTGTTCTCGCTTTTGAAGTCGGAGGCCTGCGCCTGGAGCAAGTTTATTCCCTGCTTTGGTTTCGTGACGTGATTTTCTGCCTTTACAGCCTGTTTTGTCACGAGCTCCAGGTTCGGCTCCACATGCTGAACCACTGACTCCAGGTCACGGAAGTCCCTCTCCTCTGTGGTCATTTTTGCTTCTAATTTCCGCTCAAGTGCCCTCACCATTTCTGGCTGAGTTTCAGAGAAGCTGTGAACCTGGTTCAGCTTCCTTCTTAGCTTAGAATTGTCATCTTTCAGTGCCTCGTAACTTACCTGTGGCGTCCCCAAGTGCTGGCCGGTCTCCCAGAGCCTCTCCGTGAGGCGCGAAGTCTGCGCCAGGACCCCGCTGGAGATGCCGGAGACACACGAGAGTCAGCGTCACTCAACGTCTGTGAAGGCAGCGACCTGGGCCCCGCCAGCTGCGACAGGGTGGAAAGAAGTGAACGGTGTGTGCCACAGGGCGACGTGCCGGCAGGGACCCTTGCAGGGCACGTCTGCTCCGTGGCGCAAGGCAGATAGGCCCCAGTCCAACCGCCATCCTCATCCTCTTCCTCATCTGGGAGGTACTTGAACTTTGGAGGCCCCTGTCTTTTAGCTGAGGGTGCCAGTAGAGCATGTGGAGCCATTTGTACACAACCGCTTTTCAGCCACACTTTCCCCACTTGCCTGGATGGGGCCATCCCTATGGGCCGGGCAGCTTCAGGGTTAAACTGGCGGCCCCTCCCTCAGCCTGGCTTCTCTCTCCCATCTGCCACCCCTCAGTGGCACTCGTGTGGGAAGCTCTGCAGGGATTCAGAACCCCCAGGTGGGGGAGTCCGTACACAACACAGCAAAGATGTCAGGTGTCACACAAAGCACTGGCATTCGTGGGTTTTCCTGCAGATTTGTAGAGGTGGCAAACTGGCAGCTCGGTGACCGGCCACGGTGACAGACAGGGGCGTGCCTGGCTTGAGATTCTCAGTGGAGTATCACCAGTGGAAGGGCCAGATGCCACGGGGGAGACATGGCCTCAGTATGGATTCTCCAGTCGTTGGTTCCTCTGCACAGTGTCATTCAGGGAACATGTGGGTCACTCGTCCCTCCCTATAGCTCAAACCAGCCAGGTCATCTGACCGCGGAGGCTTGGGGGGGGGGGTGCGGGGACTGAAGGGTGCTCACATTGCTACTAGGCCAGCGGAAGCCTTGAACATGGTTTTCGTTCTAGAGAAATGAGAACACTGTGGCTGTTCTGAGGCCTCATGGTGAAAGCAGATGTAAGGCCAGATCCTAAAACAGGATTAGGGAAGGAAATGCATGAAAGACAGTGAGCTGTCAGGACAATGTGGTGGCAGCTCTTGGTGACCCTCTGTGATGGGACAGGTGCAGTTGCACAAAATCTCATCATCAGAGCTGTATTAGGGTTCTCCAGAGAAACAGAACCAATAATATGGGGGGTGTGTGGTGTAGAGAGAGAGAGAGAGAGAGATCTATTTTAAGGAACTGGCTCACGTGACTGCAGGGGTTGTGAGTCTGAAGTCTGCAGGACAGGCCAGCAGGCTGAAGGGCCGGGAAGAGCTGACGTTCCCATCTTGAATCTGAAGGCAGCCTGGAGGCAGAATTCCTTCTTTCTTGCAGATCTTGGTCGTTTCACTTAAGGCCACCAACAGATTGGATGGGGTAAACCTGCTTTACTCAAGGTCTAGTGATTTAAATCTAATCCCTTCTGCAAAATACCTTCACAGCGACATCCAGACTTGACCAAGCACAGGCAGCACAGCCTGGCCCCCTTGACACATGTAATCGACCCCCGCAGGAGAGACCCTCACCTTTGCTTACCTAGTGTGAGAGTCCCGAAGTCAGGGAAGGGCCAACTCACTGATGGACACGAGTGAATGAAGTGCCCTGGAAGAATTCCAGCCCGACCCTCTCAGGTGCCCTCAAATCTGGGGACGTTTGTCAAGTGTCCACTCCAGAATTGAGACCACGAGCCATTAGCTCATCACTGTGACTTTTTGGGCTCCCACAGAGGTGGCGGGAAGGAGCTGATGAGTGAGTGTCACTACTGCGGTTGGAATCGCTGCTGTTGTCATTTCCTGCCTGCACTCTGCACGTGACCTCCCTCTCCCTACTGTTCCAGGTCCTGCCTCGGTGACTGGCGGCCCCCAGATCTATAAAGTCACAAGCCCTGTGACCTGGCTTTCTTGTCCCCTTTACAGATACGAGACCTGTTCACGTGGATGTTTTAGAAGCTGGGAAGTCCGGGGCCCACACCCTTACCCTTTGTGACCTGTTGCAGGCGAGTGTCCTTTGAACTCCCTCTTTCGCTTCCGTGGTTCAAACATGAGCTCAGCTCCACCAGTGAAGCGCCTGCTTGCGAGGAGGTCCCGAGGTTTCCCACCTGCAGGAACGGTGGCCAGGCCCCACCCAGAGCCCGCCAGGTTCACCCTGAGCCCTGCTGTCTACTCTCGGGGTCTTGGCTGTGCCTCAGTGGAACAGCCTGGATCTCTGGCAGATCAGGGCTCGACGATGTTCCAGCTTGATATTCAGACTTTGTGAGCACCACAAAGACGATAGCCTCCCTGGTGCAGGGTGGCAGGGAGGCACATCGTACTTAGGAGAAAAGCAGGACGGGGCTGGGTGCAGCTCGTTAAGCTGTGTGCACCATAACAAGGGGAACCTTTTCTTCCGTTCTGCTGAACGGCTTTGCAACTTCAGTTTACAGGCAGCCCAGGTACCCACCGTCCGGTAATTTTCACCTGCTTGAATTCTCTCAAGAACTGCTAAATTCCCTGATGGCATTTCCATAGCGGCACCCCGGTGTTTGCTCCTTTCGGGGATTCGAGAGACATCGTAAGAAAGTTCTGCTTTGCTTGTTTCCCCTCAAAGGCGGCATCCCTGGGTGAGTCTGAGCGGGGAGTGGGTATAACCGAGACAAGACGGTGGTTGTCTTTGGATATTTAACCACAAAATGAGTCTTTTTTTTTACACAAAGGCAGAATCACTTAAAAGAAATCACCAGGAAGGGGATGCTTTGACAAAAATATCAAACGTGTGATTTAACTGAATGGACTGGAACGTGTGTCCCACTGACCGTGACGTTTGGCCTTTGTGGCTAACCCGTCTGATGCCTCACCAGGGCCTGACGCCTGGGCGGAACGTCACGCGACCACGCGGCCGGCAGCAAAGCCTGTGGCAGGTGCTGCGGGCCCCGCCCTCCGTCCCCACGCTCCTGAGGCTTGTTTCTTGGTTCTGATTCTCCCCACTGAGGCCTTCCTTGCCTAATTACTGCCTAAGAATTCCATACTTATTTTCCTCCGAAAAAGCGATAATTTCCTCTTTACCGTTCCCAGATCAATTCTTTAATAGATGTATCCCAAGACCCACATTCCTGGGACTGTCTTTTGCACAGTTAAAACATCACAACTGCAACTTAGCAGCAGGAAGATTCGTTTTTAAGCTTTAGAAGTGGAAACTCAGAGCACGTGCTGTGACTTGCTGTGTCCCGTGTGTAGAGGTGGCATTTCCGATCTTCTCTGAGTTGAGCTGGACAACTGGAGGTGAGTCCGTTTTGTCGTTCGCTCACTCATTTCCTCACTCAGCAACAGGCCTTGGACCTATGTACACCTGCCAGACCCAGGGAGGTCCCTGGTGTCTTCGACTTCCCAATTCCACTGGGATTCTAGGGAGGGCTCATGAGGAACGCAGAGAGGACACTGAAGAAGGACAGGAAAGAACATGTGACCCTGGAGACACTTCCCGCAACCCTGGTTTCCTCCGGTGTCCAGGGAGGTGCGATTCAGAAAGGTAGGAGACGTTGGAAATGACACATGCACGAGCAAAAACACTTCAGAGAGACAAGGAGTGACTTCATATTCACAGACAAGGTTAAGGCATTCTGTATTGATGGAACTCAGAGAATATTCGAGAGAGATTTTAAATTCTCCATTTCAAATTTCTCCTTTATTTTCACTCCTTTCCCATGAGATGTCTCTGAATAAAAGCCTCCCTCTAGCTGCTGTGTTTCGTAGGAATCCTGATTTCATCAGATCGCAGATCAGAGCCATTTTTGCCCCAACGAGGGGTGGAGTCAGTATATTTAGAATAATAATAATCAAATTTTGTTTTGTTTTGTTTCCTTTCCCAGGGTGTTTGGGATTTTGACATGAAATGTTATCAAATGTATGGGGAAATGTGGGGGTGAGTATTCTGGAAGGTTCCATCACATAGACTTGCCGCTATGACGACGTACTCCACTGAGTGCAGGACAATCAGCCCAGAGCCTCTTGGGATGAAGCCGTCTATTGTAAAGGTTTTGGATGCTCATTCTACCAAGGATCCCAGACGTCTCTAGGTGTTGGGGTCTGCAGACTGGATCAGGCTGAGAACATTTCGGGTTATCACTTTTCTCCAGGCTCTAAGGGCCCAGGGACTGCCAGTCTTGCTTTCCGTCCGGTGTCTGGCTATTTCCTCTTCTCCATTTCCCCTTACTTAAGTCCTCTTTAATTGCAGAAAAATGCATTGCTTCAGACCTTTCTAATATGTGCTCATCAATGCACGGCATTATCTCTTTCCCAGATGGTGTCACTTTTAATTAAAAGCCAAAAATCCTTTATTTAAATTTTGGATTTAATATGTACTTTTGGAAGAAGGACTTGGGTATAGAGGTAAACAGATTGAGGAGGCATTTATGCTTTGCTTTTTATGCAAGCATGGTGTTGTTTTTTCTTTTTTTGAAATGTAAGCCATGGCGTTTCAATAGAGGTTTGTACAATATACAAGTATTTCTTTATCTACTCCATTCTGCTGCCTTTGAGGACGAGATGTAGGGTAATCTAAACCACCGAGTCCCAGTTGGCTGATGGACTTTAGGATTTTGCAGGGCGGCCACAGCCAACTGCAGCAGCTGTTCTCTTTCAGAGCTGCTGCAGGTTTGGTGGGAACTGGAAGGGCTGCGGTCGTGTGTTCGCATGCTAAAAGCAAGCGGAAGGCGGCTTTGCCTCTTCGTACCTCTTCATGTTTTCTTATTAAGTCTTCAGAAAGCACAGGGCTGACCACGGGGTCATGCTGAGTTGGCAGTGCTCATAAAGGCCACGTGACTGAGTTGAAAGGAGACACAGCACCCAGTCTGCATGGGCCCGACTTCAAGTGCCCCTGTGACATTTAGTTCTCATGAATGCAGGGCACAGTCACTTAATCATCACGGGCCCCAGTTCCCCCTTTAGAAAATGGTTCTTGCACTTGGGTGTACATGAGGACCACCTGAGGGAGGTTGTTAAAATGCAGATTCTTGGATCCCCAGTCCCGGAAAGAACGAATCTGGAGGATCTGGGGTGGGGCTCAAGAATTTGAAGTTTAACTGATGGTTGAAGAAATGCTGGGAGTGACTTAAGACCATGCAACGTCCTGGCAATCCAAGGAGAAAATGATGCAGGAGCCACCAGGATCGATTTGTCAGTGTTGTTACCCACAAGTTCACACTGTCCATTCTCCACCCAGATATTTTTGAACAAACATGATGGGAAGAGGGGACTTGCTCAAGAAATATGATCAGTGTGATGCTGGTTCAGAGCTAAGTGTGGACTCCATGGCTTCCGTCAGTGGTTTAACCTACAAATACCTGACACCCGCTTACACCCCCCGAGCTTCAGCACACTTTTGGACGTGGGCAGTGTGTCTCATCAACTTTTATATGCGGTCATGAAACTATTTGAAATTCTTTCATGAAGTCCAAGAATACGTGACTTGTGGAAAACCTTCCAATTTGTTTTAGCAAATGCAAATGATTTATAATGAAAAATAAAATGCCAAACAGTGTAATTAAACTTGCAGTAGACCTCATTCAAGGGGCCTGTTGCCATGCACGGGCATCCCGACAGCCTGGAAGCTGGCCTCACTGGGATGTGTCACATACAGAGGCTCAGCTTTGTGTGATGTGTGTGTCAACAATGGGCTTGCCCTGCTGGGAGGGGATGTCACCATCCCTATATGAATAAATATAAGTACTGAGGCTGGGTGTGGTGGCTCACGCCTGTAATCCCAGTACTTTGGGAGGCTGAGGTCAGAGGGTCGTTTGAGGTCAGGGGTTTGAGACCAGCCTGAGCAAGAGCGAGATCCCGTCTCTACAAAAAATAGAAATTTTTCAGGGTGCGGTGCACACTCATAGTCCCACCTACTTGGAAGGCTGAGGCAGGAGGATTGCCTGAGTCCAGGAGTTTGAGGTTGCAGTGAGCTATGATGATGCTACTGCAGTCTAGCTGAGGTGACGGAGCAAGGATATAAGTAATAAAAACTAATTAAAAATAAATTATACATGTTCCTTTCTTTATTCCTTTATAGGCTTTGTCCTTTTCTTCCAAAATTTTCTAGCCTTAATGTCACCAAAGACTTCTCTTTAATAGTTAAAAATAATATTGTCTTTTAAAAATTGTAAAATAGTAAGAAGATTTTAGAAAATAGGGCAGAGAAATTATTCATAATTGCAATATCGCTTTTGAGCATTCCAAGTCTTTTTCCATTTGCACACACATTTTTATGCATTTGGGATCAGCATGTCTCCACTTTTCATCTAATATTATGTCATATGCATTTTTCATATTTTTGACATGTCTTTAAAATTATACATTCTAATGGCTGGTTGTGTGGTTCTCATTTAATTTTTCTGCTCTTAGATAATTTACTCGCCTTCAAATTTTCACTGACCTAATGTCCTTTTTTGATAATGAAAAATTTTAAACACACACAAAATTATGAAGGACGGTACAGGAAATACCCGCGTCTGCATCACCTAGACTTAGCGAATGTTTTAATGTTATTTCTAATCATCTCTTTGAAGAGCTATTTTTGCATTTTGTGCTCAGATGTTCCCCATCACGGGCCAGTATGCAGATGTGTTGGTGAGAAAACTCAGGTGGGAGGCAGAGAAAGGCAAGACTGTCACCCTGAGAGAGAGGAGCAGCACAGCGGTGGGGCTCTGGGCTGTCTGGAGACCTCCGGCCACCTGCCACAGAGCTGCTGTTCCCATGCATGTGCTATTCCCGTGACCAGATGGAAGCGGGGTGTGGTGTTACCACTCCAATGGGCCACCCAAGGGGTGGGGGTCACATGAGAAGGCGGGCAGCTGGGGGTGGTGTGAGGGGTCTTCTCCCCTGTGCACAGGAGCCCGGAGTGACTTACCTGCTTAAGGAGCGAGGTCCAGTCAATGTTGGTTAATTCGGGATTCACTCCCTCTCCTGTGTCAGACTGGCTGAGAACTTCTCTAGAACATTCTTTCTGGGTGATTCTTGGTGGGCTGGACGGTCCTCAGTTGGGTCTCTAAATTTCTATATTCACTCCCTTTGGCCAAGACTTGTCTTCTCTATGGAATCTTGTTTGAAGATGCAAAAACACCTATTAAGTGTGGTGCTTGTATGTATGTATGCTCTCTCTCTACTTAGCTCTGTCTGTCTGTCTACCCACCAATGTATCTATCATCCACCTTTCTTTCTGTCTTTTTAGCCCAGACATCAGGAAGACCTCAGCCCCAGCCTGTCTGAAACCGTCAGACCCCACATAAGGACGGCCCAGCTCAGCCTCATCAACCCCGGATTCATGAGCAAAATCAAGGATCATCATGGTCCACTCAACAATAGATCTTGGAGCATCCCTTCTTCATTTAAGGTGGAGTAAGATGTTTAGGACCCAGAAGACAGATGAGAACTGGAGGAAATTGGAAGAAGAAAGCAATCTTTCAGTAACCGTGACTCTCTGGAGCAGCCAGGGGGTCATGGATTCCCTCAGAAGGAGGGGGGCTAAGGGCTAAGCAGAGGTGGCCCTTGGAGTCACATGGTTCCACACAAGGAGGCAAGAGGAGGCTACTTATATTGCTGAGAACCTACTATGTGCCGAGTCTGCTTGACACCAATCCTTTGTGCTCTGCAGCTACTAGGCAACAGTGCAGTGTGGGCCGGCCGTGGGAGCCAGGTTTCCAGGGCAACCACCAGGATTCCTCCTGGCATCTATACCTTGTGTAGATGCCATGAAGAGGGCTGACCTAGGAAACCACCAGGATATTGTGGACATGATGGTGTGTGACTTCTGAGGCTGGGTCACAACAGACACTGAGGCTTCCACAGTCTTCCCTCTTGGATCACTTACTCTGGAGAAGCCAGCCGCCATGTTGGGAGGATACTCAAGTAGCCACATGGTGGGGAACTGAGTCTCGAGCCACAGTCATTCCTGACTTGCCCCGCACGTGAGTGAGCTGCCTTTGCAGTGGGTTATCCAGTCTAGTCAGGCTGTTGGATGACAGCAGCCCCCTGCCACTTTCAACCCGGGCAGATCTACCTTTTGAAGCCTCAGTTTCCTTCTCTGTAAAACAGGGATGTAAACAGCATCTGCCTAATAGGGTTATTGCAGAGATGAAGGGAATCAATACCTGCAAGGCTCTTAGCACAATGGCAGGCATGTGGCCTGGCACCAACAGTGCTGGCTGTGGTTACTGAGATCCCCGCTTCCCGCTCCTCGGAGCTGCAGAAGTGAGGGACGAGGCCAACGTGCCACAGACCAGTCTGCCTGAAGACCCGAATTGCTGAATGACACATTCGCTGGATTCCTGAGTTTTTCGGAGTCTTAGTCATTCCCCTTCTACCTCCGCCAGCTGCACTATTACATGTAAACACTTCCCTATTTTTATTTCTGTATATATCTGCCCCGTCCCTCTGACTTGTCCCATTCCTAGCCCACCCTGCTATCCCCACCCTATGGGCACATGGATGGGCTTCCCTCAACCCCATTTTACCCTTTTCTCTATTTCTGTGGACTTCTGTCTCCATCTCTGGCAGAGAAGTGGCAGGGATGGGATATCCCAGGCCTCATTGTCTTACAATTTTGGTGAATTCACTTCTCTTGAATTGACTTCTAGTGAAGTGCCCGAGGCAGGCACCCGGCTTAAAGCCAGCCACTCTGGGCTCCAATGGTCCCACAGCATAGCCATGCTGGCCCAGAGCTTGTCCTCCCTCTGCCAGGGAGGTGCAAGGGGCTGATGTCATCACACCTTGTGACCCTTTGTGCCGCACCGTAAGGACTGGGATAAGGAGTGAATAACCGGTCTGTTTACAAAGTGATGTGAGCTTTGCACTCTCTCACTTGCTAAATACAGAAGATAGTTGTGCAAAATGAAGGCGATTCCTTCATTCTCGTATTCATTAAAAAACCACCATGCACCCTCCGGCCCTCCTGGGCCCCAGAAATACAGGAATGAATACATTGTGGCTCCCTCTCAGGAGGATAGTTTCATGGGAGAGACAGAAACATAATTATTGTACATACACTATGACAAATGTCACCACAGGAACATTCGTGAAATACCCCCAGAAGTTAGCGGTGGGGGTCAGGAGGGGCTGCCCAGAGAAGGGGGCATTAAACTGTTCACATTTGGTCCCAGGCCACTTGAGTGGAGAGTGCCATCACATTACCATATTCTAATGACACTTCTGTGCCTGAGTATCTGGCCTGTGGGATTTGCCTGTGAACAGTGATAAAATTAAAAATCTGTGGTCATAAAAGACTGTGCTTGAGCGTTTTGAAGGAGCTTCCAAAACACAGAAAAACATAAAGACTAAGGTAACCAGCACACACGCCCTATTACTCAGAGTCTGCAATTAATATTTCAGATAATTTTTAAATATTTAATGGCAATAGAATAAAATAATGAAGTACCTTT
This sequence comes from Mirza zaza, assembly GCA_008750895.1. Lineage (NCBI taxonomy): Eukaryota > Metazoa > Chordata > Mammalia > Primates > Cheirogaleidae > Mirza > Mirza zaza. The sequence continues at coordinate 33,909 of VSMD01047406.1, read as the reverse complement.
TGTATCTTTCAGTCTCCTTTTTCCTCCCTAGAGGCAATATTCTCATAAATCTGGTGTGTGTTTGTCTATTCTATTTAAAATGATTTCATCGCGTGTTTCAGTGACTACATCTCTCTCCACGATATTGCAGGGTATCATTTTATGCATCTTAAACTTTTACAGAAGTTCTATGTCATGCATAGCAGAGCCTGCTAAAGCTTGTTTTTTATTTGACATTCTATTTTCTAAGATCTGGTCTCCTTGATACAGATATTAACTTATTAATATTAAACACTGTAGAGTATTCTTCTATTGAGTGACTATTCCATAATTAATCTACCCGTTTTCCTACTGAGGGACGTTGCATTAGTCCATTGTGCATTGCTATAAAGGAATACCTGAGGCTGGGTAATTTATAGAGAAAAGAGGTGTATTTGGCTCATGGTTCTGCAGGCTGTACAAGAAGCATGCCAGTGGCACCTGCTTCTGGTGAGGGCCTCAGGGAGCCGCCAATCAAAGCAAAATGTGAAGGGGGAACAGGCTGTCACCTGGCCAGAGAAGGAGCAAGAGAGGGAGGAGGTGCTAGGTGCCTTTAAACCACCAGCTCTTGCATGAACTAACAAAGCGAGAACTATCTCATGATCGAGGGAGGGCACTAAGCCATTCCTGAGGGACCTGCCCCCATGACCCAGACATCTCCCACCAGGCCCACTGTCAATGCTGGGCATGGAATTTTAACCTGAGATTTGGAGGGGACACATATCCAAACTATATCTGACATTTACATTGTTTTCATTTGCTTTTTGCTCTAATAATTCTGCAACGAACGCTGCTCTCCTGATGGAAAACCGCAAACATTTTTGGATTGTAGAGTATGTGCCATACCTGATGATGCCACATTGCTCTCCAGAGTGATCGCACCAATTTACATTTCTACCACATTTTAATGCATCTTTATATTAAACATGTGGTATCGTCAGACTTTTTGATCTGCCAACTGGATGTGTGACATGGTGCCTCGTTGCCAGCCGTGTGCTGGCTTGGACTTCGTGGGCGAGCCGAGCTTGTGCCTCTCATCCCAACTCCAGGTTCGGTGACTTCACAGGGTTAGTTTGAAATTGGCCGTGTGGGAATATTTACACCGTGGGAAGTGGCCCACACTCCACATCAGGCCTTTCCCCTTGGAGAGCCAGTTGTTAGGTGTTTGCCGGCCACCACTGCCTACCCAGTGGGCTCTCTGGCCCACTTTCCTTCCCTAAACTCATCTCATGTGACTCCCAGGTTACCAGGTTGATGAAAGTCCTGTTTGTGGCTGAAAGTCGCAACAAGGCAGCTGTGAGAACTGTTGGTACGGTGGCGTTTGGCAGGGTTGTCACTGCACTGCCATTCCAGACTGAAGGGAGTGCAGGCACGAGACTATCTGGTAAGCACAATTAAACCAGAAAACCTCCCAAAAATCTTTAATAGTATTTTATTGAAAGGATAAACAAATACATATTTAAATACATTAATATTATCTCCTGTAAAACTCCCCTTCGCCTATAAACTCTTCTTTTAATTAATGAGATTAATTTTTCTCATTTAATATTTTCTGGAATTTACTGTATAGTATATGTAATAATCCACTTCATGCCTTTCTGAAGGTGCGGAGTGCTCCATAATTCCATCAGTACCCTACCAAAGGACATTTGGGTTGTTTGTGGCTTTTTGCTTACACAAAAGTGCCATAATGAATAGACTAATACATGGGTCATTTTGTATTTTTGCTAAAGTATATTTAAGCTAGATTCTTGGGGGTAGAATTTCTGAGTGACTTATAGCAGATTAAAAAATAGCTTTATTGAGGCCAGGCACGGTGGCTCACGCCTGTAATCCTAGCACTCTGAGAGGCCGAGGTGGGCGGATTGCTCGAGGTCAGGAGTTCGAAACCAGCCTGAGCAAGAGTGAGACCCCATCTCTACTATAAATAGAAATGAATTGGCCAACTAACATATATAGAAAAAATTAGCCGGGCATGGTGGCACATGCCTGTAGTCCCAGCTACTCGGGAGGCTGAGGCAGGAGGATTGCTTGAGCCCAGGAGTTTGAGATTGCTGTGAGCTAGGCTGCCGCCACAGCATTCACTCTATCCTGGGCAACAAAGCGAGACTCTGTCTCAAAAAAATAGCTTTATTGAAGTGTAATTTATGTATCATAAATGCAGCTATTTTGAGTGTACGGTTCAATGATTTTTGGTAAATTTATATGGTTCTGCAAACGTTACTACTGTCCCCAGTTTTAGAGCACTTTCATCATCCCCCAAATTCCCTTGTGCCTTTTCCTAAGCTCAAACTCAGACAATTATTGATCTGTCAACCATCTCTGAAGTTGTGCCCTTTCTGGAAATACCATATAAACAAAATTGTATAATATGTAGATTTTTGTGTTGTGCTTCTTTTGCTTAGCGTACTGTTTTTGAGTTTCATTCCTACTATTTAATATCTCAGTTTATTCCTCTGCATTGTTGAGTAATGTTCTACTGTGTGTCTATATTATATTTTGTCCATCCATTCATCAGCTGATGGACATTGGGGTTGTATCCAGTTTGAGGCTATTATGAATAGAGCTGCTGTGAACATTCATGGACAACTCTTGGTGGGGACATGTTTTTATTTTGGAATTGTTGCTTTGTGTGATAAGGTTCATGCTATAAATGTATGTTTAACATTTAAGGAAATTGCCAAACTGCTTTCTAATTTTACATTTCCACCAACAATATTTGAGAGCTTTAGTTTCTCCACATCCTTGCAAATCAACAATCTCTTTGATGATAGTAGGTGTCTAATGCTGTCCCATTGTGGGTTTAATTTGCATCCTCCAAATGACTAATAATATCAAGAATCTTTTTCATGCATATAAGCTGTATATTTAAATTTGGGGTGAAATGTCTATTCAAATCTGTAACATATTTTTAATTGAGTTGTCTTCCTATTATTGAGTTGTAGAAGTTCTTAGTGTATTCTGGATACAAGTTCTTTGGCACATGCACACTTTTCAAATATCTTCTCTCAGTCTATGGCTTATCTTTTCATTCTCTTTCTGGTGTTTTTGAAGAGTAAATGTTTTTTAATTTTGATGAAGTCCAATTTATTCATTTTTTTCTACATTCTATTGTGCTTTTTGTGTCATACCTAAGAAATTCCTTCCTAACCCAAAATCACAAAGATTTTCTCCAGTGTTTTTTTATCTAGATGTTTTATGGATTCAGCTCTTACAGTTAGGTGAATTTAGGTCCATTTTGAGTTAATATTTTACACAGTGTGGAGTTGTGGAGTTTCTTTTTCTTTTCTTTTTTCTTTTTCTTGAGACAGAGTCTTACTCTATTGCCTTGAGTAGTGTGCCATGGCTCAGCCTAGCTCACTGCAACCTTGAACTCCTGGGCTCAGGCGATCTTCCTGCCTTAGCCTCCTGAGTAGCTGGGACTATAGGTGTGCACCAGTACGCCTGGCTAATTTTTCCATTTTTAGCAAAGACTGTGTCTTCCTCTTGCTTGGGCTGGTCTTGAACTCCTGAACTCAAGTGATCCTCCAGACTTGGCCTCCCAGAGTGCTAGGATTCCAGGCGTGAGATACCTTGCCAGGCCAGAAGTTTCTTATTTTTTTGCATATGGATATTTAATTGTTCTAGAACCACTTGTTAGAAAGACTGTCCCTTTTCCTTTGGGTGGCCTTGGCAACTTTGTAATAAATCAATTGATGATACATGTGCGTGTCTATTTCTGGATTCTCATTTCTTCCCTCTCTTTATAGCTCTAGTCTTTCAATAGGCTTTTAATAGGGGTATAGCTTTTTTTTTAAAAAAATATTGATCTCTTTTACTATTTATATTGTTTACTATAATCTTCTTTTCTTGGGAATCTGGCCCAAGTCCCCTGACAGGTTGGGCTAGGTTATATGCACAAAGATCTCCAAGGTTGTCCTTTGGAAGCGTTTTCATGATTCAGTTGTGCCCCTCTCAGTTTCCCAGGCCTCGTGTGTCACCAGGCACTTTTCTTTAATGGTGGGGACCTGCCTTGCTGGACACAGTTCACTGAGATATCTTGAGCCCAGGACCAGGCCAGGAGCCCAGCCCATCTCCCGTGGGTTTCCTCTCTCCCATGAGACTCAGAGGGCCCCGATGGCCCCTAGAGATGCCCCAAATTGCAGTGACACCAGCGTAGGAACCTGTGCTCTGCTTACAATGTAGAGAGATAGAAGATTCACCAGGAAGTTATGAGGTGCACGTGTTTAAGGCCATTACAATCCCATGTTAATAAATCCAATCTGCAAATATTTGGTTCCTCACTCTGTCCGGGTCAGTGAGGGAAGGCCTGGGTCCCACCATGCCTTCAGCTCCCTCCTCGCAACGCCCCCTCCTGCCCCTATGGTCTGACGGGGGAGACGCACATGTGAACAAGCAGACGTAATACCGTGTGACAGGATGATGACAAAAATACAGACAGGGCAAAGGCGTGGCCCAAAGACGGAGCAACGAACATTCAGGGCAGGTTGTGGGGGTTTTGAGTTTGGTGACAAAAAGGGGTGAAGAAGGGAAGAGCAGTCCAGGCAGAGGAAACAGAATTGGCAAACCAGGTGGCGGCTAGCAGAGTATAATTGGGGAGTTTGGAATCAGGAGGGATGGTTGATACACAAAGTGGGAGCAGAGGGGGGCTGGGGCGGAAGGGATAGCATCAGTTCTGGGGCTTCACCCCACTTACAATTAAAATACACATGCCATACCATTTGCCATCCTAGTCATTTTTTAAACGTCCAGTGCAGCAGAACGTTAAGCACATTCCCATTGCTGTGCAACCATCACCACCAACCATTTCCAGAACTTTTTCATCTGGCAAAACCTAAACTCTGTCCCCACTGAACAACAACTCCCCATCCCCTCTTACCCCGGACCCTGGCACCCACCATCCTTCCTGTCTCCATGAGTTTGACTGCTCTAGGGACCTCATAGAAGTGGACTCATACTGGATTTGTCATCTGGTGACCGGCTTATGTCACTCAACATAATGTCCTCAAGTTTCATCCATCTTGCAGCAGGCGTCAGAATGTCCCTCCTTTTAAAGGCTGAATGATATTCATTTGACTGTCCGGAGAGATCACGTTTCATTTATCCACTCATCTGTTGACGGACACTTGGGTCGTTTCCACCCTTTGGCTCTTGTGAATAGTGCTGCTATGAACGTGGGTGTACAAATATCTCTTCGTGACCCTGCCTTCAATTCTTTCCAGTGTGTACCCAGAAGTGGGGTTACTGGGTCACCTGGAATTTTGATTTTCTGAGGCACTGCCGTACTGTTTTTCAGAGTGGCTGTGCCATTTTACGCTCCTACCAACCGGGGGCAAGGATTCCAATTTCTCCGCATCCTCGCCAACACTCGTTATTATCATTTTAAAAAAATAGTAACCTTCCTAATGTGTATGTTTACTCCACTTTTAATAAGAGAATGCTACCTCTGAGTCACCAGATGATAAAGATTGGCTCCAGGTAATGATTTTTTTCCTAATGAATATGGACTAGACTGAGGTTAGTCAAGGTTTGAGCAGGACATTAACAAGTCAGATCCCAAACTATGTCCCCAGCTCCTCCACTATGGGGCTGTATTTTCTTGACACATCTTGCCAGCCGTGCTCTGTTTCTCCACCCTCGAACTCCCCTGCCTCCTGACTTCTGCAGCCGTGGAACGAGAAAGTGTATCCCACAGCGGGAGGGTAAGAGACAGCAGACAAAAGCAAAGAAAAATGAGCTTATTTCTGAGCATTTCCACTAAAACCTGGGTCCTCCCTTTACCTCTGCTACCTTTCCTCTCTTTGCTTTCTTTCTGTAAGTGAAATTGTCTGGGTTCTTATCTCCCTTTATTGGGTTAGAGAGTGTTGGATGTTCTTGACAAGCTCAAGGGGTTGTCACAAGGATCAAACGAGATTATAGCTGAGCGACCACTCAAGTTTGAAGTGTTACATCAATGTACTGGATTATTATTAATCTCCCATTGATCTCTTAATACAGAAAAAAAAAATAAGCCTCCTCCCATGGGGTTTCCATGGCAAAGACAGGGCAACGACTCTCATCTTCTTTTCTCTGCTGAATCCAGTTCTGGCCCAGGCAGTTTAATCACTCTTGGGATTTATTCCCGATTAGACCTTGCCATAAATCAGCGGTCACGAGTCTGCTCTGAATCAGGTGCATACATTTGTTTTGCTTGGCTCATAGAATGTTTTAAAATTATTTTTATTTTGTTGTCAGCATATAGAACTCAGGAGAGTTACCAAAAAAAAAAATCCAGGTTTCTGACATTTTTGGAAAACTTTGAAGACTTGAAGTGCTGGCCCCACTTGGCCCATGTACCTCCTACTAACAAGAGTCCTTCCCCCACCTGTGAGTTTGCCCGATAGGAGTGCAAAACCCCACGGGAGGATGGCAGGAATCAAACCCACCAAAAGTGTCTTTGGGTTGTTGTGAGCAACACTGAGTAACGTTGGGGAATATTAGATTTTGGGGTGCCTGTCCGTCCTAGGGGCAGTAAAACCGTTGCTCCATGGGTGTGGCCATCATCCTGATGAGTTAATCCTTCCAAAATGCTGGGAAGGGAAGTCCACTAGTAGGCAACGATATGAAAACCCAGCTTTGAAAAATTGCAATTCTAGGCGTGAGCCTATGTAGACAGTCTGTTTTAAGAGGAAAGATCCCAGGCAAACTTGAAGTGTAATCAGATAAGAAGATCTGGGATGATGAAGAGTCTAGAAACCAATACATGAGATAAAAAAAAACCCCTGAATTTAATAGGGGCTCTACTCTCTGCGTTGAATAAGGATGATTCTAGACACAATCAAAATGCAACTTTCTTTTTCTCCCACTTACACAGGTAACTCCCCTCCTTCCTCCATACGGGCTTGGTTAGTTGTGGTGTTTGGTTCACTCTTATGTGAAAGACAGTCCCAGATTTAGCTTAACCAGCAAACACAGTATTGAGCCAGCAATTAGCTTGTCTAATTTGAGACGTTAATCCAAGTGCCAAGCCTGCCTTAGCTTTCGTTCTCCCTTCTCCTCGTTCAGGGCTGCTTTGGGCTGGGAGCCCCTGGTTGGGGAAGGGGAGACCAGACTATTTCTGTTGTTCTCTGTCCTGTGTCCTTCCTGGGAACTATAGCTGAGAGAGAGAGAGAGAGAGAGAGAGAGAAAGGGAGAGAGAGACAGACAGATAGACAGACAGAGAGAGAGGAGGGGAAGAGGAAGAGCTGGGGTTGGTGTTGCTGTTGTAAACTGACTTTTACCTGGGAAAGCATCTCTGCATAAGATAATCCTAGCATGGGATGAGCCCGTAGGAGGATAGAAGGTGGCTTTTCAGTTCAGCCCCATATTCCAACACACACTCTTAATAACTAAAATCCAAATTGTAAAACCAGAAACTAGATTACTTAGCAAAACACCATTAAATACAACTTGTGGGACATGTAAGTATCTTTTAAGCCCCTTCCCAAGCCATCCCTTAATTCACCCTCCAGCGTGGTTTAGTCTTAAGATTACAGCAATTCTCCCCCACACCCAGCAACGCTCTGTTCATGCCAGCGTCTTTGCATCGTAGCTTTTTGTGTCTAGAACACATCTTCTAGTCATGGCTTAAGAACAAAGGCCTTTATTTTCTTTTCTGTTAGGATCAACTAGGTCCTCTTACCTGCCTCCTGAGCAGGGGCAGCCGGGGCAGATTTAGGGGAGCATCTGCCTATTGCAGAGCTGAAACCTGCCTGGATGACCTGGGGCCACTGAGACCTCAGAATGAGATGGAGAATGGAGATTTTCAGCTTTTGCAATAATTTAAAGTGGCTGGTGTTTGGCTGTGTCTCACTTCATCTCTCGGGTAAAACTGAGATTCTATAGACTGGAGTCTGTCTTCAGGATTAGTAGTGACCAGTGACAATAATTTGCTACAGCAGAGGTCAGCCAACTTTTTCTGAAAAGGGCCAGAGCTCAAATGTCTCAGGCTTTGCTGGCTGTGGGGTCTCTGCTGCAAGGATTCAACTCTGCTGCTGTAGCATGACAGCAGCCACAGCCAATTCATAAATGAGTGAGTATGGCTGTGTGCCAATAAAACTTTATTTATAAAACGAGCAGTGGGCTGGATTTGGCCCATGGGCTGTAGTTTGCTGACCCATGTTGTAGTGAAACCAGGGAATCCAGAGAAGGCCCATGGGTGAAACAACACTGAACTAGAGTCAACGGAGTGACATTCTAGTCTTAGCAGCAGCCCGACTAGCTGTGTGGCCTGAGGAACATCCCCGATGTCTCTGGTCCTCCTACTCCTCAATAAGCAGGTGAAGTAATTGTAGTGAGCCTGAGGGATTTGGAGGCTGAGTGAGGAAAAGGACATTCTACTGCAAGGTGGCAGTAGAATGCACAAGTTTTATTTGGTCAATGCTTTGACAGATTAGCTTGAGGGGAAAGCCCCTTACGGTGAGAGACTCTCAGAGGCTACAGGATGGGGCTGCTCCCCAGGAGGGGGGTGGAAGGGAAACTCTCGGGGAGAGGGGACCAGAGAAGGGTCTGACAACGTCTAGGTGATGCTGCCTGGCAGCCTCCTGGGGAAGCCCTGGGTCAGAGTGCTCTGAAGGGTGGTAGCAGCTTGGAGTCTTTCTAGCTATGAGGTTTACCCACGCCTATCGCATACATTCTGGACACTTTTATTTTCTTACCAGGTTTTTAAAATAACATTTAAAAACAGTTAACATGTGCATTATAGGAAACCACAGGAGGCAAAGAACAAAATCATCTCGGCCCAAGGTGTCCTGCTGGGTTCTGTGTGTGTGACCTCAGCTAAACGTATACTCTCACGAGACTGAGATCACCCAGTATGGGTCATGCTCCTTCACACACCATGAGTAGTTCCCAATTCACAACACCTTGGGGAACAAAGACCCTAAATCAGGTAGTAGAATAATCTAGCCATGATGGAATCCGGGAAGAAATAAAATTTCAGGGACCCTGCGCTTCGTGCATTGGTAGGGGAATCAGGACTCTGTTGACTAGAAAAGGACTTTAAAGAACTTTAAACACTTGGTATTCTTGTGACTGAGCCAGTTACATGTCATAGTATCACTGTCACCATCGTCATTAAACGCTTGTACATAATAATCTAAGTCAATCCACACGGAGCTTTCTGAGAGGCAGGGCCCTTCTCGAGGAGCCATTCTCAGCCCTGACCCCCTCCCCGCCGCAGGAGCAGGTGCGCGACTCAGGCCCGGGTCATTGCCCGGACACAGGAGCCTGGCCATGCCAGCGATGGGCAATGAGCCCTGTGGGGGGGCGGTTGACACAGGGCGGTCCTCACTTTCCCGCTGGACTTGAACTGGGAAGACACAGCACGGAGCTGCTGGAAACCACCTGCTTCCATGAACTGCCTGAGAAGGGGACCCACACGGAGGAGGACAGGGTCTGCGGAAGGACAGGTTCGGTCCTGTGGATGTCGTTTACGTCCCTGACCCAGGTATGTCTGCTGCCGGACACACATCTGAACTTCTCAGTTAAGGGAGAAAAATGAAGCCACTTCTTTGTGTAGCTGGAATCACGTCATCTGTCACTCACAGCCAGTGCGACGCCCGTTGATGCATAATATTTCTAGCTCATTTTGCCCTAACTTAGGTTGTCCCGTTAGGCTCACGCAGCACCGTATTAGGGTAGAGCCACATTACTGCTGTTATATAAACGACCCAAAGACGGCCCCTGAAGATTGCCTTCTCCGTGGTTTATGTCTTCCCAGCAGGCTGGGACCCCTTAGCACAAAAGCCCACCGGTGCCAAACTCAAATTCGTATGCGCCCAGTTGTTTTAACCATGGTCCAAATAAGCATCTTTTTAGTCATTTAGAAGCCACCCGCTTTGTGCCCCCTCAACTCGTTCATTACATCTTATTTCATGCTTTATTTCCTGTCTGTAGAGTTTCGGTTATTTTGCTATTTTATTATTTTTCCCCCAGTAGTTTGAGATTAAGAAATTATACATCTATTTCTATTTTTCTAGTAACTAGCCTTAAATTTTTTTTTTTTTTTTTTTTTTTTACAATGTCTAGAATTAGTATTTTTTTTGCTCCTAAATCAGACAGGACTTTCAGGTTAATTCAGCTCCCCCGTCTCCTAGCAGCCGTCCTGCCCGCTCACACTCCACTTTCCCCATCCCACATTGGGATCTTCTGAAATTTCTCTTAGCTTGACGTTTTCGGTAACACATTTTAAAATATTCTGCATCCAGAATTATCTATATTCCTTCTCCCCTTCGCTTCAATTTTCTGCCTGCGACACTCACGAGATGACTGTTGGTGCAGTTCAATTTCATTGTCTTCCATCACTATGGTTACTTGTGTGTTACGTTGTCTACTTTCTTCAATTCATTAAGTTTTTGGTTTTGTTAGAGTAAGTCCTTCACTAATCTGTTCAAAAAAGATTTTCGGATGGCAAACTCTGCATCCTCATATGTCTCAAAGTGTCTATTTTGATCTCATACTTAAATATTATCAATCACTTTTGACTGTATATAAAATACTTGGTTCAAAATAATATCCTCAGAGTTTTGAGGTTATTGCTTCTTTGCCTTCCAGAATCCATTGTTGCCAATGAGGGGGCAGAACCAATTTAGGGTTTTTTTTTTTTTTTTTTTTTGAGAAGGGGTCTTGCTATGCTGCCCAGGCTGATCTCAAACTCCTGGGTTCAAGTGATCCATCAGCCTTGGCCTCATGAGTAGCTGGGATCACAGGTATGAGCCACCTTGCCTGGCTTCCCAATTTGATTTTGTTCCTTTGTAGACAAGCTGCTTTCTTTCCTTTTTTCCTCATGATGTTGGCCTGTTTTGGTGAAATCTTTAAGGACTTCTTCTTCATCCTTCTCGTTTCCAAAGTTCCCAACGATGCTGATAGGCACGTTTCTGTTTCCTTCATTGGGATCAGCCTTCGGTGAACTCATTCAACACAAATACTATGTCTTTATTTAGCTATGGATAATTTTATCTTATTATTAATTTTTTCTCTCCTCGATTCTGTCAATCCTCTACCTAGGAAACTCATATTATTAATAATACATGGATTTCGGAGTGGTTTGATTATTCAGGCAATAATCAATTTTCGGCTGCCTTGATCATTCACCTGATCTGTTGAGTTTTACATTTTAACTATTGTTTTTAATTTCTAAGAGTCCTAATTGGTCCTTTTTCTTTATTCCTGCAACTCCGCCACCCCCGAACACACACACCTGCTGTAGTCTCACCAGGCATTGCTTTAACTTCGGTGACAAAACACTTCTTAGAAAAGCAGAAACCTTCTTGTGCTACCCAGTATTTCAAATAGCTTGAAAATTATGTGTTCATCGTCGACCTCACCTTGGTCACGTGCAGTAAGATCCAAAGAAAGGAATAAAATCAGAAGAGACACACTATTGAAAAAAATAAAACAAAACTTCTTGTTAAGGGTAAAGTTACCAATCTTGAGATTCATTTTAAATTGAAGCAACGTGGAACTTTTTTCCCACGAGAGGGACAAATAAACTAACTAGATGTTTTCTCAAGTGCTTCAGGAATTCTGCAGTTGCTGTCCGCCTTGTCACACAGCTCTGCCAGGGTCTAAATTTAGACGGTTCCTTGTAATGAAACCAGGACGTTCCATTTTCGTTCAAAAAGGAATGACACAGAAGTCAGTTCAGCGGCTTTTAATTCATAAAACAGATTTAAATTTATCTGAGGAAATAGAGATGTTAATTGCAGTGTCATTTATAATAGCGCAGGTTGGCGAGAATCCAAACGCCCGAAAGGAGGGAAGAAAGTAAATCATGGTGTATTCAATCGAAGAATATTATGTGGACATTAAAAGTGACAGCCATAAAGACTCAGCGGTAAAATGGGAAATACTAACATGAGGTTAAATGAAGAACGGGACATAAAATTGTACGCATGCTACTACTGCAATTACGTGTACGTAAAACACACTTGAAAAGAGGAAAATATGGAAAAATGTGGTAATTAATCAGGACACTCTTTATGGGGAATTTTTTTTGTTTGCTTTTTAAAGCCAAAGTTTTGCAATGTGAGATAACTTTTAAAATATTAAATTATTTAGGAAAATATTTAGCCAAGACGAGGAATATAACGGGAGAAATGAGTGGCCAGAGCCGGGGGGTTCTGGGTTCCAATCTCGACTCTGCCCTGGAGTTGGAGCATCTCTGAACTGCTTCAGCTTCTGTGTACGATCTGGACTGCTGCATCCACTGCCTGTCCGCCCTCTGTAAATCACATCCTATGTACTCTCTGTATTTCAAAACAATTTTCAAAATTTCTAGTCTATGGAGTTATTCACCTTAAAATGATATTTTCTGCCATTATATTGGATTTAAAGTCAGAGGGAAATGATGCTTAGTACATTCTCTTGGTACATCTCTGTTATTTTTTGTTAACTAATCAACAATTATAAAGGCATACTTATTTATAACCTCTGTCCTCCTAATGTTATTTCTCCCATAAATCTTTGTTTTTTAACCACAGAGTTTCCTCCAATTATTTTTAGAAATTGCACCGATTCAGCTGGGGATAGAATATTGTATGCTATTTCTAACTAAGTTTTATTTTAAGATTTATTCCAGTCTTGAACAATGTCTCACGTCTTTGAGTTAACCTTCATATGACTCACTGTATTGATTCAGGATCTAGAGTCTTGCTCCTTGCTGTATATAGGTTGGGCAGAAGGAAATGTTCAGCATTGATTATATGGCACCACATTGAAAGTCACAGCTCATGGGCCCTGCTTTTGGCTGAGGGCTCCAGCTTATGGATCAATTTAGTCTGTTTTATTTTACTTGACACACATTTCATGGTGGGCCATTGGTCGTGTTGTTCAGCCTGGCTCCATCCATTATAAAAATAGAACCAGGGGGTAGAAAGTCATGGTTGACTAAACCATGGGTTATCAAGATGGCAGTTCAATTGCTGTCCACCTTTTAAAATGTGGCTACTAAAAAATCTGAAATTACACATGTAGCTTACATTTATAACTTGCATTATCTTTCTATTAGATAGTACTGGAATAAAAAGTCCAGAAATAGATCCATACATACATGATTAATTAACTTTTGACAAAGTTTCCAAGACAAATCAATGGGGAAAAGTCTTTTCAATGAATAGTGCTAGACTAACTGGATATATATACATATATATAAAAGATACACATACACACACACACACATATATATAAAATAAAAAATAAGCATGAACCCTTACACGAACTCATCACACTATATACAATATTAACTTGAAATAGAACATGGACCTAAATATGAAAGCAAAAATTACAAATGCATAGGAGAATGCATAGGAAGAAAATGTTTGCAGTCTAGAACATGCAAGAATTTCTTAAATAGGATACAAAAAGCAAATTATAAAATTTTTAAAAGTTGATGAATTGGACTTTATAAAACATTTAAAACTTTCCTCATTAAAATGCATTATTAAGTAACCAACAAGGTAAATCACAAAATTGGAGGGGTTTTTTTCAATATCATGTTTTCAATGCATATATCTTGCAAATGATATATATGTGTGTGTATATATTTTTTATAAATCTACATCACCATACATATATACAAAGTATACTCTTAGAATTCAACAAGATGATGAATTGACAAGTAAAAAATGGCCCAAATGTTTGAAAAGACAATCCACAAAAGATGATACTGTTGGGAGACCATTCTCCGTGGATTTCTTGTATTTCTGCCTGGTCCAGGCCTTCTGAGCAAAGAACGTACTTGAAGAGCAAACCTGCATTGGAAGCCAGAGATAGTATAGTTGACCAGAGAAATTTAAAGATGTACCTTCCCCGGAGATGTCCCAGTATGGCAAAGATAAAATCTCCTTCCTCTTCTGGGAGTATCTGCTTACACTCCAGCATAATGAATAATCTCTCCCCTCAGAGCGAGCAGATGTGCCGGCAGCCTCATAAAAGCTCAGAGTTCCCTACCTCAGGGTCCGATGGTGTGCCTCATTGCATGTACAGATGACATCTGGCCCTCAGTGCATGGCCTTGTGGGGATTAGGGTGTGGGGAAACCCAACACACAAGATGCTTCTCTGTCTGCTGTTTTTGCTGTGAGAGATAAACCATCTGCATCTCTGACCCAGGGGTCTTGTGTCTTCTGTCAGTATAATGCACTTTAAACGGTGGCAAGCTAAATACTTAGCATGTGAGCAGGATAAAATCCCAGGCCCTTCACTGATTCTGACTTAACAGTTCAGGCAATGCAGCCAGGACACTGACATGGCCTTCTGGAAGAAGCAGATGAAGGCCCCAAAGACCAGAGAATGGGAAATGAGGGAAGCACATGAGATTTGGTGCTTGACGCTTTGACCAAACTGGGCAGTCAGTTGGGCGGTACACTGTCCCCCTCTTCGCTGCCTGTTAGTAGGGTGGTTTGGAGAGGTGGCTGTAGGGTTGAAATAGGCAGCTTGAATGGCATTTTGGGTATTTTTCCACTCTCCTCCATGTGGGCAGAGGGAGGGATATAAATCCCCATGGCCGGTAGAGGTCTTAGGTGGACTAACAATGTTGGAAGATTGTTCAGTTGAGCTATGAGCAGTTGTCACGCTGCGAGACCTGAGTATAAATGTGTCTTTCTTACTGGCTTAGAAATACTGTCTTCTGTCCCCTGCCTTTTTGCTTCCCCCTGCCCCCGACTCACCAGCTTTCAGGATTCAAGGTGGGGCTAAGGTCTCCCTATCCGCAAGGTGGACGCGACGGTCCACATATGCTGGGGAGCTTCAGGGAGGAGAGAGACGCAGGCTGTTACTGCTCTGTGGGTACCCCTGCTGAGGCCACCATCCTGCCTGGCCCTGTGTGTGAGGGGTGGGACAAGGAAATCCCCTGGCCTGGACACTCTCCAGACGACAGGAGGAGCACAGGGGGAGAGGTGAACCATGGGCGAAGGAACCTAAGGGATGAAAAGGTCTCCCCAGCTGTTCCCCCCCCCAGAGTCTAGTCTCCACTGCCCCCCACCACGTCCCAGACCCCAGTCAGGAGAGAGTAGCATCTCCTGGCAGCTGTGACAGCCCCTGATAAGGACGTGCTACACTGCCGTGTTCCTGCAGATGGGGGTGTGGAGAGAAAGAGAGAGAGCGAGTGAGTGCGCACACACCAAAATTAAACTGATGGTATTTGGGCAAATACTGCAATTGATTAAAAAAAAGTTGGGGGGACCGGGTGGGTGCAGCCTCTGGGCCTATTAATGCACTGTTCCTATTGCTTCCCCCTGGATGCACAGGAAGGGTGGACGTGTGTGTGACATGCTTATGATTCCGCGTCTCCTAAGCGCTGGAGTGGCCATTGTGACCCAGGTAGAGCTGATGTAGGGAACCATAGCAGGACAATCTCCTCCTCATTTGCCACTGCTGGATGGGTCAGTGCTCAGTCTGGGCTCCTAGTACCTTGTCACACTCTTTACGTACAGGAGGCAGAACAAGTGTGGTGATTTTGCCAACTGCAGCCGCTGCCAGGAGATACCTTTTGGGGCTTTGGACTTGTGGATTCGAATAGCTACTAGTGCACAGCCTTTGAAAAGCAGCTGCTATTAATAGTTTGCTACTGAGCTCTTGTCGAAATGCGACGCCTGACGCAGAGAGGCTTGCTTCCCCTATTTTTAGGTGGCTGGTCAGCTGAGCTCTGTGACTGACAGGTACGAAGGACTCCCAGCCTTACTTGTCCAGTAGGCATGGCGTGGTGAAGATCACGGTCATAGCTCAGCTGTCCATGGGAAAGGGGCAGCTCTCCCTGTGGGAGAAACTTTGCTTCCCTCTCTACTGCCTAGAGCAAAGCCAAAGTCACCAGGGGCCTTCCTTCCCAAAGCTTCCCCTAGATCTCTGAGTCTGGCTCCACTGAAACCCAGTGTTGTGTGTGACGGCCACCCAGCCTCCGTACCAGCCGGGCAGAGCCCAGAGCAGACACAGGGCTCCTCTGCAGGCGGAGCTGACTCCTAGTGGCCGCGCCTCAGAGATGCCCTTCTCGGGGCTGTGGACTGTGGCCCCAGACTGTGGTGGCTGATTCAGCTGACTGGTCACTCATGCCTATGTCCTGGCCCCGGCTGTGACAAAGGAGGGGCAGGCAGCCTGTGGTGGATAATGAAGGCTGCATTTACCGAGTGCTTGCTGTGTTCTCTGATGAAGTCCACAGGGAGCAGATGGCCCAGGGAGCCTATGACTTGTTTTCAATTTTTCCCAAACAGTGCCGCTGTGAACATCCATGCTCTGGCCTCCGTGTGCACGGGGGCCGGTGTAGACTCAGAGAGGCATAACTCTTGGACCAGACAGTAGGAGAATTTAAAATTTCTGTAGATGCTGATAAATTGCCTTCCAAAGCAGGGTATGAGTGTTCCCATCGCCCTGTACTTTTTAACATAGGGTTTAAAACATATTTTATTAAAATGTACAGCATCTGACTTATGTTTTATAATAAAATGTTTTAATTATTCTTTTTTAAAGAAACTTGTCTAGCAACTCATGCATTGCTTTTTACTCAGAAACATTTACCAAGCACCTACTGTGTGCTGAGCACTGTCCTAGGTGCTGAAAATGCAGCCGGAAGCAAACAAAGCCCCTTCCTTTCGCAGCTTCTACTACAGGTGGGTGAGACAGCAGCAGCGGGGCCCAGGTATAATAATCGTACATCCCATCACAGGATGACAGGCAGTGACAAGAGTTATGCAGAGATACTGACCAGAGCAAGGGGTGGAGAGTGGGCTGGGGGAGATGGGACGCAATCTTACGCTAGTACAAAAACCCTCTCCAGTGTGACGACATGACAGCAAAGATCAAGATGAGGGATCAGTATCACAGGACCCATAAATGTGGACTGAGTGCATTTGTGTTGTGTATGAAAATTTCCACTTGCAGCAGCAGCTGCATAAGACATGTCACCACTACCTCTTGCATTCTAGCTCACCTGGCTCCCGCCAGCCACAGCTGACAGAGGACCATGCATGTGGACTGACCCTAGATCACCTCTGGGACAAATAGAAGACATTTCCAGCACCAGTGAAAGGTGGGGCTTGCTGTAAGCCCTGTGCACACACCTCTGAGCTCTTTCTGCTCTGTCCGCGCCAATAGTGGTGAGTTCTCAATTAGCACAACCACCAGGGCTCCTGTGCAGAATTTAAGCTTTGAACTTATGCTGAATACATTTTTTCTTGGGTGTACGATCCTTTGCCTGCATTTGAATAGATGCAGCTTTGTATTTTTTTAACCAAGCCCTGGTGGTCCTTATTTATTCCTTCATAGTCCTTACAAGTGCTTGTCACATCTAAACGTGGTGCCCACAGCACTCCTCTTACACCCTCAGTGCCTGCTACCGAGGTTGTGCCATGGACAATGACCACAGATGGAAACTAACTCCCAAAGGCTTTCTGAGTAGCTCTTTATTGCAGGGAAGGCCAGAAAAAAAATCACTTTGAAATTCAGGATGCAAGACAAAATTTTCTTTCCGTAGCAGATGAACTGCTAGAGATTCCAATGCCCTTTCAGCTGTCTCAGATTCTAAGGAATGTTATTTTGGTACTGACCAAGTATCCAATTAGCTATTCTGGTCACTTGGTGAATGGAAATGCATGAAGTTAAGAGCTGAGTCATTACTCTGCAACTTTTGTTCATAATGCTGATGGTTATGGTTGACATGGTATCATTCAAGGCACGTATTTTGTCTTAATATTCTATAGTGTTATATTAATGCAATTTGATAAACACACTCATTAAAAATACTGTCTGATGCCTAGCATACTTCAAAGTGGAATCTCTATACTACCTAAGGGCAATCTATATATATTAATTATGTATTAATATTTTATAGTCATAGGGTGACCTAGTCATTTGATCATCTCAATCAGCTTTAGATCAGATTGAATGAGCAGAAATCCAATTTGATTGTTGAAATGGCTGAGATTTCATCCACCATAATTTTGTTCATTAATTAGGTTGGAACTGTGGTTCTGGATTAATGTGCATCTGAGTCACCTGGGAGTCCTGTTAAAATGCAGAATCTGATTCAGAAAGTCTTGGACGGGACCTGGGAACCTGCATTTCCAAGCAGCTCCCGAGTGATGTAGTGCTGCTAGCCTACGCCCAACACTGAAGAGCAGGGGCGGGTCTCCCTCTGTGGTGTGCTTGGAGACACGGGTGTGCCAGGCAAGGGTGCAGGGCTTGGGATATCTCTCTCTGAAGCCAAGGAGGGCCCGGAGTGGCCGGGATCTCCGGACTGTCCTCCCAGGGAGAACCAAGAGCTTTCATTCTTGTACATGTGCCCACGGTGGGCTCAGCAGCTTCTTTGACTTTACAGATGCCAAACCATCTATCTATATCTGTTAGAATTCTTAAATTTCGAGGGACAGAAAAGCAATCTAAAGTGACTTCGACAAAAAGGAGACTCACTGGTTCACGTAACCAGGTAGTGTAGGAATGGGCGTGGCTTCGGGCATTCAAATGATGTCACTGCACCCAGATTTTTTCCTATACTTGCTGGGTTCCACTTGCCTCCAAGGGGAGGTTGGTTTCCTTACAGACTCACATTCCTGGACGGCTGTTCTTCCCTGGCGTGCCTGAGATGGCTGGGGCACCCCTCCGCTCACGGTTGCTGGGCCCCACACCCAGGGTTTTTGACCCAGTAGCTCTGGGGTAGCACCTGAGAACGTGCATTTCCAACCAGTCCCCAGGTGGTCCTGATGCAGCCGGGGAGAGTTGCTCTTTGAGTCCCCTGACCCCAACCACCTTGTCTTCAAGCCTCCCTGTCTTCCGATCTTGCCGGATATTATTGGCTAGAGGGTCCTATTTCCCTCTCGCCTCAGCCCCATTTAAGCCCCTGGGAGCCATGGATGTCTCTCCTAGTTTAGAACACAATAGACACACAAATTGCCAAGAAAAGGCTGAAAACGTCTGGGCAGTGTGTCAGTCGCTGAGGGCTGCAGCGGCACCCTCTCACCCACGACTTCTTTCCTTTCAGCATTACTAAAGTCGCTCGCATTCATCCACCCACCTCACCGCAGGCTCCAAGAACCCAGCCTAATTTACGACTTTGGAAAGTAAAATTTCATATGCTTTTCCTAGACACTTAAAGTGAGGAATCATTAGTGCAAATGCTGTTGTTGCTCCACAATTTGAAGGAAATATAAACGCTCCTCCTCGGATGGTGCCAATTACCACGGCTGGCGGACGTGGCCTCCTGCCTGCCCGGTGCGGCGGCACGATCGCTGTATGTCTTCTCTGATCGGGGCGAAGCGGATTCTATTCTTCCCTCGGCCCCAGGCGCTCTCCTTGCACACCTGGCTCAAGCACCTTCGTGCCCCTGGTTCTGTGACTGAGAGAGATGAAAAGCTACTCTCACCCCGAGCAGGGGAGAGTTCTCCCTCTGCAAAGAACCTTCAAAGAAAAGAAGGGCCAAGCCTATAAAACATCACACCAGCCTTTATTTACTCAAAAAGCACATGCGGGTTACTGTTCTAGGCAGGGATGGCTCTTCCTTTAGGTAGAATAGATGGTTATATACAAGTGTGTTGGAGGGCTGTCTTGTCTGAGATTCCACAATTCATTTCCTGGAGTAAAGCACTAATGTTGCCCCATGATACTAATGGTGCAGATAAAGTTGCATTTCAGTCCACGCGCAGTGTCTCTGTGTGACGAAGCCAGGGCTGCACGGAGACCCGGGGTGGCTCAGTGCGAGAGGAGGTGGGGAACGAGATCTGGGGACGCACATGCACCCTCGATGGGGTCTTACAGAGGCGGAATCTATTTCCCTGCCTCCCTGAGGTTGGGCCTTTGCTTTGGCCAAAAGGGTGTGAGTGTACATGACCCGGCAGGGGTTTGCACTGTGCTTGTGTGGTTGGGCAGGCTCGCTCGCCCTTCTCTTACTGACGTGAGAAGAGCTTCCCCTGAACAGCTTCTGCCTCTGTAACCTGGACTCGTATTGAGTAGGCCTGGAGCAGGCTGGGGCCCAACTCCTGGAGGGACCCGGGGAGCTCGAGCCCAGCCTGGGTCAATCAACACATGCTATTTTTCATTACCATGGATATTGTGTGTCTGTTTGTTACGTGGCAACAGCTGACTGATACAGCAGGCAAACCTATGGCGAGGAAAGCGGGAATGCAGAGTAAGATTTTATCACCTTCTCCAATCTGCCCGGACAGATCCTTCTCCCCCATCAGAAATCACAGGTCCATGCATGGCTTTTTCAAAAAACCTGATTCATTTTTTTCTCCCTAGTTATGATTTGCAAGACCATCATGTCATTAAACAGCTTTTAAAACTTTCACATTAGCCCAGTGATGGGATCAGAACCAACACTTTGGCAAGATTTCAAAACTGCAGGGGAGTCGTGGGTGGGTTCATTTACAATAAAGTGAAATGACTTGAAGGTTTTAGTTTTCAATTATTAAGGTTCTAGTGCCAAAGGCTCAGCCATGCAATTTAGTTCTTAGCTATTTTTGCTAATACCTCCTCAGTGCTTGACATCTAAATACCCCGTCAATCAACAGCCATTACGGAGCTCTTGTTATAATACATGCAGTGTTGTGTATGGAGCTGTGGGGAGAATATAAGAAGTGAAAAATGCTCCCTGCTCTCTGGGAATTTATAATTTAGACTAAACATGAACTACTGAATAGATCAATTATTCATTTCAATGCTGAAAGAATTTTATCAATGGACTCTAATAACTTTGTTTATAAATTACAATAAACTGTGTTTATTTCAAATAACTTACAAATTATAAAAAAAAGCATAAAGGAAAAAATAGATTGCCAATAATCCTAACATTCAGACCACCATTGTTAACATTCTGATGAATAAATTTCTGACGTTTTTCAAGGTACATGTATTTTTGTACACATGCTTCTTTTTAAAAGAAAACCAGTATAATATTAGTTTTTTTCAGTGGCTATCTTTCCATGTTTGTAAGTGTTGATTTGTGGCATAATTTGGCTGTGAAGTATTCCCTTGCATGGATATGCCATTATTGGTTCCATAAATCTTTTATTGATAGTTGTTTAGGTTATTCTCTGATTTTTTGCTATTATAAAAATCAGTGCAGTTAACATCCTCGATACCTTTGTCTATGGCCAATGGGCCTTTTCTTAGGACAAGTTCCTAGGAATGGAATTTCTAGATCAAGTGTATGTTCTTTGTATAAAGCGTTTGACATGTGTGTAAACTCACTTCCGAAGCTTCCATTTTAAAAGTCTTCTCTAAAAATATTAAGTATTTCACTTAGATAGTCATGTCACAGTTGAGACGTGAAATGAATCTGAGTCTTTTCTCTTGATACCATAGGCTTTAAGTTTATAAGTTGGTTTTAAAAGCTTGATGTCCTTGCAACTCAAGCACTTTGAATTTTGATCCATTCAACCCCATGTCCATGAGTAAGTCCCTTCTTTCCCCATGTTAACCTCCAGCCTGCCAGAGGAAGAGCTCTACATGTGCAGAAAATAAACGGGACAGAAGGTGCCATAGCATCTCTCCTGAGGCTTTGACTGTGACTTGCTCTGCAAACCTAATGCATTTAATATCTACTCCTGGCTCACCATGCCTACAACAGTGATTGATTTCAACAAAGCAGGTGCTGGTCTCCATCATTAGACACCTCCAAACTGCTGGGAAATTCCAGGGGCTGGACACTGGAAGCCTGCAGATGGGACCAGTGCTACCCTGGTCACCAAACTCCTCACTGCTCCCAGTGAGTGACCAAGGCTGGGTCCTTCACCCATCTACCTCCTCTGCTTTGCTCCTGTAGGTATACGAGTTTTGTTCTACATTGATATTCTTCTGATTTAGAAGAAAAGGGGTATTAGATGCAAATAAGGATAACTACATAATTATAGGCAAATAAAGTAACTTGAATGTGGATACTGTTTCATAGACCTGTGCTGGTCTAATGGGCCTGGGAAGAGGGTGCTTTCTGCCCCGATGGAGTGGTTTTCCCCATGGGGTGGTTTCTCAGTCCTCCCTCTCCCTGTAGGCCCCCTTCAGTCTGTGGTCCCCAAGTCCTGTTTCTGACCTCATGGAAAGTTAAAGCCACTAAAACAGAGACCAAATATAGCAAGAGAAAAGGGGAGAGGGGCTCTGAGGGTGGCTACTTTCTCTTCTGACATGTGACAAATATATTCCTCGGTTCTTCTAAGTGAAACTTTCGTGCCCCCATCTGGCTTCTCTGATCCCATCCAGGAAACCACAAAGTGGGTGGGGGCAGGAAACGAACCTGTCCCTTAAATCCAAGCCATGTCCCTGGAAGCCAGTGATTGTATAGCTTTCTCTGGGGGTGGAGGGAAGCGGCTATTATCCCAACTACCCTTTTCTGTCCCTGTCTCTTGTTTTAAGAGGCACATATATCTATAGCATAAGGAACACAAAGGCTGAAAATAAAATGATGGAGAAAAAGACCTGTTAGCAACACACTACCCAGAAGACAGCCATACTCAGGTAAGCATTAGACAAAGTGACTGTAAAACAAACATCATTACAAGGCGTGGAGCTGGTCCCCGTATAATGGTGAGAGGTCCCATTGAGCAAGAAGATACAGCCATTCTACACACGGGTGTGCTGGTTTAGCTTTCCTAAGTAGGGGAAGCTAAAAAGTGATAGACCCAGAGGGGACATTGATACATCCACTCTTACAATTCTTTCAATTATCGATAAACCAATCAGATAAAAAACGAGCAAGCACGTGGGGGAACTGCACAAGTCACAGCGCTGGCCAAACGGCCCCACGTGCAATTCTGCACTCAGAGGTCGAGACACGAGAACACCCAGAGCACCCACATGCATCAGCCCCGTCGTTGCCAGGCCGCACGGAGACACAGTACGTCTTACAGAACAGGTTTCACTTCACACGGCCCTTGTTCTCTGATCACATGGCTACTAAGTTAGAAGTCAACACAAAAAGACAAATTTAAAAATGCTCACTACTTGGGAACTGAAAACCACACTGCTAAGTAACTTGTGGGTCAGAGAAGAAATCTTAATGGAAACTTAAGAAGAACCAAAAGGTGTGCAGTAGGAGCCCTTCGAACTGCACCATTTGTCCTTTTGAGGTCACCGCATTTATCTTTGACAGTGACCTTGCCTTTAGAGCAAAACCAAAATGCCTCACTCAGACCTTGGATCAGCCATTTCTACAAGGAGCACTGGTTCCTTTTGAAGGAGGATGGTATTAGATACCAAAGTATGGGTGACTATGTGCTCATTGCACCTGTAGTGGTGCACCCAGGACACCCTGGCTGTCCTTGCTTCTGTGTCTTTTCAGTGGAAACATACATCTTATAAAATTGAGTTATTCTGAGAATTCAAGTTTAAATATTTAATATTTAATATTTTATTTTTAAATGTAATATTAAGCAGTTACATTTAAATAAAATTAAATTTAAACATTACATATTAAAAATAAAATCCAGGAAATTTGCTTAACTTTCTACATTTTATATTTCTTTTCTTTTATGGTGAACATTTTGGCCAGGTGCAGTGGCTCATGCCTATAATCCTAGCACTCTGGCAGGCTGAGACGGGAAGATCACTTGAGCTTAGGAGTTCAAGATCAGCCTGAGCAAGAGTGAGACCCTGTCTCTACTAAAAATAGAAAAAAATTAGCCAGGCATGGTGGTGCATGCCTGTCCCAGCTACTCGTTGGGCTGAGGCAGGAGGATCGCTTGAGCCCAGGAGTTTGAGGTTGCTGTGAGCTAGGCTGATACCACAGCACTCTAGCCCAGGCGACAGAGTGAGATTCCGTCTCAACAAATATATGTACATAGATACACACACACACATATAGTGAAAGTCTTGTTTCACCTATAATAAAATCAGTGTGACTCAAAATAACAATATTGATATGAGTTAACACTAAAGCGAACTGAATGTGGGTGAAAATTTCTTTGCAATTTTATTTTACTTTTGTGCCCAGAATGTCTCCTTAAGGAAGTATGGTTGAAATACTGTATTCTAAATTCGTAGGAAATAATTCTTTGTTTTAAATGTGCTTATGTTATCAGTTTTATATGCAGTTAGGGCCATTGATTTCAGGTTGGTTCAAATTTTCAGGAATTCTGCTTGTTTAGATTTAATTTTATTTTTAAAGATATTTGAAAGAATGACATGGTTCCAATGTCAAAACTGTGTAAGAAAGTATGTTCAGGGAAGTGGAGGTTCCACCCCCGTTGCTTTCACCTGTTCCCTTCCTCATAGGTGAACATTTGCACTTAGTTACTGGTTTAAAATATAGAAGGGTGAGAGTGTGTGTGTGTGTGTGTGTAGCGGGGCGGGGGGGAGAGAGAGGGAGGGACAATTCCTCCTTTTTTTCCCTTTTTTACTCAAAATGTACAGTGTGAGTCAGGAAAGGCTGTTCTATAACACGGACTTGGTAACACCCCCAAATCTCAGTTGCTTAATCCGACAAGAGTTCATTCTCACTCACCCTGCGGGGCCGTGGAGAGTCATCCGGAGGTGTGTGTACCCAGCCGGGAGCCCAGGCTGACGGCGTCCCTGGCGTCTGGCGATTGTACCACCTGGAACACGTGCCCGCTCCTTTCCTGTGACGAGGGAAGTGAAAACAGCTGAGCCCACTGGCAGTTGTTTCAGAACTTCTTGAACTAGCACCAGCTTCTCCAACTTCCCTCCTTCTTCCCTTTTCATGCTATTCTTAGGTTTTTGGTTTTTTTTTTTTTTTTTTGTATTAAATCCCTTCAAGCTGGAAATGTCTGAATTGGTTTCTGCTTTCCCGAGCAAACCCTGACGGATGCAGCTGGACTCTGCCTCTTATTCTCCCGATTTGGCATCTTATAATTTCCAACTGTCACTGAGGGAGCGGGGTAGAGATCTCGGGTTGGGAGGCATCTCTAACTGTGCATCTCTTTGTCCCTCAGAACAAAGGAGAAGTAGCCTCAGGGACACCCAAACACATTCCTGAGCCCCCCTCGTTCAAATGGTTAGGGCTGTGGCACAGCGACAGGAAGGCCAAGGAAGAGACTGAGCGCCGGGAATAGGCCCCGGTGCACATGGGAACCCGGTGAATGGTCATGTGGCACTGGCTTTCAAACCAAAGGCAAAACACTGGATTATTTAACGTATCATGTTAGGTAAATTGACAAGCCATTTTTATAGCGATGATATAAAATTGGATTTGACCACATTCTTTTTATCAAACTAAATTCCATTGTGCATATATATATATGTATACATATAACATTTTCTTCATCCATTCATTTATTGCTGGACACTCAGGTTGATTCCATACCTTGGCTATCATGAACAGGGCTGCAATAAACACGGGAGTGCAGACATCTTGACATACTGATTTAATTTCCTTCGGATATATAGAATACCATTCAGCCTTAAGAAAAAGAAGGAAATCCTGTCACTTGCAACAACACGGATGACCTTGGAGGACAACATACTCTGTAAAAGAAGCCAGGCACAGAGAGACAAATACTACATGATCTCTCTTATGTATGGAATCTAAAAAAGTCATACTCATAGAAGCAGAGAGTAGGACGGTGGCTGCCCGGGGCTGGTGGGAGGGGAGATGTTGGTTAAAGGGTACAAAGTCCCAGTTAGGACGAATAAATTCTGGGGAGTTATTATACAGCATAGTGACTATAGTTAATAAAAATATATTGTGTACTTAAAAATTGCTAAGAGACACACACAGACACACACATGCTAAGAGAGTAGATCTTAAATATTCTCACCACACACACAAAAATAAGTATGTGAGATAATGAATATGTTAATTAGCTTGATTTAATAATTTCATAATGTATGCACATTTGCCTGCCCTGTATTAGTTTAGCAGATTAGCCAGGTGCCCCTAGGAAGGCAGCACTTTGGAGAAGAAACGTGACAACCACTTTGATTCTTCAACACTTCCTTCTTTCATTCATTCATCAGTTGGACCTGGTACCAAGACCTGAGATTTTATGCATGGGTAGGGAGCCATTCCAGTCAGGTGGGGTTGAAAGATATGTAAATACAGGTCCACAATCCTTACCTGCAACTCCAAAATTCAAAAGTTCTGCGAATTGAAGGGGTTTTTTTTTTTTTTTGAAGAACCAGAGGTCTTATGAAAGTTTGTTTGGAACTCTTTTGCTGCTGCAAAACCTGACCTGAATCCATGAGAGACTATTTATACTCATTATTTTCCCTACTTAGTCTGAATATTCATGTATTTTGCTGCAGAAATATTAATGGCTTTGATCACAGGGTGCTGCCCCAGATCCTTCAGGGTTTGTAATGCAATACCGAACAGATGCGGCACATCATCTTTTCGAAAGCAGCAAAATTCTGAATTCCAAAACACATCTGGCCCCAAGGGTTTCTGATAAGGCACCTTGGCCTCTCATTGTAACAAGACACTGCGTAGTGATAACGGAGTTAGTTATAAGCAGAGCACTGGACTTTGCACAGGGGGAGAAGAACCGTCTTGCAAAAGTGGGGGATGTTGGGGGACTTGGGAGGGGCGGCAGCGCCCGGGGGCGTTGGGTCACTGAGCACGAATTAGACAACCAGGGCAGTTTGGGAGATAACAGGGGAAGGAAGGGAGAGTTACACTGAAAGCAAATTTCTAATTTTTCTCAGGACTGACCCTATCTGAGACCCCTTTTGCTACAAGTTGAACTCATTCGCCTGCAAGCAAAATTGTGACATTTATATAACATTGGTGTTGTCTTTCGGCCGCTTCCCACTATCCTTCTCTCTTTGACTGATGTTCCCTCCTCCAGATGCATAGTATTCTCATGTTGGAGAAATTCCCCTAAATTTCTGGTTCTGGTGAGTTTGCTTGGGCAGAGCCCCCTGCCCCTTGCTTCTGAGATCACCAGCTTGGGCACCAACACAGGCAGATTCTGATTGGTGGGGGAAGGACACATGTTTGAGCTTGAGCTGCAAAGGAGGCTGGGAAAATCAGTATCTGGCATCTTTAGTCCTGGCAGTGGGGACAGTGTTTGCTCCTCCCCACCCACCCCTGCCCCCCAAGAAGGTGAGGACTTAACGAATGTTAGGAGGGGTTAAGATGCTGGGTGTGCAAAATGAATGACAAATTTGCCAATGTACTGGAGAAGTAGAATGATTGAAAAACAAAATGGAACTAGAAAACCAATGAAATCATGGAAATTCCTAAGAAGTCTATTGTTGAGTTTTGTTTTTCCTGCTCATGGATGCCAATCTTTGCATTTTTTTTTCCTCTCTCCTTGCTTGGGATTAAATTATACTTTCAAAAGCTAGTCGTTTTTTATGGACTGATTGAATGACTTCATTGATTTGAAAGAACATTCTGCCAACTGCCTTTAATTGCTTTTTCTGCTTTAAATCAAAGGTGCTTATATTCAGGCCTAAATCTGCTCCAAATTAAGTGATTATATGTTGTTGCCTTCGTACTCTCCTCTAATTTCTTCAAAGTAAATGGGCTATTCATATCTCCTCCTAAAAGTAATGACCCATTCACAGAGGTAGCACCTGCCATCCCGGGTGATTGGCTTCCCGGAGAGAGGTAGATTTTTATAGTGCAGGCAGCTCCTTTAGAATTTTTATTAAAAGGACCAAACAAAAGGGTAGTAAAAGAGGAGGGAAATGGTTTACAGGATGACAAAGTAAGAAAAATGTTGACTGCAATTGAGTTGCTTTTCTCTTCTTCGGATGCGATTCATTAAAAAGTGGAGAAAGATTGAAGACCTAGTCTACATATAGCACCACTGCTATGGTAGTCCTATATTAATATATAGTATATTGCACGCACTCACACGCACACACACAAAGTACCATCAGAGAAGAGCTTCGCAGCATTGGTGGGAAGGAGGCTGAAGGTGACAGGCACAGCTCGAGAAAAACGCAGAGGCAGGAATGAAAAGGACAAGCTTGGGGACAGTTGTGATGTCTCAAGCGATCAACGTTAGGTGTCTGGATCCAGGCCCACTTTCATGGCTTCGGTAGGAATAGCCTCTCGTGGAATAAAAATCTTTTAGAAATTCAGTTTCTTGGGCACGTGGAAAAGCAACGAATATAAATGGCGTTCATGAAATACAATCTAGTTAGAGCAAATTGTCCAGGCATGAAGGTGAATCAGCCGCAGGGACGCCGCCTGGTGGGGGTCGCTTTGGTGATTGCCATCTGCTCAGCTGTCAGGGAGATAATTATTTGAGATGACCTTTCAGCCCTTCCCTCGGCTAGTGCGGGAGAGTGGATAGAGCCCTCGTTTTTTTTTTTTTTTAACTTTCATGACTCAGTTCAGTTCGAATACAGGGAATTCAGAACAAACGAAGGGGAACAACTGGGGGCCCGAGTGGGAAGAGCCTGCTTCCGACCCTGCTGTTCTCGGGGCCTGGAAACGCACCCCAAGCCTCCCCAGATGTGAGGACCTTGATACATGGGGACCTGTGGGGACTGCAAAGAAGGAAAGGCAGGAGCCGTGATCCTCCCTTGTCAAAGTCACCCTCCATCCCTGCCTCGCTGTCCCAGACCCTTCGCCTCGCAAACGTCTCCCGGCCTCCTGGCCCACGGTGTTTTCGTTCCCAGTCACGGACATTACCGAGGACAGGTCTTGCACGTGAGTTTCATTGACCTTCTTTCCCCGGAGACCACCAGTGCTTAGACTTCACCCGCCGCGTGCTGAGGCCTGGATCTCTGCCCGTGTTGGGGGGCGTTTCTACTTGGGGCCCTCCCGTTATCTCAAAATCAGAATGTCACAAACAGCGGAGGTCAGCTTCCCAGCCCTGTCCTAGTTGTGCCCGTGTCCCTTGGGGGCACCACTCTTCCCAGCCCCTGGGGCTTCCAAGCCCCCTTTCTCTTTCCCTGTCTATCGCCTTCTGTGGCCAAGCATCCAAGAGCATAACTTTTACTTTTCAAAACCTTCCTTGAGTTTATCCTTTCCTTAAAAACACCTTTTTTTTATTGAGGCATAACACATACATACACTGACATGTACTAACAGCAAGTGTACATCGCGTGTGCATGTGTGCACACACGTGTGTGTAACTACCACCCCACCAAAAAATCTAGAACATCCCCTGAACCCAGAATTAAGTCTCTCTCAGCCTCTACCTGGTCAAAGCCTCACCCTCCAGGTAACTGCTAATGTGATTTACGTCAACACGGGTGGGTCTGGCGTGTCTCACACTCCACGTGGGTGGGATGGCACGCGACACGCTGTCTTGTGTCTGGCGCACCATGTTCTACTTTGTGTCTGGCCAACAGAGTGCCTGTAAGAGTCATCCACAGTATTGTTTTTGGCATTCTTTTTCATTGCTTTATAACATTCCATTGTATAATATGCCATAATTTATTTATCCGTTCAATTCTTGACGCTCGTTTGGGTTGTTTCGGGTTTGCGGCTGTTATGAGTAAACTGGTGTGAGCATTCTAGCGTGTGCTCTTGGTGCACGAGTGAACTCACTTCTCCAGGAATGACATTGCTGAGCAGGCACGGGCCTCGTTTGTGCCAGAGGGATTTTACTTTGCGGAGGTGACCGAGCGACGGCACAGGAAGGCCAATGCCACTGGAAGAAGAGTTTGCTGCTCACAGTTCCAAGAGAAGGGGCCGTGCCACGCTGCACAGGGCCCCGTGGGGACGCTGGATTTGGGCCGGGGAGCGGCGGGAGTGTCTGGAAACCTGGGCTGCGATCTTTACCAGGGTGCGCGGGCAAGGCAGGGAGGGCGGAGGCAACAGCTCAGGGTGGCCGGTGTGCATGGTTCTGGTGGCTTCGGGCTATGGGGTGGCCCACCCCGGTGTCTGGTCCTGCGATGGTTGAGGGCAGGGGCTAGTGGCGCGGCGTGCGGGAGTCAGATAAAGGAGGCGGCTGGCTGGAACGTGAGAGGCGCGTTCCCAAGGAAGCTGTTTCCTGTCTTTAGGAAAAGCCGTCCGATGACGCCACGCCACTTGTTGAAGTGGTGCCGTTGTTAATGACAACGGCTACGGCCTACTTCTGAACTCTCCTCTCTGCTCCCGCGGTCTCCTCACCCGTCTTTGCGCCCAGAGCACGCCGATTTCATCGCTGTCGCCTTAGCGTCGGTCTGTGCTCAGCTCTCCCTGCATCCTGCCAACCTTGTCTTTCACAATCCTGCAAAACAAACTCCAGTTTAGCCTGACCAGCTTCTTTCCTGTTCGTTTGGTTGGTTGCCTTTTCTTGGTTGTCGTTTTTTAGAAATCACAATGAAAATGACACGAATGCCCAAATGTAAAACTACCAAAGGCTGATGTGCTCTGGCTGGATGACAGAGAGGGGCCGAGGCCCACCCACACGGCCCCCTCTGGCCTCATCTCTGTTCATTCACTCAGTCATGTGTACATTCTATGTACATGTATTGAGCGCCAACTATATGCCAGGCCTCACGCAAAGTGTCAGGGACACAGTGGTCTCCTTAAAGCTTCCAGGTGAGAGGAGGAGACTGATAAGGATGTCGTAAGCCACAAACAAATCGTATAACTGTATAATTAATATATCATAATTACAGATTGTGAACAGTTTTATGAGGGAAACAGAACACAGTGAAAGAGACCAACAGAAGATAAACCCCCTATACGAAGGGTCAGAAAGGGTTTATCAAGCCGTGGTCTAGGCCATGAGAAAGAGCCAACCATGAAACGGAACGACCGTTCCGAGCAGGCGAGCACAAGCACGTGCAAAGGTCCTGGGGCAGGTCACTACTGGCTTTGTTCTGAGACCTAAAGTCAGAAGCAAACACGGCTGCAGTGACATTTCTTATGTAATGGATTCCTCTAGAACTGATTTCTTCAGTAGCTGTAAGTGCCTCGAACATAGGAATTGTGTCCAGTCATTTTTTGTATTTCTCAAATAATTTGCTATCGCAAGAAGAGCACAGAGAGATGATTAGAAAGTGTCCGTGGAAGGGAGTTGTCCACGTGTTGTCAGGAACCAGACGTGCGTGACGGAGAGGCTGGCAAGCCCACCTTTGGCTTTTTCCACTGGTGAGTTATTTTTCTTGTTCAAGTGTTGGAAAGAGAAAGAAATCAAATTAGTATCCCTGCAGGAGTGTGCCCCGGACTTACGGTTGGCGTTTCAGGGTTTCACGTCACCCAGTTTTCGCCTTTTCGGTGCCCTTAGTTACCTAAAACCCTTCAGGAGCATCGTAGAGCGTGAGTAAATAAGTAAATGCCTGCAACCACGGCGTCTTCCGAGCCTGGGGTCTGTGAGGACAAAGCTGTCACAGCCCATGTCGGTGACGGGCGGCCAACTCTGCCTTCCTCACTCGTGAGTTCAGTCGTGGGACCCTTCGGAGGCTTCAGGGTTAAAGCAAAGCTCTGGGAAGAGAACACGTAACACTTAGCGATGCGTGTGCCCTGGGCTGAGTCACTGACACTCGCGCCTCGCTAGAAGCAGCTGAGGCGACCCGCCACGCCGCCGTGGTAGGAGTGAGGCTCCGGACAAGCGGACACGCCTGTCCCCGGCTGCTCCCACATCCTTGGCAGTGTGGCCTCAGGAAGTCACGCGGCATCGCCATGCCTCGGTTTCGCCGTTCGTGAAGAAGGGAAGAGTTCACTGTCACTCCCCTAGCAGGCCTGTGGCGGCCGTCCTACAGCGTCACCGGGCCGCGGCCGGGCTGATCCGCCGCCTGTTTCTGGGCGGCGCACGAGTGAAGAAGGGCTTTTACGTTTTTAAATGGTTGGGGGAAGAAGAGAGAAGAATGATATCTTGTGATGTGTGAAAATTAAATGACATTCAGATTTCAGGGGCCATAACTAAGGTTCTGCTGGGACGTGGCCACACTCATTCGTTTCCGTGTCGCCTGTGGCTGCTTTTGTGCTTTGGCGCAGGGCTGGGGAGCCGCCACAGGGGTCGTGCGGCCGGTGAAGCCAGAGACGTTTCCTACCTGGCCCTGGCCTTGCGGAGAGGGCTTAGGGTTAAGAGTTTTATGATTTAGAAAAATCAACAAAGGTGATGTTTCTTGTACCTGGGCGTTATGGAGCAAATTTGGTATGTGTGCATGTGTGTGCCTATGTGTGTATAGGTAAGTGTACATATGTGTGTGTGTGCTCATATGTATATGTGTATGTGTGAATGTGTATCTGTATATGTATATGTGTGTTTGAGTATGTATGTATGTGAATGTGTGTATATATGTGCATGTGTATATGTGTATATATGTATAAGTGTATGTATATGTGCATGCATGTGTATATGTGTTTGTATATGTGCATTTATGTGTACAACTATTATATGTCAATTAAAAATAAAATAAAATAGATTTTAAGACAGATAAAAAGAGTCACTATATAATGATAAAATTTCTTTTCTTTAAATGAATATGCCAGTTATAAATTTATATGCACTGAATAACAAAACTTCAAAATTTATAAAGCAAAAATTAACAAATTTGTAGTTGTAACTAATAATGGATAAATCCACCACAATATTAGAGTCTTTAACTAACCTCTCCAGTAGACAAAAAAATCAGTAGGGATATAAAAAGATCTGAACACAATTAACAATCATGTTATAATAAACATATCTATAGAACATCTGTAGAGAAGGCTTTGTACAAATCAGGACTTTAAAAAAATGTCTCACAATGTTTCAATTAAGGCAGTGGTTTGCTACCCTATTAGACCCCCATTTACAACAAATATTTTGTAACATCCCTTTTAATAATCTTAAGATGAATTTTATATATATCCAAAGCTAGGTTGTACCTTATTTCTTTCAATAATATCATTAAAAAAATCAATTTAAAGCCCTTACTATAATACAACAGATAAGTTAAAGGAGAGGAATTAAGACAAAATAATACATATTTCAATGTGTGCATGCTCAGGTGTGCCTATTCTAGAGGATAAAAGAAAGGGTCAGATCCTTGCACCTATATGTAGAATCACTGTGTAACTGGCACAAATGCCAACTCATAGAGAAATATTGTATCGGCAACTCAAATGATCATGGCTAGCATTGCCACTGGTGATATGGTTTTCTAAAATGGTTAAACAAAATAAAAATCACACTTTTATCTTGGTAAAATAAAAAAAAATCACAGTACAATATTTCCCCTGAATTTGTATTTCTGGAAATTCCATGTATACTTAAACCATGCAAAACATACTTTGTGTTTATACATACATCTGAGTTTCATCTAAGCTCTGATAATTATGAACAGGTTTCTAAAACTCTTATTTCAATGTCAGTGAGAACATGACACAGTCATGAAGGATTTGCTGAAGTGTTTTGTCCACCACGAGGTATCTATTACAGCATCTCTGAGGCCACCTAAGTGTTTCCAGTCATTGTGACAAGAAGTGGCTCCACCAATTTTCAAAACGCTTCCTGGGGTAAGGACAGTCCCTGCTGAGAACTACTGAGTTGGGTGATTTCTCTTGAGACCCATCTAAAAGGGAGACAGTGGATTTACCCAGCTGCCTGGTCTTGAAGAGTTCCTGACCTCTTTTCATGCCACCCAAAGCTGTAATAACTGCCAGTGTACAAATCACATTGTGAATGCTTAATTATCAACCACATGAAGGGTAAGAATCCCACTGGAAAAAATCAAATTGAGAAAAAACTATATATATATAAATATGTAGCTTTGCTTTTATAAATATGGATTTAAATAGAAATATAAAGATGAATTCCAAATAATTTTTATCTTTCCATGGAGTTCAGTGGGACCCCTTTTTGTCAAAGGTTGATTTCTAAAGCTCTATCAGGTTAATAAAACTGTATTCCTGGCTGGGCGCGGTAGCTCATGCCTGTAATCTTAGCACTCTGGGAGGCCGAGGCAGGTGGATAGCTCAAGATCAGGAGTTCAAAACCAGTTTGAGGAAGAGCGAGTTCCCATCTCTACTAAAAATAGAAAGAAATTAATTGGCCAACTAAAAATATATAGAAAAAATTAGCCAGGCATGGTGGCACATGCCTGTAGTCCCAGCTACTCGG